>VDCT01000344.1:0-575927 GCA_009763385.1 Coix lacryma-jobi var. lacryma-jobi
TGTGAGGGGCTTGTACCTCCCCGGCGAAGAGCCAAAGGTAACTCCTAGTAAATTGCGCGTGTCATTGAGTTACCATTGCTTGGGGTAGGTTCTTGTGGCGCTCTTGTGGAGAGCTCGGTGTGTGATACCGATAAGCCACCGAACCACAAAGCCTTGGTCGACACAACGAGGACGTAGCGTGCCGGCAAGCACGTGAACCTCGGGGATAAATCTCGTGTTCATATTGTGTCCCTTGGTGACTGGCATTCCATTGTGATATCAATTATCTTCACTTGCCCGGTTCGGTAAAATCACACTACCACTCTTTTGTATTCCTTTGTTCATACTTGTTATAGAGTAACTTGTTTCCCTTGTTAATAATAGTAGTAGCCTTGCAAGTATAGCTAGTTTAGTCTGCTAGCTCTCTTGTGTAGCTCACTAGTTTAGTAAAGTAGTGACTTAGTCCTTGTGTGCCCTAGAGATCATAATTAACTAGACTTGAAAATAGGTGGCTTGCATTTGACATAGAGCTAGAGCAACCGCATTTATCGCTTTGTTATTATCTAACAAATTGCTCTAGTGCTTTGTAGAATTTTAAATTAGGCTATTCACCCCCCCCTCTAGCCAATTAGGACCTTTCAAGTGGTATCGGAGCCAAACACCGTTTGATTCAAAGGCTTAAAAACCTACGGTGCAAATATGGCTCAAATTGTGTTCAACCATGTTGGGGGCAAACCACCGTACTTTGATGGGTCATCTTTTGATTATTGGAAGAGAAAGATGAAGATGTACCTTGGCTCCATCAATGATAGGGTGTGGGAGGTCACACAAGATGGTTATGTTATTGTCAATGAAGAAGACCCCACCCCTAGAGAGCGTGAAAGCAAGCAATGCAAACACAATGGCGCTCAACACTATATACAATGGCATTGATCCAAAAGTGTTTGAGCAAATCAAAGATCTTGAGAAGGCAAGTGAAGTATGGGCAAGACTAGAAGAAACATATGAGGGCACTTCAACGGTAAAAAGTGCCAAATTGTACATGCTCAAAGATAAGCTCACAAGCTTCAAGATGAAAGAGGATGAAACAATCCCGGAGATGTTCTATAGACTCCAATGCATCATAAATGATCTCAAGAGTTTGGGAGAGAAAGTGAAGGATGAAGACTTCACCCACCGGTTCTTGAGTTGCTTGCCCAAGCGATTCAAGACATTGAGGACCATCATCATGAGAGGAGGATTGCAAAATGTGACCCCAAATGAAGTCCTTGGTGATGTAATGACCGAAGATCAATACAATGATGGTGGTGATGTTGAGGAGGTGAAGGAAGAGGAGAAGAAGAAGAGCTTGGCATTCAAAGCCACTTCTTCATCCAAGAGCAAGAGCAAGGGCAAGGCAAAGCTAGAATCAAGTGATAGTGAAGATGAAGATGTGATTAGTGATGATGATGAGGGCATGGCACTTCTAGTAAGGAAGTTTGGAAGATTCATGAAGAAGAAAGGCTATGGTGCAAGAAAGAGAAGGGACAACAACAAGAACAAGGGCTATGTGAGAAGATGCTATAAGTGCAAGAGTGAAGATCACATGATAGCCGATTGTCCTCAAAATAGTGACAATGATGATGAAGCAAAGAAGAAGACAAGAAGGACAAGAAGGAGAAGAGAGAAGAAGAAGCTCTCTTTCACCAAGAAAAAGAAAGGTGGATCCTATGTTGTGACATGGGATAGTGATGCATCATCCGATAGTGATGATGAAGAGCACAACAAGATGAAGAAGAAGGCACTTGCAAGTATTGCTATCAACAAAAAGCCTTCTATCTTTGACACTCCATCTACATGCTTGATGGCAAGGCCATCCAAGGTACCTTCCTATGATGAGAGTGATGATGATGATAATGAAAATGAATACACTAATGAAGAACTTATGGACATGTTTGAGCAAGCTCATGCTGCTTTGAGAAGAAGAGGAAGGAGTGCAAGGAATTGCGCATGAAGGTTAGCCTTCTTGAGCAATCTCTTGATGAGCTCAAGCTAACTCATGAGAGGCTAGAGGTAGCCCATGAGAAGCTTGATAAAGCTCACACTAGGCTTGAAGAAGCCCACTCCTCTCTCCTCACTCAAACCAAGATTGAGGACTTTGCTCAAACATGTGACATAGGTATAACATGTGACTTAATCAATGAAACATCTTACACACCTATTGTCATTGCACCTCCCAATGCTTCATCTAGTTCATGCTCCACTGATGCATCTAACTCAAACATAAAAGATGGTTTTACTTGTGATGCATCATTAATAGTGGAAAATGAAACCTTAAAGAAAGAGGTGAATAAGCTCACTTGTGCCTTAGGCAAAGCCTATGGTGGAGATGCCCGCTTGCTTAAGTGCTTGGGTGGCCAAAGATTTTCCCATGAGAAAGAAGGGATTGGCTATACCCCCAAGAAGGGCAAGGCGGCCTTTGCTCCTCACAAGACTAGTTTTGTGAAGGGCAATGGACGCTATTGCATAAATTGCAAGCAATCCGGGCATACCGAGCATAATTGCTATAAAAAGAACCTAAACAAGAACAAACCAACCAACCTTGGTAAATCAATTAAGTTTGATTCTTGTTATGTGCTTTACAAGGGTGTTAATAGTGTAAGAGCTAAGTTTGTTGGTACACCTAAGGAGGGCTCAAAGAAGAAAGCCATTTGGGTACCTAAGAGCTTAGTCACTAACCTTGGAGGACCCAACAAGATTTGGGTACCTAAGCATTGAATCTTCTTGTAGGTCAATTACAAAGCCGGAGGAAGGCATTGGGTGCTTGATAGTGGGTGTACTCAACATATGACCGGGATTCTAGAATGTTCAACTCAATCAACACAAATGAAGAAGACTTCAAAGTGGATAGCATCACATTTGGGGACAATAGTGAAGGCAAGGTCAAGGGACTTGGTAAGATTGCAATATCCAATGACTTGAGCATCTCAAATGTCTTGCTAGTAGAGAGCTTGAACTTCAACTTGCTATCGGTAGCTCAAATATGTGATCTTGGTTTCAATTGCAACTTTGGTGTTGATAATGTGATGATCACTAGTAATGATGGAACCAACCTAGCATTCAAAGGATTTAGATATGGAAACCTATACTTAGTTGATTTTGATGCAAAGGAAACTCAATTGACAACATGCTTGATCACTAAGTCTAGTATGGGTTGGCTATGGCATAGAAGGCTTGGTCATGTTGGGATGAAGCAACTAAATAGATTGATCAAATATGACTTAGTTAAGGGCTTGAGAGATGTTGTGTTTGAGAAGGATAAACTTTGTAGCTCTTGTCAAGCCGGCAAACAAGTTGGAAATACTCACCCTATGAAAAGTGAAATGAGCACTACTAAAGCATTTGAGCTATTGCATATGGATTTATTTGGGCCAACTACATACACTAGCATTGGTGGCAATAAATATGGTTATGTGATTGTGGATGACTTCACTAGATACACATGGGTATTCTTTCTTGGTGACAAAAGTGAAACATTTGCTACATTCAAATCTTTTGTCAAGAGAAGTCAAAATGAGTTTGAGACAACTATCAAGAAAGTGAGAAGTGACAATGGGAGTGAGTTCAAGAACACAAGAATTGAAGAGCTATGTGATGATTTTGGCATTAGGCATCAATTCTCGGCAAAGTACACTCCTCAATCAAATGGGATAGTTGAAAGAAAGAATAGAACCTTGATTGATATGGCAAGATCCATGCTTAGTGAATACAATGTGAGTCAATCCTTTTGGGCCGAAGCTATCAACACGGCTTGCTACTCTAGCAACCGACTATATTGCCATCCTATGTTGGAAATGACACCATATGAGCTATTGAATGGAAGAAAGCCCAATATTGCATACTTTAGAGTATTTGGTTGCAAGTGCTATATATTGAAGAAGGGCACAAGATTGAGCAAGTTTGACAAGAAATGTGATGAAGGGTTCCTACTTGGATATTCAACTACAAGCAAAGCATATAGAGTATGGAACTTGGCTAGTGGAACACTTGAAGAAGTTCATGATGTAGAATTTGATGAAACCAATGGATCTCAAGATGAAAATGAGAACTTAGATGATGTGAGAGGCACTCATTTGGTGAATGCAATGAAGAACATGGATGTTGGTGATATTAGGCCAAGAGAAGTGATTGATGTTGAAGATGACAAAGAGCAAGTGGTCACCATCCCAAATGAGCAAGATAGTGATTCTCAAGTACAAAATCAACAAGTGGCTAGTTCATCATCTCCCAATGTGCAACAAGCGGATCAACCGAGTACAAGCAATGCGAATCAAGTGCTTCAACCTTCAAGTATAGCAAGAGATCATCCCTTAGATTTGGTTATTGGTGGCATTCAAAGTGGTGTTCAAACAAGATCAAGATTGGCAATGTTTTGTGGGAACTATTCATTTGTGTCAACTATTGAACCAACCAAGATTGAAGAAGCTTTGAAGGATGTTGATTGGGTTAATGCCATGCATGAAGAGCTAAACAACTTCACAAGAAATGAAGTTTGGGAATTGGTTGAGAGGCCTAAGAGCTATAATGTTATTGGTACTAGATGGGTATTCCGCAACAAGCAAGATCAAGATGGCCTAGTGGTGAGAAACAAAGCAAGATTGGTAGCACAAGGTTACACTCAAATTGAAGGGCTTGACTTTGGAGAGACATATGCACCGGTTGCACGATTGGAAGCAATTAGAATCCTATTAGCTTATGCTTGTGCTCATAACATCAAGCTATATCAAATGGATGTAAAGAGTGCATTTCTCAATGGCTACATCAATGAGTTGGTATATGTTGAGCAACCTCCCGGTTTTGAAGATGAAAAGAAGCCCAACCATGTCTACAAGTTGAGAAAAGCATTGTATGGCTTAAAGCAAGCTCCAAGGGCATGGTATGAAAGATTGAGGAATTTCCTTCTATCCAAAGGGTTCAAAATGGGAAAGGTTGACACCACTCTCTTCACCAAGAAGATAGGGAATGACTTGTTTGTGTTGCAAATCTATGTTGATGATATCATATTTGGCTCAACCAACCAAGATTTTTGTGAAGAGTTTGGAAATATGATGGCAAAAGAGTTTGAAATGTCCATGATTGGAGAGCTTAGTTACTTCCTTGGTCTTCAAATCAAGCAAATGAAGAATGGTACTTTCGTGAGTCAAGGCAAGTACATCAAAGATATGCTCAAGAAGTTTGGTCTTAATGATGCAAAAGCTATTATACACCAATGGGAACAAATGGACACTTGGATGGTGATGCTAGTGGCAACATGGTGGATCAAAAGTTGTATCGGTCTATGATTGGAAGCTTACTCTATGTGACCGCTTCAAGGCCGGATGTCATGTTTAGTGTGTGCATGTGTGCAAGATTCCAAGCTTCTCCAAGAGAGAGTCATTTGAAGGCAACAAAGAGAATCTTGAGGTACTTGAAGGCTACACAAAATGTCGGGTTGTGGTACCCCAAAGGAGCAAACTTTGAATTAATTGGGTACTCCGATTCCGATTATGCGGGTTGCAAGGTTGATAGAAAGAGCACATCGGGCACATGTCAATTATTGGGAAGGTCACTTGTATCTTGGTCTTCAAAGAAACAAAATAGTGTGGCACTCTCTACCGCCGAAGCCGAATACATTAGTGCCGGTAGTTGTTGTGCACAACTCCTATGGATGAGGGCAACCTGAAGGACTTGGAATAAAATTCAAACAAGTGCCATTGCTATGTGACAATGAAAGTGCGGTGGTGAAGCTCACAAAACAACCCGGTGCAACATTCAAGAACCAAGCACATTGACATTAGGCACCACTTCATTAGAGATCATCAACAAAAGGGAGATATATCTATTGAGAGTGTTGGGACCGATGATCAACTTGCGGATATATTCACTAAGCCACTTGATGAGAAGAGGTTTTGCAAGCTAAGGAATGAGTTGAACATACTAGATTTCTCAAATATGTGTTGATAATGCACCCCACTTATATGACTTGCCTCTCCTCCAAGCCAAGCAAAGGTATTATTGTTTGACATTTGCATCTCATACCTTGCTAAGGACTTGTTTAGAGCATCTAGGCATATCTAGTAGGTTTGGACCTCATTCATTGAAAATCAAATGACTTTGATGTTGGTATGGTACCACTATTGCTTCTATGATTGTTATGATCTAGTGGTGGCATATGAATGTTTATGGCTTGCAATCCTAGTGTTTGACTATAAAACATGAGCATTGAAGTATATAACCGACATGAGTAAGATAACCATTGCAAGATGTGTTGTGAGAAGCTTACTCTAGAGCAAACCGTTGTATATATGTATGCAAGTGTTTATAGTTGAACCCCAATTGATCAATTCTACTCCATGTTTACAAATGAAAAAACTGCACCTTTTGTGGTCATGTGATGACAAAGGGGAGAAAAATGGCATAAAAGATATGCAAAAAGGGAGAAGAAGTTGCACAATGAGAAAGATTTATGAAAAGAAAGGGATAAAATTTTTGAGCACACAAGTAGGGAGAGCAAGCCTATGAACTTGATTGAATGCATTTGCAATGTGCATCTTACATATGCTTGCTTGCATTATTTTGCATTAGTTTTTGTTTTTCAAGTGATATCTCTCTTGTGTGTTGCTTGCTAGACTAGAACTTGAATGATGAAATGAAGTACTAGCATGCATAGGATAGAACTAGATTTTTGGAATTTAACTTAGTTGCCAAAATATTTGCTTAAAATTTGGCTTACAAGTTGTATCTAGTTCATTATGATGCTAAGGATGATCATGAGTTTTGCACTCCGATTGGTATCGCGCTTCAAAGGTCCATTTTTTAAACCTTAGCATCACAAGTTAGTAATTGCTCACCCAAAATTTTATATCCATGCATATGTGCCGAACTTTGAACCAAACTCTATAGCACATATGTAGGGGGAGCAAATACTACCTTGGTGTCTCAAATCTTTATCATAATATCTTGTATGAGGGTTGTCATCAATTACCAAAAAGGGGGAGATTGAAAGCCCAAGTTGGGTTTTGGATAATTGATGAAACCCATTGGACTAACCTTTGTCGTTAAGTGTTTGATTAGGAAAAGGTGGTCCATGGCTCAAGTGAAGTATGATGATGGACATGTGATGCAATGATCAAGTATTGGTCATAAGTTGGTCCATATCTTCACTAGAAGAAAAGAAGAAGAGGAAAACAAAAGAGCTCAAGGCAAAGGTATAACCAATAGGCTTTTTGTTTTTGGCACTAAAGACACCATAGAGGGTGTAAGTGCATTTAGGATAGATAGCCGTACTATCAAGAGGAGAAATTCATAGTATACGGTTATCAAGTTGCCTCTAGTTGCATTTGCATATAACATAACTAAAATGAGGCGATAAATCCTTTAAAAAATGTTTGGAAAATGCTAACACACTTGCACAAGGTGGTGTACACTTGGTGGTGTTGGCACATTTGCAAAGGAGAAGAATCCGGGGTTGAAAACGTGTTTCTCAGGCTTGACCGGACGCTGGTACAGCGACCGGACACTGCTGTCGTGCGTCCGGTCACTAGTGAAACAACTGACCGGACGCTGCTATAACCGACCGGACTCGCCTGTTACACTGTTCACGAGAGGCATCAGGTTCTAATAGCTTGATCGGACGCTGAATGAGTCCGGTCACGACCGGACGTGACCGATGCGTCCGGTCGATAAAAATCCTCTCGGGGACTTCTCTGAGTTTGACCGGACACTGAGTGAAATATATGACCGGATGCGTCCGGTGCTAATGACGTAGAGTCCGGTGATCGTGAAGCTTTTCGTGCAATTAGCCGTTGGACGCATCGGACGCGTTCGGTGAGAGATCAGAGCGTCCGGTGTACTCTTTTGGCGCGTTTTGAACAGTAGCCGTTGGGCGATCAGACGAATGTCGTTGAATTCACGTGGACACTTGGCGGCCATCTAGCGACCGGACGCAGTAGGAGCGTCCGGTGCTCACTCGGCAGTGCGTCCGGTCACCACGATTTTTGCGCAGTGAACAAGTAACGGCTCTATTGTTTGAGGGGCTTATAAATATGAGTTGGCCGGCTTAGGGGACATCCCTCTTGCACTCTTGAACATCTTTGTGATCCCTAGAAGCTGAGCACTCCCTTCCACTCATCTCTCTTGCTAAATTGCGTATTCGAAGTGAGATTGAGTGAAACCAAGAGCTTGCATTGTGATCTTGCATTCTAGAGACATCTTGGTGATTGTTGCTGCGGATTTCTTTTTACTCTTGGCACTTGCCGGTGCCTAGACGGCTTGGTGGCAGCGAAGGAGGATTGGCACGAGTTGGTGATTGTTCGTGGCCATCCCGACGACTTTGTGAGGGGCTTGTACCTCCCCGGCGAAGAGCCAAAGGTAACTCCTAGTAAATTGCTCGTGTCATTGAGTTACCATTGCTTGGGGTAGGTTCTTGTGGCGCTCTTGTGGAGAGCTCGGTGTGTGATACCGATTAGCCACCGAACCACGAAGCCTTGGTCGACACAACGAGGACGTAGCGTGCCGGCAAGCACGTGAACCTCGGGGATAAATCTCGTGTTCATATTGTGTCCCTTGGTGATTGGTATTCCATTGTGATATCAATTATCTTCACTTGCCCGGTTCGGTAAAATCACACTACCACTCTCTTGTATTCCTTTGTTCGTACTTGTTATAGAGTAACTTGTTTCCCTTGTTAATAATAGTAGTAGCTTTGCTAGTGTAGCTTGTTTAGTTTTGCTAGCTCTCTTGTGTAGCTCACTAGTTTAGTAAAGTAGTGACTTAGTCTTTGTGTGCCTTAGAGATCATAATTAACTAGACTTGCAAATAGGTGGCTTGCATTTGACATAGAGCTAGAGCAACCGCATTTATCGCTTTGTTATTGTCTAACAAATTGCTCTAGTGCTTTGTAGAATTTTAAATTAGGCTATTCACCCCCCTCTAGCCAATTAGGACCTTTCAACAAGACTCTACTCTATACATTTGTGCGGTTGCTTTTAACTAGATCAATGTCAGTTGTTTATCATCTGTTGCAACTATTGACTTAGCAGTTAGTAGCTCGCTTACCATAGACTTTTTGGCATACCAAGTAGCTGTTGACAGCTGGTGCTGTCAGTTGAATTTTCATACCATGGGCTTTTTTGGCATATCAAGTACGTACTTATGCAAGATATAATTCAATAAAATGAGTAATTATACACTTAAGTAATCAAGTCTACTCATCTCGAATGGGGTCTGATTTTGTTCATTTTCTAATTGTGTATTGTAGTTTAAAGCAAGCAATAACATTGGTTTTCTGTTTTTTAGCATATTCCCGATATTCCGATGTTCTAGCATTTGTCGAATTCATGGTGTAGGCAACTTACGCTAAATAAATAAGCAAAATTTATTCATTTCAGTTTAGCATTCCTTTATGTTCAGATTTAGCAATACTCATAGTTCAACTTTGTTATTCTGCTACTCTGTCAGTGCATCTCCTTTAGATCAGAGATAGAATATAATGTGCTTTATAAACTAGTATATTTTATTAGGCAATGTTACATAACATCATAAATCAGAAATGGAATATAATGTACATATTTAAAATTTATTAAGCAGTTATTTGTTCTTAATTAAGCAATAATATGGTCTAAAAAAGCAAAATAGTGTACTTTTATTAGGCAATATTATATATTTGTAGAGCTCATATATATATAGTTAGACATGCATGTTCAGTTCACTTGTTCACCGAAGGATAACAGTAACCTATATAAAAGGTCATCATCTTTGTTCTCTGGCAACTTGTAATAGCTTGCCCGAAGTAGAATACATGAAAAAAAATAATTTTGGAGGAACTGACTTAGTTCATATACGGTCAGCTGTTGTCGTTGATTAGTTCATATACACGTGAAGCAATTCTTCTTTTACTATCAAGTATTTTTCATATTCTTATTAGCAATTTTATTAAATTGTTAAGGCAATTTTGTTGCTATTTTTTCACAAACTTTCATCCAGGAGGGCGACCTAGCTAAAACAGAGATCTCTCGTGTATTCTTGTCTCCAGATAACTATCTAGACCATTGTCATATGGTAAGTTCACATCTTCACGTGTATTTAGGTTTCGTCATACATAATTTTTTTTGTCCTCAGTGACATGTATTGATAATGTGGCAATAAATAATACCATCTCTGTCAAACTTTTTGCACTCACAACATTAGTTTTCTTCCTCTCTTCTATTGTTGTAACAAGACCCTTCTTTTTTCCATATCTACAAACACAATTGTTATTAGGCTCCAACCAATATTGACAGGAGGCAACTTAGTAAAATACACTAGGCAATAATATTGTACTAAATTAGGCAAAAAAGATCACTAGCCACTTACGTAGTTTTGTTCAATACATGTTATCAGTTGTCCTCAACTCTTCAGTTCATTTTGACATTTTTTTCCTCAGTTTTGACTATCATCTGTGTGCTATCTTGTACTTCTATTTAATTGCAGGTGTGAGGTCGTCAAGCATCAAAATGAATATGTTATTATATCTATAGGAGTAACCATGTGCAGCAACCAGATGCTTTCTTCTAACACAAGAAAATAGTGCATTATATCTATAGTGTGCATATTTATTGTCAGCTGTCGTCAAAGCATCAATATATTTATATTATATATATCATGATATAGTCATAGTATTACATGATGTATATCATCTATAGTCAGTCCATTGCAATGTATATTCTAAGTCATTGTATATCATAATCATATAACATATTATATCCATAACTTAATATCTTACTAATAGATGCATATATATTGCTCATATATGTATTCAACATTTCAATTACATTTTTGTTAGTAGTATATTGAATGTTCTTATGCAATTATTTGTTGTCAGTAGCATCTTATAGTTACTATTAACTGGTAAGAGTAATATCTAGCAGTAAGATTGCAATAGAACATTCATTAGTATTAACATGTCCATTAGTCATCTGTTTCAGGAATAAAAGTGAATTGCTTATGCAAAGAACTGAATTGTTTGTCATTAGCATAGATCTTCTTATGCAGTACTATTTGTATCAGGTGATGCAAATTCTGATTATTTTCTAGTAACAGATGTTCCTATTTTTGTGACATTGTAAATTCTAGATTTCAAAAGAAGCTTTAGTATTCTTGTGTGTATATTTCATACATACATGCTATTTTTAGATGAATCCGCTTGCCTTTATTTTGGATGAATTAGCTAGTCTGCCGATGGTGACAGTGAAGTTCTACGGCTTTGTTTTGCGCATTGAAATGAAAAAAAATCAAATATGAGAGAGAGGAAGAAGGTTCTAGGCAGAGGTAGGTCTGGTGAGCCCAGAAAGCACGCTTCCACACTGGCCGCATCACTTCCCGCGCATTTTTTTTCTTATTTGGAGTGTGCGTGCAGGAGAGCTAATGCATGCACGGCCGTGCATTAGCTGCTCCAAAAAAAAAACCTCTTGCACACTTCCTCTCCACGAAGAAACACCATACACTTGTACTAGCCCTTCCACCATGAATAGACTTTTCGGGCTTAGAAGGAGCCGTCACCAACGCGGGGAAGAACCACCAACCCCCGCAAGGGACGAGCAGCCGGCACATAGAGGAGAGGAGGAGGAGCTGCACGGGCCACGCCATTGACGAAGCCGACTCCCCCTTCATCGACTTGGAGAGCGAGCGGGAGATGCAGGCATACAACCTCATGAAGGAACGCGAGTTCCTCCATTCACCAGCATTCGACCCCGCGTTCTTACACCAAATAGGTATGGATGTTGAGTTTGATACTATTTTCGAGCGTCTTGGTTGGAGTAGAGTTGCCCCCGTTCATGAGCTTGGGTCACGTCTTTTGACGATCCAAATTTTGGGCACTCTACAAATTGTCGATTATGGTATTACCTTCCGTTGCTTTGGAAAAGAATTTGGTATTTATTGGAAGGATCTTGCCAATCGTTTGGCTTTCCACGAGCGTTGCTCCATTGACTTGGGTTTCTCCCTCGAGGGTTACCAGCGTCATTCTTTCTGGCATTTGATTTCGGGGCAGCACGTCGTTGGAAAATTTCAGGGGCATTCTGCCAACATCCATCACCTCACTCTAAGGCTTCTCCATAAATGGATCGCTAGTTCATTCTTTTCAAGAGATGATACGCATCTTACTTACGACATAGAGTTGAAGTTGCTTTATGCTGCGCGCTAAAAAGATTAAGGTTGCACCTGTTGTTGAGCTTGTTAACCATTAGTTGCATTCCATTAAGACTTCAACTGCTATCATGTGCACATCTCTTATTACTCGCCTTGCTACAAGTGTTGATCCCCATGCTGCTAATACCATTATTTACATCTCTACTCCTCGCATCATGATTAATGAATCATATCTTTCGCATGCACACATGATTAAACGAGACGAAACAGGCAAAAAGATTTTATATTATTTTCCGGGATATACAAACGAGATCCAGTTACCTAACCCGGATCTCGCTCTGTATAATTCTCCATCACTCACCCTCACCCTCATTGAGAGGGAAGGAGGACGCAGGAGCTCTGTTTCTCGCAGGAACTCACGGAGAAGGGAACAAGAAGAGCAGGCAGCACAAGCAGCAAGGGCAGCACAACCAACACAGCACACTCCACCACCAACTATGCCAGGGATGGGATGGGCCCCTGCTATACCTGCACCCGGATTCACCCCTGGGTATGGATATGGTATGGGACACGTTCCTCCCCCTACGAGGCTGGAGGTTCGAGCTGGCAGGCACACGGAGGCGAAGGCCCAAGCGAACCAGAAACATATGGAGCAGGGGGATCCAGGCATCGAGCAAGGACACTCCTCAGATTCCGAGGGAATGCCACCCCCTGTTCGCCCTCAGGCCACACTAGATGTCCTCTACACACGCATGGGAGGACTGGAGCTCCAGAACAGGCAGATCCAAGGTACGCTGAATGCCCACATCCAGACTACTACCCAATGGCATCAGCAGACCTAGCAGAGCTTCATCGACCTTGAGGATGCAAACCGTCGCCGGCACGAGGCACAGATGGCCTACCTACGATCCATGAGACACTTCCCTGGACCACAACAATAAGCTAGCTTGGGGGAGGACCCCCACAAGAGGTAACATGTATCTTACATTCTTGCACTTAATTTTAGTTATTAATTTCAATATTTAAATTTCAGCAATTTTTCATCATCATCCAAAAGAGAGAGAGAGAACCTAAATTCTCATGTGCACTATGATATGTTAGTTTCTTTTCTGTTGAAATGATGAATAGTTGCTCTATCTATAATTCTCTAGTATCTAAGTTATAACTTAGTGTTCATCAAAATTTAAGTTTGTTGGCTAAAAATGTCTCATTCTAAGAACTTGAAATCTTGTGGGTTGCAAATGCATGATCCTTTTCTAAGTTGTTGCGAGACATGATATGGTGTAAATAGATTTTGCTATGACTTTGTTCTAAGAGAAACTTTGACATCTGGAGATTTATTTTCAAAAATTCAAAACAAAAAGTTCCTCAATGATTATGAAATACCTACCAAGGCCATATGACTTGTTTAAGTAGTTTGTACACCTTTTCGTCATATGCGGCTTGCGACGCTTTGAGTTGAGTCAAATCCCAGGTATCCTAGAGTGACATTATGGTCATGCACCCATGATATGAGATTCACGCACCCACCAAATAAAGCTAACTCTCACACTGAGAAGTTGCGCACAACATGCACCCTTCTATCCACCAAAAATATACCAACTCTTACCTTGAGAGTTGTGCCTTAGCTTCCACCAAATAAGTATGCCAAACTCTCACCCTGAGGTTGTGCATCCCCATACAAATTTTACTCCTTACATCACCATCATGACATCTCTCCATTTTCCTCTTTGAGATCCCTTTGAAACATATGGGCATCAGTTATCCAAAAAAAAGCCAAAAGGCATGGATGGGAAAATCAAAATCCCCGTCAGAAAAAAAAGATCCATATTTTTAGGGCCCATATGTTTACATTCTTTCATTCTCATCCTCAAATAAAGAGAGTCATGATACAAGGAGTAACCAAAAATATCTAGATAGGACTACCACCAAAAATTCCACACACTTGCACATCTCAATCAAGGTGTATGACTTGTATCTCCTCATGGTCCGGGCTTTGACTTGGCAATACAAGTATTGTAAGTGCGCCCACCTCTATACCTTCCCAAAGCTCCAATCTCAGCCTTAGTGGTAGGACTTAAAGGTAACCACAAATGCCTTTGGTGAGGATTTCATACACATTGAGCGATCGAGAGAATCATTCGAGGAACTTATTCATTTTGCAAAAATTTATAAAACCTCCGGATTGACGGTCTATCAAGGGATGAATGAATGGTAAGTCTGTTACAACCGTTCTATCTTGCAACCACCCAAGAACATGGAAAAGCTATAAGCCCCATGAAAAGTCAAGGTAAAGAGTGGATAGCATGCCAACTTATTTAAATTACAAATGAATGCTTTGTTACAGGTATGATACTCTTGAATTATATCGGCATAGTAGCAACTCCTGATCAACAACCATACTTAATTATTTGCTCGGGACGAGCAAAGGTTAAGCTTGGGGGACTTGTTGGCACTCATCATAGACCAATTATATACTGCCAACTAGATCCAAAAAGAGAAGAAACAATCATATTATATATGAACATGCATTTTACTACTAACAAGTTCCACTTGTACCCTAGTGATTATATTTGCAGGAATTATAGCATAACAAGTGGAAATGTGCCAAACCACGAAGAAAGCACAAAGTACCAAAAGATGTATTCAGAAATGCGCAAACCAAGAAAATAGAGAAAGGCCCGAACAACGCAGAACACTAGTACAGAACGATACTATACAGTCGGTTGTAGGTCGATTTGTACATACGCCTGTGCTGGGGGCCAGTAGAAATAGGACCACAGCACAGGCGGTTGCTTATGAACCGCCTGTGGAAAACATTTTCACAGGCGGTTGACTTAGCGAACCGCCTGTGAAAATCCGTCTGTGAAAAAAATTCTGAAAAACCCGTAAATAAATAGGAAAAAAATATTTTAATTAGGTAGAAGAGCCCCCAGCCAACGCCCGCCCGCGGCATTTTTCGCGCAAAATACGCGGCTAACGCGGCCGGTGGGATTCGAACTCACGACCTCGGCCTCGCGCGGAGCCCCCTCTACCACTGCACCACACACTCACATGTGTTCAAATACCCCTTCGGTTCCCCACATATTATACAAACCCGAGTGTAATTTGCTTGTTTGAGGTCCTAAACGATTTCAAATCAAAAATTATCAACTACAAAGTTTCATAACTTTTGAGACGAACAACTTTTGTATTGATCATTTCTCCATCCGAGGTCGTTTACAAAATTTGGATTTCAAATTTGAGACCATTCAAACATATTTTTCGATGACAAGATGACTTTAAATAAAAAGTTGTAATTTACAAAGTTTCATAACTTTTTGAGATGAACAACTTTTATTTTGGGTGTTTTCTCATCTGAGATAGTTTGAAAAAATCAAATTTTAAAAACGCATCTATTTCTACTAGCGGTTGTCTTAACGAACCGCCTGCGGTTTGTTAAGAGAACCGCCTGTAGAAATGGTCTTATTTCTACAGGCGGTTCTCTTAACAAACCATCTGTAGAAATGTGGATTTCCACAGGCGGTTCGTTAAGAGAACCGCCTGTAGAATAAGACATTTCTACGGGCGGTTCTCTTAACAAACCGCCTGTAGAAATGGATTTCTACAGGCGGTTCTAGACTTGAGGGCCACCATTTTATTTCTACAGGCGCGTGGTAACTAAAACCGCTAGTGCTATGAATAGGGGGCGCCAGCTATGAGCAGTATTCTACTAGTGGAACTGGGCCTGATCGTAACCACGGGAGAGATCCAGGCCCAGAGCCAAACCGACCACGTGAAGTGTTGGTGACCTTTATCTTATAATTATAAACATCATTTTAATAAATAAAATAAATAGATGGTAGGGCTTTGATCTAATGAATTCCACGAGTTTTGGTGTTCTTCATTGTTTTGTAGGAAAGTGAATAATTCATGAAATAAAAGTTTCTCAAATGCCAAAATGGAGTACACCATTGCGAAGCTCTCGTCGCGCTGATCAAAATTCATATATCATTTGTATTATATGGAGCAAGGACATAGGACTGCACGAGTGGGCTGGAGTATTTTGGCCATAACTTTTGCATACGAACTCCGTTTGGGCTCTAGCACCCGTCAAAACGAAGCTCTCGACGAGACCTACAAGCTCCAAAAAGATGGGCCCCAAAAGGCGCCACCAAGGGTGCGGCCGCACCCTGGTGCGCCCGCACCCCTAGTGGGGCCTTTCGGTCCCAGTTTTTGGCTGACACGTCAATGACGGTTCCCCCAGTATCTTCCCACCTACGATCAACATAGATAGAAGGTGGAAACCGCCCTTTGGAGGTCGGTTTGGTGCTTTCCAAGTGGGGATGAACCCTTTGCATATTGCCCCCTCCTCTCAAGCTATAAAGGAGGTCTCCTCTCTACACCAACACACCACCATTTGGAGCCTCTCACCTCACATTCCTCTTGTATTCTTTAGATTAGTTTTAGTAGTAGAGCAAGGCAAGAGCTAGCAAGTAGAACTTGTATCTTTGGAAGAAGAACACCTCGGTATGAATACAATACAGTTCTCTTCCATGTTCAAGTTCTTATCTTATTTATATAGCAATACATATGAACTAGAGTATAGTCTTGTTCATGTTACGATCATGATATATGAACTAGCATATAGTTTATATGTTATGTTCTTGACATGTTCATCATTGTTCTTCATCGTTCATCGAGTTAGTATGAATAGAGGAAGAACTAGGGATGAGATGACGGTTCGTTGGGCTGTGGTGGCTGCTCCTAGCTTAGCCTGTCACTCCGAAGGGGTGGGGTCCATGGGGGTTAGGAGTTGTTTCCAATTACACGGGCGTGGTGCTCGGGTATGCGGAGATCAGCGGATATGCGGGTATCTTTCGGGTAGAGGGGTAGGTGGCAGGGTGGTGACAGCCCTGTCATCCCTGGTATTCCCCCACGATCAGGTATTCCGGTAGGAGTTCTGTAAAGTCTCTATCGGCTGGGTATCCAGCTGCGAGGATCTCCCTGTCATCCCAGACTTGGTTCTGATGCTAGACATACTAGTTAGATGTTTACTAACAGTTCTTTGCATAGCTGTATATGACCAATGCCTGCTCAGTTAGATATATTCTTTATTCTTTATTTTATCTTTTATCCTTGAGGTTGGCTCAGATGTGTGTCCACTATCCTTGAACTATGATTTACCCCTGCCTATGCTATGTTTACCTATGCATTAAATAAGTGATCATGTTTATACCAAAGCTAGATGCATTCGTCCTGCCTTCCTACGAGAATTATAAATAACGATACCCACTCACGGGTTGAAATGCTACAATGATAGTTTTGTACGCTTGCGGATTTATCCTTATTGAACTATCGATTGGCGTACCTAAGTACCGTTACTTAAGATTGTAATCCTTGTGCACTTTCAAGCGCCGTGCCACAGCTTTGCATATCGCAAGTACGGAATGGTTAGGAAGGCCAATCCGGCATTCCTAATTATTGCTACCAGACTGCTCTGCTAAGGCCGGCGCCCTCGAGTTGCCTTGGGTTATCTCTCTGATGTAGCGATAGTTACGGTATGCCAACACCCGACATTTCTGGTGCCATTGCTAAGGATGGATCTATAGTCTATCTTTAGTAGTGACGCTAAGAAATGCCAACAAGCATTTCTGGCGCCGTTGCCGGGGAAGGCAAAAGAAAATAAAAACATCTAGCTTGGCAATAAACATTGATTGCAGAATAAGCAAATGGTAGCCATAGTTTAGGCAGGTTAACTTCGCTTGTTTTCTTCCTCTTTTTATTGGAAAGAAAACATGATAGTGTATGAGTGGCTTGTCCTGTCGAACAACTTCATCAACAATCCGGAGGCACTCCTATGGAAGAACAGGTCCCGGACCGCTTCTTCTTCTGCTACTCCACCGACAGACAAATCATTCCCCCTCGCATCATCCGCTATGATCATCATGGCCAAGTGACTCCATGATCACTCCACCCCTGCTACTGCCAACATGCCCGTTGGGCCCGCTGTCAATGATGGGAATGGAAACTTCAAGATCCGTACTGGCCTCATCAAGATGATGCAGGCAAGCCAGTTCCATGGCTTGCCACACGAGGACGCATATACTCATCTTCAAAACTTCCTTGAGTTGTGCGACACCATCGTCATCAAAGACGTCGCATCAACTAGCATCAAGCTCCGCCTATTTCCTTTCTCCCTTACAGAGAAAGTGGAACAGTGGTTCTACCAAAACAAGGAAGCTATCAACACGTGGGACAAATGTTCCACGGCGTTTGATATGACCACGCCATCCAACAACATGTTACAACCTCCAAGCCAGGCTACATCAACTCAAGTATCACCAACATCGACACCAGTCCAAGCCTTTGATGGAGCAATTACACGTGGTCGAGCTAAGAAGCTACAACAAGAGGTGCATGCGCTACTTTGTGAAACTCATGTTGAATTTAATGAGAATTATATACTCCCTAAGTCGTGCATATTGTTAATGATCAGGTTCACCGAGGAGGAAGATAAGCACTCATCAAGAAAGGACTACAGAGAAGAATCACGCTCGGGCGAGGCCAGCATGACAGAACCGTCGAGAAGAATGAACCATAACTTTTGATTCCAAAAGCTATGAAGGCCCATGAGCACTTGTTGGAAATCTAATTGAGTCTACTTTCCAATGCATCTAGTGCCGACCAGATTGGATACACCATCTTGCCTGATGACCAGATTTAGTAAAGGCTGGTCAAAGAGTCTGCAGCCAGTCTGATGATCAAATTCCCATAATAAACTGTACCAATCTACAATATTTCGTAGAGCATGCTGCACATGGTGTGAAAGCTTATCAAGTTCACTTTCCAATGCAACAAACCCCACATCATTTGGAGACTCCAAGATAAAGTTATTGCCAAAACAATGAAGACTGCGCAGAAGTCAAACAGCCACGCGGAACTCTCCAGGAAGGCATCTCGAGGAGGCCCGTTCACATAGTTCGTATTAGCTATTTTGTTCCGTGTTTCCACCCATCTAGCAGGGTTGTTGCTAGTATAAATACCCTCTAGACTCATTGTAATCTCAGACTTTGATAATCGAATATAGAACCCCCTTTGTTCAGCTGCGTGCTAACAAATTCAGAGAGAGATCTCTACCCCTTTGCTCTTGTGATTTCCTTCGCGGGATTTTCATCAGCGGCGGCTTCATCCGCTCCCAATTGGTGCTCCTACTCCCTTCAAGGTTGTCCTTGATTGATTGTAGGTTGTGTTGGTTGGTTCCTTGAGAGTGTGGTTGGGCGAATCCTCGATTCAGGTTGCCGGTTAAAGACGGTGGTTGGCTTCGAGTTTTATTCGTCAGGTTGCACTAGTTATCGCTGCTTGCAGCAAGTTATCTGAAGATTGATCCTACGCCGTGAAGATTGGGACAACGTGACGCATCATCTGGTATTAGCTCATCGGTTGCCACGGTAGGAATTTTATCCCTAGCTACATATATATTTTGTTTCATCCTATCTACCGAAAAAGCCAGCGCAACATATTGTTTAGGCCTTTGTTTCAATCTGTTATTTTAGTGAGTTTGGTTAAGTCGCAGTCCATTAGAGTCTTTGTTTTAGTTGCTGATCATCTATCCTTCGTGTGTTCTTTGTGCCTCTTATATATCTAAAAAAATCTCACAAAAAAATCTTTAGCCTACATCATCCTTTGTGTTATCTTTGATCCTATCAAGTTATAGTTGCTGGTTGTGTTTTTCTTATATCATCAAGTGTGCAAGTATTATATCTGATCATTGTGTTTATTAGTTGTGAAAAAAAGTGTCAAAAAAAAAGAAAAGTGCAAAAAAGTGTCAAAAAGACAGTAAAAAAAACAAGTTCAGAAAAGAAAGTTGCAAGATCAGTTCGGGTGAAGAGCATCATTGCTAAAAGTTTTGTATCAAGTTGAACAACCAGTTTGCTATCTCTGTTTGGTGCAAAAATTTGGTTGGGTTTGATTGCAACACTTGCATCCCAATCATAATCCTTGTTTGCATCAATTCTGAATTTTCTTTGTGCATGTGTGATCTATTTATACTTCAAATCTTGTGATCAGCACTAGGCAAGGAAGTTCTAGTTTGGGTTGTTACTTAACTCTTACAACACCTAGAATTCAGATTGCATTCCTTGTTTATTTTTCCCCACCAAGCTTCACATAAAAGCCATCATAATCGGTTTACTTTGGTCCTGTATTCTCCCAACCATCACACTTGGATACCGCCACACAATTATTTTCCTGTAACCCGCAGGGATTTTATAAGAGCTTTGGTTGGTAAGAGAGGTGAGGTTGTGAGATTCCACATTTATATTCCTATTCCACATATTTTGCCTATAGTCACTAATATTTCAGGAAGATGGGTGATGGAATAGACGATTGTGTCACTATAGCACAATTTAATGAACTCCGACAAAGTATGGAAGACAAGCAAGATAGGTTGACACAAGATTTTCAGAATCTTATGGCTGAAATCAGAAGGCATCGTCCACCTCATGATGGCGCAAGCAACCATAGTGGAGATGCAGAAGATAGTGATGGAAGAAGAGGAGGTCGAAGGAACCGGAGGGCTTCACATGGTAGAGGAAGAAGACATAGTCGAAGAAATGATGATGAATCTGAAGATGAGGATGATGATAACCGCTCTCAACTCAGTTTTGGTCGCCGACGTCATAGAAGAGGCAACCATGAAGAAAGATTAGGCAAACTGAAATTTACCATGCCAAAGTTTGAAGGAGGGTCTGATCCTGAAGAGTACTTCACATGGGAGTTGAAAGTGGATAAGATCTTTCGCATGCATAATTATTCAGAGCAGAAGAAGTTGGCAATGGCATCTCTAGAGTTTGATGGATATGCTCTAATATGGTGGGAGCAACTGCTCCGTGATCGTGAAGAAGGTGGAGAAGATCCTATTGCTACATGGGAAGAAATGAAGAGCGAAATGAGACTTTGTTTTGTACCAAAGCACTATCGGCGTGATCTTTTTGATAAATTGCAGCATTTGAAGCAAGAAAGTCTCTCTGTTGAAGAGTATTATAAAGAGATGGAGAAGGCTATGATTAGAGCCAATGTGCATGAAGATGAAGAGCAAACTATTGCACGTTTCATGGCTGGGCTGCATCACAACATTCAGCGCATTGTTGAGTTTCAGCCGTACCATCATCTTATTGATTTGGTACATCAAGCCACCAAAGCTGAACGTCAATTGCAGCAAGATGCTAAGAGCAGCAAGTCCTCATCATTTGGTACGAGGAATTTCTCCGGAGGAAGCAAATCAATCACAAAGTTTGCTGCTGAACCGTCCACGGTGAAGGGCTCAAGTGGAGGCTCACGAACTAATTTTAAGGGCACTTTTAGTGGAAAGAACACTGCTGCCCCAAGTTCAAAACCAGCAGCATCAACACACTACTTCAATGGGTTCTACTTCCAGGAGCAGTGGGATTCAGTGCTTCAAGTGTAACACCCTGTGTTCAGCTTACCTTAATCATGAGCATTGCATCATCATAAGCATCATTAGCATAATATCATTTGCTATGCTTGTTTACTAATTGCTTTGTTATGCTTATATATATATATATGTTAATGGTATGCTTGTTTGAATGCCATGATAGAAGCTTTGCATGTAAATGTGCCTTTAACAAAAGTTGTTCAAAATTTTATAGGGAACAAAAGTCCTTATATTCATCTTTCATGAAATGCTTGGAAAGGTTTGAAAAGTTGAAAAATGGCTGTTTAGGGGGTTGCCCCTAAATTTAAATGGAGGTTTTATTTGTTTTTCATTCCTGTTTTCAAATTTCAAATTCTAAGCAGAATCTGGCCAAGTGAGTATAAGATGAAATGTTCTACTCTTTAAAAGGAACATTTCATATATAAACACTTTAGGCTAATTCGGTTTAGTTTTGGAGATTTTGAATTTCAAGCATATTTTGGGTGTGAAATTTATATTTCAAAATCTAGGCCGAATTTGGAAAAGTTCATATAAGAAAAAATGTTCTTCTCATCAAATGGAGCAACTTTGGTATTTTGAGTTTTTCAAAATTCGACGTGGTTTGAAAGTTATGAAGCGTTTCAGTTTGAATTTCAAAATTTAAATTCAAAAAAAAGGAAGGGGACACTCCACCGTCGGGGGCAGGCTTCGGCCGCCACGCATCGCCCGCCATCTGCCGCGCCTTCCACGTGGCCGAGCGCTTCTTACCGCGCCCAGCGCCAGCGCCTCGGACGCCTCCCTCCCGTCACTCTGCTCCCTCCACTCTGTCTCTCCCTCTCCCTCACTCTCTCCCTCTCTCGAGCCATCCAAGCGGGAAAACGTCGCCGTCGCCGCCACTCGCGTCGCCGTCTCCGTACGCCTCGCCGCCGCGCCGTCGTCGCCCGCAAGCGCGCGCAATCGAGTCGCCTCGCTCCGCCGCACCTCTTGCACCGCCTAGCCGTCCCCGTTCGTCAAGGTATCCGACGAATCGAAGCTCGGAAGAGCCGCCGGCCATGGCCGCCGTCGCGCGCCACCGCCGCCATGCCTCTCCGGCCGCTCTCTCCTTCTCTCCCCATTAGTTAGCGCTTTACGTCGCCTTGGTTCGAATCGTCAAACGGTGTAGTTAATGGCGGGGTTAGGGTTCCGGTGAGGTCGCTCCGCGAGCGCCGCCGCCGCCGGACCGCCCCCGCCGTCGTACCGCCGTTTGGATCCGCCGTTGGCCGCGCTAAGGATCGGGTTGGAGTCGCCGTGGCGCGGGGATCCTTCTCTCCGCCGCTCACCGACCGCCGACGTGCCTCACCGAGGCCGGCCGACGCTTTCACCGGCGACCTTCGCCGCAGGGAGCCGTCGGGCCCCTCTCGGGGAGAATTAGGAGAAAGTCGGGGTCCTTTTTGCAAAAGCGCCAGACACAAGATCTTTCAGATCTGGGCTTGCTGGATTCTGGGAAAAGTCGAGGTCTTTTCTGCAAAGTGTCTTTTCCGTCGGATTTAAAGAATAAAGGAAAAAGCTTTTCTTTTTATGTATTTAAATCTTTGAAAATTCATATCTTGCAGATTATGGGTCCAAATGAAGTGATTCAAGTTTCTAAATTTTTCTTGCGATGAGTAGTATCTGTTAAAAATAGTTTTGTGTATGTTTGAGCAAGTTTTATGTGTAGCTTTAATTATTTTATGTTTTGATGTGAATCTTTTAAAATGCATATCTTTTTCTGTAGATCTCAGAAAAATGTGATTCTTGTTTTGTTAGTTTTCTTTTGAAGTGTACTGCTGTGGAAAAATATATCATGGTTATGTTGTATGCAGAAATATGGACTTGTAGTTCAAGTGCCTATTTCCTTGTTTTTAGTATTTAATTCATAAGAAAATAATGGTGCATGTTTTAGCCATGAAACTTTTTGTGGTTTGTTTGTGATGTGGAATACAGATGTTCATATTCCGAGATCTGTTGTTTCACACTTTTCATAGTACAAAGTATTTTATATCCATTTATGCCATGTTGTTTGTTCTTTTTGTGTAGGACAATTGGCTTATCTAATTGACATGAAATTTCTGTGGGAAGCTATTTGTGACATGGGCTACCTACTGTATTTTCTGGGAATTTTCAGTGGTGTCCAGAGGGTAGTCACAGTTATAGCTATGCTTTACTTTAGTAGTTTTAAATGGGTTGTTTGATGGTTGCTTGATGTGAGTATGGTGTAAGTAAGGATGTGTAGGGTACATGTTCTTGGACGATGTTGATTACCTTGTAGAAGAAAATGTTTGATTCATTTATCATCATCGTCCATGTTGCACCTTTATTCATACATATGCAATGCATCATCCAGGATCGCAGCTGCCGAACCAAGGAGCCATACCAGAGGAACAAGTGGAAGGCCAGCACGAGGAGGTCGAGCAAGCAGGCCACTTCGGGGAAGAGGTCGACGAGGAGCTAACTGAGTGTCCAGACCATCGCCCTAGTTCTTTCGAACAAGGCAAGCCCCGGTGCATTCTTACCTATGTTTTATAATCCACTTTGAGTCTATATGGTTTCTATGCATTTAAGTTTCAGGAGTTGGTTGAAGGTAACCTTATTGCTGCATTTTACCTTCCTTGATACTTGTTATCCAATATCCTTGCTACCTGCTAGAGTTGGAACGGGTTTCTGCTTAGCCATGCTTAGATGAATAGAAGTCGGGTGATTGATATCACTCGCGAGATGCTAAGTGGTTACCTGAGGTTTTGGCATACAGTTGATCCTGGAAATCACTAACACTTAACTCAAACTAACTATCGACTACTCTTTTCCATTTGAACGCATGCCCCACATTTAGCTGGTTACATGGGACCGCGAAGCCGAGTAGCTCTGTTTGGGCCGGGAATCGACTTGCTGGGTGCATCGTACTGGAGATGGTTGGGGGTAGACGGAAGTGCAGTAAATAAGTCCGAGGTCAGCTGTGTTCTGACTCGGCATACTGGCAGCTTCCGGGTACGAAGGCCTCGGTTGGACCCGCGACTTTACCCAAATAGTACCAAAGGTGACTAAGACTACCTTCGCGAGGTATGTCTGGTTTGTGTGGGGAATAACTCGCCAGCTGGTTTGCAAACCGATTCGAATCGCCATCGTTCCTGGAAGTGAACACGGACTCTGAGCGTCGATATAATAAATCATTTGTGCTAATAAGTGATATGGATGGTTAAGGAGATGCCAAGTTAAAAGTGGTAACTAGTGTTATCTCAGGATTTCTTAATGTTTAAAGTTGCTAAAAGAAATGTTTTAGTATAGTTCACTCTTTAGTAAAGTAAGTTTAAATGTTAGGCTGATGCTAATCTTTAATCTTGCTTTATAAATGAGAAACCTGCTTTTTCGCAAAAGAGTCAAGCTAGCTACTTTATACAGCCTATCATGATCCTTGAGAGTCATTTTATTTTATGACGGATAAGTCTAGCTGAGTACCTTCTCGTACTCAGGGTTTGTTCCCAATGTTGTTTTGCAGATGCCAGAACTGCCTCTATCCAGCTGTGAATGATGTGTAGACCATGGGCTGGTCTTGTCTTTGTAGATGCTTCCCTTAATGCTTTTGACAGACTGATGACACTAATGGCACTGTAATATTGGTTTAAGTGGGTGGGCATTCTTAAACAGCTTTTGGATGAAAACTATGTTCTAAAGACTTCCGCTATGTGTTTGTAATAACTTTTATTTGAACTATGTTGTAACCTATTGCGAATGTGATGTACTTGTGAATGTGTGATGTGAGACTAAAAGATCTTGGTCGAATTGTAATGGTTCGAAATCCTTCGAGATTTCGCGGACTACCGGGTTTATATAGTTTTAAGT
Source organism: Coix lacryma-jobi var. lacryma-jobi (assembly GCA_009763385.1). Classification (NCBI taxonomy): domain Eukaryota; kingdom Viridiplantae; phylum Streptophyta; class Magnoliopsida; order Poales; family Poaceae; genus Coix; species Coix lacryma-jobi. The sequence continues at coordinate 25,394 of VDCT01000344.1, forward strand.
GCGTTCAAGATGCCTCACCGGTGTCTAAATGCATTTAAGCCTATGTAAATTGGTCGGTTCTGTTACAGTTGGTACCGGAGCATGGTTTCACGTTCACTGTTCACTTGTATATTAAAATAAAAGATTTTTGGGGGATTTTACAAAATATTTGCTAAAGTTAGCCACAGTTATATACACTTAGGTGTTGAAAATTATAATTTTAAACTTATAAGTGTGCCAGTGGTCATGTCTTATGCCCAACTAGGATACAGGTGGCTTATATATATATACTAACTTGGGATTGCATCATATTTTGTTGTCATTGCTTTGGCAGTGATGGATGTATGGATCATTTTGCCTCTACGCCATGGTAAGTGTGAGCTGTGAGAGCATGACTGGATACACAGCCAGTCTAGGGGAGTGCTTATATGACGCCGGAATATTTACATGTTTCACACATGTTTATATGAAAGTGTTCCATGTGTGGGTTCCGTCTTCTGGCGGTGTTTTGGGATATCGTGCACCTACAACTGTGCATATTGGGAATATGCATGGCTGGTGGGGGGTGTGAGTAGTTTGGATCTTGACCTTGTTCGTAAGGTGCTGAATTTTCTTGCATACATGTGGGCTGGGCTGAAATGAGTTTTCTGCAGGTACAGCTAACAGCGCCAACGTGTAGCACGATTTAGTTAACGTTTATGAGAGACCGTATGTATGCCACAGTCTAGAACGACTATAATTGTCATTTTGTAGTTGTGAGGACGTATGTTACGTGCATGCATCATGGTTAAATTTGTTGCTCTCATGTCATTGCAATTGTTTCCTTCCCTTATAATTAATTCATCCCTTTTTGATTAAAATATGCCTAATAATATCCGTCTCACGAGAGTTGCACCTTTTGGAAAACAGATGGCACGTACCAAGAGCACTGCACGCAGGCGCACCAGTGCGCCCAAGAGGTAGAGGACAGAGGTTGCAGCAGAGAGGAGTGCTGGCTCCACTTGTGAGGGAAGTGCAGCCTGACAGCGACACTTTCCTACACAAGTACGGCATGCCTACGCTGGTATGGAGGATCTTGAGCAGCGCCGCAGTGGCGTAGCTAGAATTTTAATTTATGGTGGTCCGATTCAATATTTTTTTTATAACAATAATCTCATTTGACATGTTAACAAAGATCTTCGGCCTTTTGCTACAATAAATGGAGGGGTCACAAACTGATGAAATAAAAACTAGTGGTTTCACTTAATCTCAATTTATTTTAAGAGAAAAAAATAGCTTCTTTCTCCAGTACGTCAAGGAGCCAAAACTAAAATTAATTAGAGCTCTACCAAACAAGACCTAAATATATAACATGTCATTGCAAATATATAATTTACTAAAATACAAGACAAATATATTATAAATGTTTTACAAGCATTTTTAACACAAGTAATAAACTCTAAAAGTTACTTAAAATAACATACATCTAAATACTTATAATACTTTGCTTAAAATTCTAGGGTGGTCCGTGGCCACACGGACCACCCTCTAGCTACGCCACTGCAGCGCCGGTTACCCAGAGGGCACGCAGCCACGTTACTATTGGGTGAAGGATGATCTCACAGAGTTTGGCTATGCCAAAGTTGAGGTCGCCGTTCCCCCAATGGGACTGCAGCCTGAGTGGCCCGGCTGGATAGCAGTGGGTGAAGGGGTTACTGCTTGGGAGGGTGCCCAGGCAGCAGCCTATGTGGTTCTGTGCAAGATAAAGGAGGAGCTACCGGAAAAGCTAGACGCTATACTCCCAGCAGTGTTCACAGCTGATGACCCTCACGTTGATGAGTGGCCCCAGCAGGTGGGCAATGCTTTAGTGGCCAGTGAGTCAGAGGCCTTAGGCAGCACGTCCATATCTATGAGCGTACTCTTTGCTGTCATGAAGGTTTGTGGCACACAATGGTCACTCATAGCTCGGTTGTTGAGGAGGATAAGGGTGCTGAAGTTCAGGCACCGTGTCCGAGAAGATGATCTAGAAAGGGAGATAGAGCAATGGCAGAAGGAGCTAGAGGAAGAGAAGTAGGAAGGAGGAGTTCTTGCGCAGTGATGAGAACAACAGGCGCAAGGTGGTTGCCCTACAGCAGCGCGTGATGGCGCTAGAGTCTCTTGTTGACAGCACTTCACGCGAGGTGACGCGTGTCACAGTTGAGAGAGACGAGGCTCAGAGGGATGCCGATAGACATCACATGGCCCGTCTACAGTTGTAGGGACGTGTGAGTAGCCTGGAGGACGAGCTCTTTGAGCATCGTCAGGAGGTTTTGCGTCGTCAGTACGGACCTTATCACCCGCCTCCCGTTGGCCCTGCTGAGAGTGTCAACCAAGAGGAAGGTTCTCGTACGCGTGACAGCAGCCCTGGAGGACCACAGCTTGGGGATCACGACGATGCAGGCTCTAGTCATGATGACGCGTAGGTTGTTAGTGCTCTAGCTAGAACACTCTTTTGCTAACCTGGGGTTGTAAGCATAACAGTTCTTTTGGATGTTGATGTAATGATGGGATCTTGATGATGTGGTTGATGATGTAACAAACACCTGAAAGTCCAGTGTATGTATGCTGGCAAGTTTGGTTGTGTTGTAAAAACGCTTTGCGATGACCGTTAAGTAATATTATTATGATGTTGTGTGATGAAAATGAATTATTGTGCCTATGTGATGGATTGTATGAATTTATTCCATGGATTAATTCTATGAATTTGTTCTCTCCAATTGGTTTCGTATGGCATAATTATATATTCTTATTTATCATGTGTGCGACAACTCATAATAATTTAACGTTGGAATATGCAGATGGTGACTACGCGCCGAGGTGGTGCTAGTGGCAGTGGAGCCAGTGGTAGTGGTGGTCAGGATGATGAGCAGCCTCTACCAAATCCACCGCCCATGACACCAGAACAAATGATAGCGCAGTTTCTGGGAACGCAACGCAACATAGAGCAGTTGCTACGTGAGAACTTGGCTGGAGGCCGTCATTTCCGTGCCGGTCCCGAGCCAAACCAATACAGCAGCTTTAAGGACTTTCTGGACACCAAGCCACCGGTGTTCACGGAAGCAAAAGAATTGCTGACGAATGGCTCAACACCATCGAGCAGAAGTTTCATTTGTTAAGGTTAACTGAAGAATTGAAGGCCGAGTATGCATCGCATCAGTTGGAAGGCCCAGCTGGTGTGTGGTGGAACCAGCATCGTGCCACCATACGCCAGGGAGTTCAAATCACTTGGGCTTTGTTCATGAATGCTTTTCGTGCTAACTATATACTAGCCAGTCTGATGGCTATGAAAAAGGCAGAGTTTCTGAAGTTGACAATGGGAAACAATACTGTTACAGAATATCTGCATGCATTCAATAACCTGTCTCGCTATGCACCAGAGTTTGTAAACAATGATGACGCTAAAATTGCTAGCTTCAAGAGGGGTCTCAGCTCAAAATTGATGAAGACTTTGGGTACTTCTACCCGCAACAACTTCAATGACTTCATCAATGACTGCTTGACCCAGGAGAACAATAACAGCATTCATGCTGCTAGCAAGAAAGGCAAGAGTCATTTGTTTCAGGGACCGTCTCAAGTTAACAAGTCTTATGGAGGAGGGAACTTCAATCGCCCTCATATGCCAGGTGCAAGGTATGGACCACCTCAGAAGAAGAACTTTAACAACCGTAACTTTCACAAGCCCCAGAACCAAAAAGCTTTTAAGGTGGCAGCGCCACAGAACAAGACTGGACAGGGTAGTGCTGCTGGTGGTGCGTCCTTCGTCCGAGGACCATGCTATAACTGTGGGGAGAATGGTCACTTCTCTCATTTTTTGTCCTCGCCCCAAGAAGAAGCAACAGACCAACTATCCTGCCAGAGTCAACTACACTACAATGGATGAGCTTCCTGAAGGAGAACCAGTAACAGCCGGTATGTTCTCTGTAAACCAACACCCTGCAGTTGTTTTGTTTGATTCTGGATCTTCGCATTCTTTTATGAGTCAATCATTTGCACGCAAGCATGAGCAAAAGATATTTGAGTTGCAATATGGGTACCGCATAAGTTCAGCAGGGGCTGATCTAATAACAAATCAGATGGTTCAAGGTGTGTCCTTGGAAATTGACACAAGGAAGTATACCTGTAACTTGATAGTCATGCCTGGTTTAGGAATGGATGTCATTATGGGTATGAATTGGATGAAAGAAAAGGGGGTTGTACTGGATACACGTAATAGAACTCTTACACTTAAGGAACCTCAAGGCGAAGGTACTTTCTCAGTGTCGTTGCCGAGGCGGTGTGATCTCACTAGTATTTCCTGTGCTACTGAGGTTACTCCACTTCACGAGTTTCCTGTTGTATGTGAATTTCCTGACATGTTTCCTGATGAGTTACCGGGACCTCCGCCCGATAGGGATGTTGAGTTTGCAATAGAGTTACTTCCTGGTACTGCACCTATATCAAGGAGACCGTACAGAATGTCACCTGATGAGCTGGCAGAGTTGAAGAAGCAGTTACAAGAGTTGCTAGATAAGGGTCTGATTCGTCCGAGCAAGTCAGAATGGGATGTCCTGCTCTGTTTGTGAAGAAGAAGGATCAGTCTTTGAGAATGTGCGTAGATTATAGACCGCTTAATCCGTGACTGTGAAAAACAAGTATCCTTTACCTCATATTGATATTTTGTTGATCAGTTGGCAAAGGCTAGAGTATTCTCTAAGATTGACTTGAGATCAGGGTATCATCAGATCAAGATCAAGCCACAAGATATACCTAAGACCGCTTTTTCTACCAGATATGGGTTGTTCGAGTATATTGTCATGTCTTTCGGTTTGATAAATGCTCCAGCATACTTTATGTATCTGATGAATTCGGTCTTCATGCCAGAACTAGACAATTTGTGGTCGTGTTTATTGATGACTGTTGACACCGAAATTTGGTCAGCCGAAAATGTCATTGGGAAGAGGATATTCTTATGCGTATGTGTTGTCAGAATCGGCAAACCAAACTCGGAATTGGCAAATGCTTATCGGCTATTGAGGAGGCTCGCTGCAGGTGTATAACCAACCAACATGTTTGGCCATACTACTGCTGGGAATATCTTTCATACGTGAAGCTTCCGAGGTGGAATCTAAGTGCAAGAGTCTGTTCGTCCAAGAGCTTCTGGTCGTCAAGAAATATAATTTCAGAAGGACGATATGCATACACCTACGGCTGAGGCTCACGTGATCGGATATTAGGGGTTCTTATGCACGGCGGCCAATCAACATAAATATTCTTATTCAAGATATCCAGATGCATGACGATGGAAGAGGCAAGCGTTTCACGGATCAGCTATACAAGGAATATTATTTGCTTAGTAACTGAGGAGACGTACGTACATATATGTTCGGCTTGGGATGCCCATATACGGATGGTTTGCGACTATGAGATTAAGGAAAGCGCACGGTGTACACGGTTGGTTCGTGATTGCTGAAGACGAAGATCGGCCTAAAGAATACGTGCTTGTATGGACTTTGGAGAATGTCATGTGTATTCTACACGTATGTGCACACGACAAGATGGCGTATCTATTTGAGTCAGAACAAGGAGGACGACGCCTCGGCCACGGAAGCTTCAACGCCAAGGCTCTACGCAAAGGAAAAATAGAGTCTGTATATTTTAATATTTCCATACTGTTATTAGCTAGGCAAGTCATGTACGGGGTCTTTAGAGGTTAGTCAGCCCAGGGCTATAAATATGAGGCCCCAGCCATTGTAAAAGATTGGTGGAACTCGCACAGGCTACATCAATACAACGGCGCCCGCGTCACCCTTCGAGTCCATCTAGTCATGTCGTCGAGTTTCTACGAGAGGAATCATCGATCCGTCGACCTCCGTAAGTCCCGGCAACCTTGTTATCATGTCTAGTATCGTGCGGCGGATTTAGATCTGATGCAAGTAGTCTCGTACGTTTAGCTTAGTATCATGCGGTGGATTTAAGCTAATGACGGGAAGTCTTTGTTTATGTCTTGTATCGTGCGGCGAATTGAGACACAAATAAAGATAGTTATCGGCTCTATTAGATGTGGCAGTCTAGTAGATTCATTAAGTTATCATGTGTTTGTTATGTTAATTTATATACATGCAACACTCTTTTGCCCAATCTAGATTGATATGCTTCGGCTTTATCTGATAGATCCGTTTGTTCTTAATGCTTTATGAGATAGATCATATAATTGTATAGCCGAATCAGATCAATCTAGGTTGTTACATGCTGTGGGTTCAATGCATTGTTAGATTCGTTTTGATCCTGATGGGACTGGGTATCGTGCGGCAGATGCAGGTTTTATTAGGTTTAGATCGGTTTGCTTGTCTTGTTCCTACTTCATGGACCCCAATTCGGCAATCTTGCCGAATATGGTTATGCTTACACGAGTAATGAGTATTTATAGATCTGTTTGGATATATGCATGCTTTTAGCTTCTTATCACTAGATCGTATCATGCGGTGGATTAATCTAGTAGTAAGAAGTGGTGTAGATTCGTAGCAAGCGGTATTATGCGGTGGATTAACTTGCTTGGGTTTATGCTTGACGGGTTTATGAAGGCTAGACGTGCGGCAGACTAGCCGAATTGGGCCTATGCATGCGTTGTTTAGATAGATTTATATTTACGAACTACCTATTGATAATTTACCATGCTTGATGATATCTTTGGTCTAGATCACGTTCCTTCATAAATCATATACATGACCAATTGTTATTCATTCATGCATGCCTTCGTTATTTGTTTATTCGGCAAGTTATAGTTTACATGCTTACATCCTGATCTAGCCGAATGGCTTTATGAACATGCTTGGCAGACAGCTTCTATAGCTGTATGTTGTCGTAAGTGGCTTCAGGGCCGTAAATATGGAATTGTCTGGTCTCACACCGGCATGTTCCAGCTTTTGCTCTCACAGTTTATCCCTTGTTGGCTTTCAGGTCAAACCGACTGGCACACTTCCGGATTCAGAAACGCCCGGGCACCCGATTGAAGCCACGCTTTCCGGCTTGTGTGTGATTGGCACAGAGGGTCACATTTTGTGTCAACAACTTTTTGGCACGCCCGGTGGGACCGAACAGTATTCACCCATGACAATAAGTATTTGATCGGAAGTCAGATTCTCTCCCAATATTTATCACCTTCCAGATCAGATCATGATGGAGATGCCATTTAATTTTTTTGTCAACAAGGTCCAATAAGCCGATGAAACAAATAGGAGATGCAATCGGCTAATTGATTTCCACAAAATATTGTTGTACAGGACCTGCCTAACGATGTTCATCAATCTTGACTAATAATGCCTCAGGGACAGTACGTCAAGTCGGCCATAAAACGGAATTGCAAGAATACTCATCAAGTCAGAATTGAAAGATCAAGGTACTTGGCCGATGTTACCGTATATGTGCTCATCAAATTTTAATTATCAGGGCTATTACAAACGAACAATCAAGAGTGAAGAAGATGGATTCAACTAGTTTGGGCAGTTTAGGATATTCTCATATCTGGTCGATAGCTGATTATGTTTAATCGGCTAAATCAATAGTTCAGATTGGTGGGTTCAAGATCAAAATGAAGGCAGTGCACCATCGGCTAAATTTCACATGTACATCAATGTTAGGGAACATTAAGGTAATAGCCGATGGAACATTTTAAATTGATTAGGTGACTTTCGATGCCTGGAGTTAGAGTCAGAGCAATTACAAAGATGTCATACTCAGTGAAAGACGTAAAGGACAGATCCAATGAGACATCCAGAACGTACTCCAAACAGTATGGGTGTCAGCACCTGAGAAGACAAACAGCCGATGTCAGCATCAAGAGGAGAATCGACTATTGGCTCATCGACTATTTGATCAAATGGCAGGACCAGTTAGCAAATAAAGTACGTACATGTAGAGTCCAGATGAATTGATGCATGCGTAAAGGAAGAAAGCAAGATAATTATAGAAGATGCATGCATGTACAAAGCATGCCATGATCAAGTAAGAAAATACGGCATCGGAAGCTCTGTCTCATTAGATTTCAATGTTAAAAAATCAGAATCCAAGAAAGAGGCACATTGGCTAGCTGCAGCGCGGTCGTCAAGATGGAGAGCATTTTTCTTGCAAGCCAATTTGATGGCCGATATCATTATCAAATCAGATACAAGGCCAAGTCCGCCACATGTCACTACACGCTACTGCTACAAGGATTCTGAGGTCCTAAGAGGAGAAGGCATGTGCATGTTCTCTTAATGATTCTTTAGCCGAAGACATATAGTTGGAGATGTTACCTTAGTTTGTCGTCTTTGGCTGCTTGACTTTGCTGATTGGTTTATGGGAGAGCCAGTTCCTGTCATAGATGTGTCAAAGTGTCCTGAAGGTTCACACGTAGTCGACACATGGTAGTTTTGGTATACTTCATTCAGCCGCTGCCACGACATTGCCGGAGACGCCAACAAGTCAAGTAGCATGGCAGAATTCCTAATCTCTAATCGATCAGACCCATGAACTACACCAACCGATCTGAAAGAAGCTAAGTGACCAAAAGAGGTAGTGTATCATCGGCTAAACTTGACATGTGCATCAAGTCACTCATCAGCTTAAAGTGGAAGATCAGACAAATAGCCGATGGGATATTTGATATGAACCAGTAGCCTTCAGTATATGGAGCTAGAGTGGGAGCATTGCAGGATCTGTGATAGCCGATCATATGCGCAAAGATGACTGACATGTGTAATATCGGCTCAGTATTCTCCACCAAGATGTCATAAAGACACTGAGAAGAGGATTCAACAAGTAATTCAGGACATATACATGAAGCCGCATGGGTGCCAGTACACCGAAATTGAGAAGACATAGCTGATGGCGGCATTGGAAAAAGAAATCGGCTATTTTCTTGAAGCTGAATCGGCTATCCTAAGTTGAATCGGCTATCCTAAAGCTGAATCGGCTATCCTAAAACTGAGTCAGTTGTTAGCCTTGGAGATCGAAGCATTGCTTTATTTCTTTCTCTGACTAGTCGATCGCATATATGTGATACTTCGTTTATTACTACTACACTGCCCGATCATTGCAGCAATCATGGCAATCTAAGTACTGCATATACAAGTCTGAAGTGTGCTGTCAAGAAAGTGAAAGATGGACAAGCATACTTGGAAGGCCTAAAAGGTTGCTCATGCCATCAACTAAGGAGAGGTCCCCAAAACATTGCACACATCCAGGTGTTTTCTGTCAAGAATTGGAGCTATACGTGTTGAAGGCCATGGTGTAGTTCGGCGAGCACCACTGAAAGTCACAAGTGCGCATGCCTATTTTGGTCGTATGGAGGAAGCATGCGAGCGAAGCATTGACCATCAGGAAAGTTCTCCGTGGCAAAGACTTAAGCATGCAAGACTCGAGCAGTACATGTGCATTTGTATGTTCAGGGCCTATTCAGGAACCAGAGAATCGGCAAGCATGTATATAGCATCATGTGCTGGATTGCCACCGTAATGTTGCAAGTTTCCAAACAACACGTTGGCACTAATGAGGGACAAAGAAGTCAAAAGCTGATATTTCCATGGCTCAAAGATGGTTCTATCGGCTAAGCAAGGATATGCTAAGGACAACGTGCATGACATGATGAGTATTGCCTTTGGCCGTTGGAAGCAGAGTCCAGTTTAATTATTTGAGGAAAAGATGCTATTTGCCGGGAATACATATGAGAGACATATCAACGTACGCACATACACATGGCTCGACAAGGTGATGTGTTTCTATACAGGGATTCTGCTACATAAAGCCGAAAGCAAGGATGACATGTACAGAAGTCATTAAAGTATCAGTGAGACATGGTCAGAGTACCCGAATCGGCTGTTTCTTTAACCGATATCAACGCCAAATCACGGATCATGACATTTGATAGCTAAATATCCAAGAAGGAGATATTAATTGCACGGTGCGGAGTTGAATATGACATGGAGAGTATAAAATCCAAAACTACAGGCGTCGAGATATTCAAGCCATGACCGATGGTCGTGACAGAATCAATTTGAGTTTTCCTCCATCGGCCATTATTATCAACTATTCTGTCACCATTTTCAACTCAAGATACTCTCATACAATCATCAAGTTTTGAGAAGTGACCATGCTAAGGATTCGAAGAGTAATCCAGGATGTACACGAAGCCACACAGGTGTCAGTACCTGAATTGGAAGACATAGCCGACGCAACATCAAAAAGAAGAAATCGGCTATTTGTATCGGCCTGTCTGGCCACGTTCTAGTAAAGGCTGATGACGCCTTCTAACTACCAGGAATGAAAAGAAATATACACAAATTAGCTCGGGGGCCGGTGCTAGCTTTGTTCCCTTTTAGCTGACGCATCAAGCGATGACTCGACGAGGCCCCGCTCAAAAAAAATCTCGGCGGTAGGGACAACCAAGATTATGTTTGGCCAGCAAGAGCAAAGTGACACACGGTCCAGTAAAAGGTGCCGATGAGATCACTTTCCATGTACCAGATCAGACAAATCAAGAAGATCATATTAGCAAGAAAGATACTGTTGTTTGGCCAAAGGTAATACAAGGATTGATGGAGTTCGAACGTGAAGACAGGGGAAGCTTTCAGGAGTCCAAAGGGAGTACGTGGCCAAGCAAGCAATCGGCTATTTTTGCCGATACTATGCGACAGGAGGCCTTACGCAGGAATTCAAAGTCGGTGCAAGCAAGAGGCAAGGCTTCCAAGTTTTCATGACCGAAGTGCCTGATGTTGACTTTGATTTGGGAAAGTTCTATGGCAAGTGTTAGTAGCTGATTAAACAGGGTTATGGAGATCAGCTGTCCTAAAATTGAGTCGGCTGCTAACCTCAATGCTGAATTAGATCGACGCGTGAAGATTGAAATAAATTTCCAGGATTCCAAAGAAGCATAAGAAAGGCTAGCGACTATTTCGAGCCTAACAGGATCGGCTATTCAGAAGAAGTAATGGATAGTAGCTAATCGGCAAAAGTGCAGATCGGATATCCAAGGGAAGCATTGGCTGTCTTACAAATAATTAGCCGATGGTTTCGGCAACCTACAGTGGCAACTCTTAAGTTAAAACAAAACCATGCCTCGTTGTCCAAAAACCTCAAGAGGATTTGTCGGTCATGGGAGAAAGTTCTATTCAGATTTATTCAATAAAGAAGAAAAAAGGCCATGTATTGAATCAACAGAGGCTGGTGTCCATTATTGGTTCGGCTAGATATCTTGCACGATGATTTTGAAGCTGAGTCGTATCTTGACTTTCGATGGTGCTGACGAAGGACATTGAACGTTATGGAAGCTGCAGAGTATCCAAGAGATCCTGGCAAATACGAGCCGCACGGAAACCAGATATGATTTGCGATTTCAAGGAATTAGTTCATCTGCTAAACATATATGCTACGAGAGCAAAGGCAAAATATTTCTATACATAGCAGTGTGCTGAAGAAAGATGATAAATGAGGTCATTGGAATCATCTATACAGATGCAGGCCTCGACGGGCACATATCTAAGTGGAATATACCGACCAGGAAGAAGTCCGAAGAACAAATTAAATGATGATTCAGATTGGAAACCATGCATGCAGGTGTCAGACACGCATCGGTCATTGGCTTGGAAAATTCCAAATCGACTAGGAACCCTATCCTTAGACTGATGACATGCTTGTTTCCTCATAAGCTGATGAGATATCACGGATCGGTTATTCAGGAGAAGATCAGATACGGTAATCGGCTTAAGAACATTGTATGGCACGGAAGAGATATGTGATTCTTCACATCTATGACGCATGCATACCAGGTTTTTACGTGAAGGAGAAGATCAAAAGCTGCAGCCATTGTGCTCCACCACATTCAAGGAAGCAGAAACAGAGGCTCACGTGCTTGGTGTTCAAGGATATATACACCAATAAAAGAAGAGCAAATAGCATGCATGCACAAGATATTAGTCTTGGAAATATTCGTGCACGTACGACCAATGAACGTTCATATTTGGCCATGCCTTTTGGTTCGGATAGTATATATGAGAGGAGTTCATGTACAGAAGTGGAGTTCAAGCTCAGGATTATTCACATCCGAACTGCAAGCAACAGGTGTAATTAAGCGGCAAAATACAAGTAAGATGTACATCCTCAGGAAACACGAAGAAAAGGGAGATACATAACCGCAGGAGGCACATATGCATGCAAGCTGTTGTTGTTGGACGTGGCAGTCAGACGTCTGATCATGGTGACACAAAGGAAACATATCAAGAGAAGCTTCATTGATTCCAAGATATTCTGCGAAAGCCGGTTGTTCCAGGCGATCTGGTTTGGCTCACTCTTCGCCATCACCACCAGTCCTAATTCCCTACATCAAGGACAAGGGTATGTTCGAAGATTGATGCAGATAGCCAACGCCACGCATGGAAAGGTGTACCGGCTAAAGGCTATTATCAGTATGCATCAGCAGGAATTAATGTACGCTTACAGGAGAAGACAAGCAGCAATGGGGGAAGAAGAATGAATATCATGCAGAAGAAATCATTGATATCAAATTTCAATCAGCCCAAACCTCATATTGCAACGACCGATTTCAAGGTAATGAATCACCAGCATCTTCTTCGGCTCAGAATAAAGGGGCGCATATGCGGATGAGGAGCCAATGGCGAGGAAAACCCTTGAAGAAAACATGCTCAGTAGTTCAAGCTTCTACATAAGCTATGGCTCGGGGGGCCTGAATTCGCCATACATGTACATTGAGCGACGTCAGGTGATTCATCACAATGAGAACAAGACGGCTTCCATTGGCTTCTTTATCTTCAACGTTGGTTGCAAAATTCTATCTCCACTTCTTCAGCAGTTTTAATTTTTGAATTGAAATATCCATGTTACTGCTGAAACAAAAATCTCGAGAACAATTCCACCCTACATATGTGATATAAGTGTTTTTGGTTTATCCATTTGCTGAAATGATGATAGATGCTCTGTTTATGTTTCACCTGTGCCTAGTTTATAAATTCGATTTCTTTAAGGCTTGGTTTAGTGGCTATAATATTTATCTTGAAATCTTGTAGATTTGTGGGTTGCATAAAGTTCCAGCTTTGTCTAAGGGTGTTTGTAAAATAAGAATGGAAATAGGGTTTGCTATGATGTTGTTCTGAGAGATACTTGACATCCGGAGAATTTTTATATAAAATCTAAATAAAATTATCATGTTGAGCTTTGTCAAATTATTGTGACCCATAGTGTAGATTATAATCATATGCTCAAGATCAGGATTCATTTACACTAAAATACCTTATAATTGTATTTCTTCTTTGATTAAAATTTGCGTGGCTATCATACCAAAAAAAAGACAAAAAAGAAGAGAAATAATAAAGTTCGGAAATAAAAACGACGGACAAGTGTTCGCCAGAACCGAGCTAAAAGATGGCCAAAGGCCCAATAGCCTCATAAGTTTTAAGATGATTAGAGGAATATGTGTGCAAGAAAGTAATTTTGATCAAACTTGATAAATTCTTGATCTAAGCATATGGCTTGTATCTCCTTGAGGTCCGGTTTTTTGATTTTGCAATATTATGTGATACCTTTTTTCAATCTGGGAAAAAAGACGGACGCGTGTTCGCCAAACAAAACAATGGGTACTCCGATGCCCGCCAAAAATAAATACAATAGACAAAACTCCGGAAAGAAAGAGATCGATGAATGAAAGATAAGCAAATTTTTGTACTATTCTGTTTTGCAGTTGCTCAAGAACTTAGTGGGAATTATAAGCCCCATGGTTGAAGGAATAGAAGGATAAGTAGAGTACCATTTTATTCAAGTTCAAAAGAAACCTAGTTATAAACCCGATACTTTTGAGATGTAGTCGGCATTGTAGCATCTCCTGATCAACAGCAACATGGAGAACTATAATATTTATACACATATGCATTTACTACTAACCTATTTCCACATGTATTGGAAGTTTACTGTTTTGCAGGAAGAATTGTGGAGGTATGGAGAGAGCATTGTTGTTGTGGCTGGAGGTGTGTCGGCTCTTTGAAAGAGATTATCACGCCAAATAGTTCGAAGCATGAGATTCATACTCCGAACTAGGGGGGTGTGTGACACCGAAATGCAGCCGAAAATGTCATTGGGAAGAGGATATTCTTATGCGTATGTTGTCAGAATCGGCAAACCAACTCGGAATCGGCAAATGCTGATCGGCTATTGAGGAGGCTCGCTGCAGGTGTATAACCAACCAGCATGTTTGGCCATACTACTGCTGAGAATATCTTTCATACGTGAAGCTTCAGAGGTGGAATCTAAGTGCAAGAGTCTGTTCGTCCAAGAGCTTCTGGTCGTCAAGAAATATAATTTCAGAAGGACGATATGCATACACCTACGGCTGAGGCTCACGTGATCGGATATTAGGGGTTCTTATGCATGACGGCCAATTAGCATAAATATTCTTATTCAAGATATCCAGATGCATGACGATGGAAGAGGCAAGCGTTACACGGATCAGCTATACAAGGAATATTATTTGCTTAGTAACTGAGGAGACGTACGTACATATATGTTCGACTTGGGATGCCCATATACGGATGGTTTGCGGCTATGAGATTAAGGAAAGCGCACGGTGTACACGGTTGGTTCGTGATTGCTGAAGACGAAGATCGGCCTAAAGAATACGTGCTTGTATGGGACTTTGGAGAATGTCCTGTGTATTCTACACGTATGTGCACACGGCAAGATGGCGTATCTATTTGAGTCAGAACAAGGAGGACGATGCCTCGGCCACGGAAGCTTCAACGCCAAGGCTCTACGCAAAGGAAAAATAGAGTCTGTATATTTTAATATTTCCATACTGTTATTAGCTAGGCAAGTCATGTACGGGGTCTTTAGAGGTTAGTCAGTCCAAGGCTATAAATATGAGGCCCCGGCCATTGTAAAAGATTGGTGGAACACGCACAGCCTACATCAATACAACGGCGCCCGCGTCACCCTTCGAGTCCATCTAGTCGTGTCGTCGAGTTTCTACGAGAGGAATCATCGATCCGTCGACCTCCGTAAGTCGCGGCAACCTTGTTATCATGTCTAGTATCGTGCGGCGGATTTAGATCTGATGCAAGTAGTCTCGTACATAGCTTAGTATCATGCGGTGGATTTAAGCTAATGACGGGAAGTCTTTGTTTATGTCTTGTATCGTGCGGCGGATTGAGACACAAATAAAGATAGTTATCGGCTCTATTAGATGTGGCAGTCTAGTAGATTCATTAAGTTATCATGTATTTGTTATGTTAATTTATATACATGCAACACTCTTTTGCCCAATCTAGATTGATATGCTTCGGCTTTATCTGATAGATCCGTTTATTCTTAATGCTTTATGAGAATAGATCATATAATTGTATAGCCGAATCAGATCAATCTAGGTTGTTACATGATGTGGGTTCAATGCATTGTTAGATTCGTTTTGATCCTGATGGGACTGGGTATCGTGCGGCAGATGCAGGTTTTATTAGGTTTTAGATCGGTTTGCTTGTCTTGTTCCTGCTTCATGGACCCCAATTCGGCAATCTCTGCCGAATATGGTTATGCTTACACGAGTAATGAGTATTTATAGATCTGTTTGGATATATGCATGCTTTTAGCTTTCTTATCACTAGATCGTATCATGCGGTGGATTAATCTAGTAGTAAGAAGTGGTGTAGATTCGTAGCAAGCGGTATCATGCGGTGGATTAACTTGCTTGGGTTTATGCTTGACGGGTTTATGAAGGCTAAACGTGCGGCAGACTAGCCGAATTGGGCCTATGCATGCGTTGTTTAGATAGATTTATATTTACGAACTACCTGTTGATAATTTACCATGCTTGATGATATCTTTGGTCTAGATCACGTTCCTTCATAAATCATATACATGACCAATTGTTATTCATTCATGCATGCCTTCGTTATTTGTTTATTCGGCAAGTTACAGTTTACATGCTTACATCCTGATCTAGCCGAATGGCTTTATGAACATGCTTGGCAGATAGCTTCTATAGCTGTATGTCGTCGTAAGTGGCTTCAGGGCCGTAAATATGGAACTGTCTGGTCTCACCCGGCCTGTTCCAGCTTTTGCTCTCACAGTTTATCCCTTGTTGGCTTTCAGGTCAAACCGACTGGCACGCTTCCGGATTCAGAAACGCCCGGGCACCGATGAAGCCACGCTTTCCGGCTTGCTGTGTGATTGGCACAGAGGTCACATTTTGTGTCAACAATGACATTTTGGTGTATTCTGAGAATGAAGAAGATCATGCCAAGCACTTAAGAATTGTCCTAGAGAGACTTAGAGAACACAAGTTGTATGCAAAGTTCAGACGTGTGAGTTTTGGCTGAGGAAGATTCAGTTCCTGGTCACATTCTGTCCGAAGAGGGGATATCTGTTGATCCAAGCAATGTCAAGAAGGTGATGGACTGGAAGGCTCCGACTTCTGTCTCGGAAGTTCGAAGTTTTCTAGGTCTTGCTGGTTACTATCGTCGCTTCATACCGGATTTCTTGAAGATAGCAAAGCCAATGACAAGTTTGCTAAAGAAAGAGCAAAAGTTTGTCTAGAACGAGGAGTGTGAGATGGCATTCCGCCCTTGCGGGAGTTGCTAACTACCGCTCCTGTTCTTGCGCAACCTAACATGGAGAAACCTTTTGATGTGTTTTGTGATGCTTCGAAGATTGGTTTGGGTTGTGTGTTGATGCAAGATGCGGATACATGGGTGTATGCCGGGTCTCTGAGTGATGAGTGATTGTCAATGGGTATGATGCGCATGTTCTTGGGCTTGTGTTGTGCAGGTGTCGAGCTCGTAGACAGTGATCGAGGGCAAGGTGAAGGTCAAGTTAAGCCGTGCCGTGCTGACGGACCGGGTGCGGTGAAGGATGGGCGTGCCGGCGGCGGACGTCCACGTGCCGACGCGAACCGAGCGGTGAAAGGCGGACGGGAGGCTTGGACTGAGGGACCAGAGTGCCTGAGGATCAGCTGTGGTGGCTGGCAGCCTGTGGCGACGACAAGTGAAGAAGTGCGGTCATGTGTTGCCTGAGTCGAGGACTCGGGGACACGTGTCGGTGGATGGGGTGCACGGGAGGTGCATCCCCTCTACGACGTCGGTTTGGTGGCTGAGCCAGAGAAAAACCACCGGAGGACGGTTTCCAGGTTTGGGCCTCAAAACCTGGGCTGGACGGTTCCGAGTTTGGCCACAAAAACTCGGGCTGAGGGTTTCCGAGTTTGGCCTCAAAACTCGGGCGGTGGATGGTTTCCAGGTTTGGGCCTCAAAACCTGGGCGCTGCGGGTTTGCTGAGTTTGGGCCTCAAAACTCAGAGCTGGTGGGCTGGTTTCCCGGTTTGGGCCTCAAAACCGGGGGGTTGCTGGAAAAGGCTGGTTTCCCGGTTTGGGCCGCAAAACCGGGGGTTGCACACGACGAGGCGGCACGTGGCGGCTATCCGGAGGTTGCGTCGAGGGCAACGCTTCGGCCAGTGGCGGGCGTGGCCGTCCGATACACCTTACCACCTGGGTTGGTCCAGAATAACCTTAGGGTTTAGCTGCCCGCGCTGTGTAATTAGAGTAGTGAGGGGTAGAGTAGGAAATAGACTTAGTCTAGATTAGGATAAGTAGGTCGGGAGACACCCTCCTCCCCTCATCTCAGTTAGTGCTTTCACTTGCTAGGGTTTCCTGCTCCTCCCTTCCCTGCTTTAGCTAGTTGAGATCCGCAGAGAGACTCCACTCCACTCTGTGTACTGTTGACTTGAGGAAGTGAGGCCGTATCCTCACCTTGGAGCACAGATCGATGGCTTGATTTGCGTCCTTGATTTCGAATTCGTGGCTGTGATTTTCCATTGTGTTCGTGTTCTTCGCGGAAGTCCTTTTCTCCCACGATTTTCCCGTCGCTTGATTCTTTTTGCTCGGTTCATCTTTTGCAAATTCGTTTGAACCAAGTTGTTCTAGATCGTAAGGCACTTCTTTCCACCGAAGGAATCATCCTCAACCTCACGGTCTAGGAGATCGATCAATCTTTAGTTTCGGGTCAAGTTTTCTCCCTTCCCCCGAATTTCTTCGATTCACCGATTTGGAGATAGGTTTGAGCCATGATCTCTTAGAGATAGCTCACTATACTCTTTGTGACTCATCTCACCAAGTTTAATCCCTAGAGGAATTTTTTGGGTGAGATCGAGGCAAATCGGTGGACGAACAGTTCTGTTTCGGGGTGACCGGACGCTAGCTCGGAACGACCGGATGCTAGGTCAGTGCGTCCGGTCGTTGAACAGCTCGTAGCCGTGTTCTTTACTTGACCGGACGCTCCGTTCACGTTTCGACCGGACGCTTCGCTTGCACTGTTCCTGTGTCTTGTCGGTTTTGACCGGACGCTCAGTGGTTGACCGGACGCCTGAACCCCGTGCGTCCGGTCCAACACAGAGAGCTCCCAGATCGAGCTTTGCTTGACCGGACGCGTCCGGTGTTGCCTGACCGGACGCACCCAGAGTCCGGTCGTCTCTGCTGCAGCGTGCTTTCGTCCGTTGCTTGTCCGTTCGTTGTCGGATTCGAGTTCCGTCTTTTGCGTTGGCTTTCTTGAGTTGTGTAGTGTCCCGCTGTGCTTCTTGGAAGCATCCACCCTACATCTAGGGTCGTGGACATTAGCAAGCTCTAGGCTTCATTTTTGGGGTTGAGTTTGGGACAGTGGCATCTAGTTTCCAAAAGGAAATTTTGAAGCTCCCATTCACCCCCCCTCTGGTCGCTTTCGGATAGCTTCTCGGTCCTTCAATTGGTATCGGAGCGGGTTAAGGATCTTCCACCATAGCCGGTTCCAGATCCACAGAAGGCGACATGGATCGCGGCGTGGGCAAACCGCCGTTTTTCGATGGGACGAACTATGCGTATTGGAAGATACGCATGTCGGCCTATCTGCAGAGTTTGGGCTCTTCCATTTGGGATATTTGTAACTCTGCCGATTACGTGGTCTTGGCTGCTCGTGTCTCTCAGCTTCAGATCGATGAGCACGAAGCCAATAGCCGAGCCCGTAATGCTCTTTTCTCGTGTTTGAGCATGGGTGAGTTTGACCGTGTTTCTCACCTCTCTACGGCTCGGGAGATTTGGGCCACCCTCATGCGTTTTCATGAGGGCACCTCTCAAGTCAAAACCCGACTCTACGAGTCGTTCAAGAGAGAGTATGAGAACTTTAGACATCAACCTGGCGAGAGCATAGAAAGTTTATTCGCTCGCTTTCAGGTGATTGTCAACAGGATGAGGGCTAACAAGGAGCAGTTGCCTTTTGACGACCATGAGCGTGCTTTGAAGCTTTTGCACACTCTTGATCGTTCGGTGTGGGATTCCAAGGTTTAGGCGATCATCGAATCGCCTAACTATGAGACCCTCACCTGCGACGAGCTCTTTAGTAAGCTCAAGTCCAGTGAGATTGACGCCATGTCGAGGGCTTCTTATGCGAATCCTTCTGGCCCGACTATGGCTTTGGTTTCTGGCTCTTCTGCTAACCCCTCTGGTGGCTTTGCGCTTTCATCCCTATTTTCTGTCACAGAGGAGCAGTTGGAGTCTTTGGGGGATGACGAGTTGGCTTTGCTTGCCAACCGGTTCTCGCGGTTCCACAACAACTGCATGAACCATCGCCGCGGAGGAGGATGCTCGGGATGCTACGAGTGTGGCGACCCCGACCACTTCATCGCCAACTGCCCCAAGAAGAACAAGCATTCGGGGAAGGGCGATCATGGGCACAAGTACGACTCCGGCAAGCGCAAGGAGAAGTACGTCCCTCCAAGGCACAAGAAGAGGGGCGGCTTCAACAAGGAGTACATAAAGAAGAAGTACTTGGAGAAGGCCCAGGCTGAGCAGCGCGCGTTCTTCGCCACGCTCAGCGACGTCGACGGCTCGGATGACGACTCCGCCAGCTCGAGCGATGACGAGTCCGAGAAGAAGAAGAGGATCGAGGACAAGCTGAACGGTCTCTGCTTCTTCGCCGATGACGACGGCTTCTGCACCATGGCGCTCGGTGATGAGGTCGACGGCAAGCTGGAGCACACCCCTCGGGACGACGACGACGACGACGACACCTCCCAGGTATCTCTCTCCTACGACGAGCTTTCTTCCGAGGTAGAGAAGCTTACTGCCGCGCTCCTTAGTCAGGACAAGTTGCTTAGGCGTGCTGCTAGAGAGCGCAAGGAGTTTAGGCAGAAGTGGGAGGACACGGTGAGAGAGCTTGAGTTCGCTCGATCCACCATGGTAGTGTCGGAGGAGGTTGAGTGTGAGTCGGGCGCTCGATCCACCGTGGTAGTGTCGGAGGAGGTTGAGTGTGAGTCGTGCACCGCGCACATGAATGACCTTCTCACTTTGAGAGGTAAGTATGCTGCGTTGGTAGGAGAGGTGGATGAGCTCCGTGCTAGGCCGCAGCTGTTGGGTGCGTGCAAGACTTGTCCTGTCTTGCAGTCCGAGTTGGCAGAGAAGAATGCCAAGCTTGAGTCTTTAGAGAAGGCCAGCTCGGATAGCACTTGTGTCACGAGGTGTGCTTTGTGCGAGGGTTTGGAGATGGAGATTGCCAATGTCAAGCATGGCAAGATGCAAACCGAGGAAGAAAACACATACCTTCGGACCATCTTGTCATGGGTCTCCTGTAGTGAGCCGCAGCTCAGGATGATGATCTCCCAATTCAAGCGAGCTGCTGGTGCTCCTGGTGTAGGTCTTGCTCAGGGTGTAGATCTTTCTGCTTTTGGGAAGATTGGAGAGTCGAGTGGTATGAAACCTAGTGAGAAGCCCAACTCCACCACTACTCCCAAACTTGCCAAGCTTCCACCCAAAGAGCCTGCCAAGCCTATCACCAAGGATGGGGTATTTGAGGAACCCCCGAGAGCTCCACCCAAAAACCAAGTCTGGGCACCCAAGCCAAACCACCTCAAGAACAAGCTTGACACAATGCCACCCATCCAAGTGGAGTTGCCTCAGAAGGGCAAAGTGATCCACACCCACAGCCATGATCACCAACAACCCCCTTTGCGTGCGGTGAGGTATCATTGTGATTTCTGTGGGAGAGATGGACACTTGAGCGAGTTCTGCTTTAGGCGCAAGAGAGAGGCGCGCCGTGCTAGAGAGATGGACAACCCGGACATGTACCACCCTTTCCATGGTGTGCATGGGCCGAACGTCCAGAGGAGAGCTGCTAGGCCCAGAGGTCCAGAACCTCAAGTCCCCAGGCCTAGACAGCAGCAGAGAGCTCCGAGGAGAGTCGCTAGGCTTAGAGGTCCTGAACCTCAAGTTCCTAGGCGTAGGCCTCGTAGAGAGCGTGCCCGGCGGGAGCCTGTAGCTGTAGGCTATGGACCCCGTGGCGGAGGCTTTGCAGTTGAGCGCTTTCCCCCACCGTGTTTTGAGTATCGCGGTGAGCGCTCCTTCCTTAGCGGACCATGTTTTCCTCAGCGTGGTGATCGCTTCCCTCGTAGACGTTCTAGGAATGGTTTTTCTGCTAACCGTTCTTTTGAGCAGCCGGCCCAACACTGGTATTACCCTCACTTCACTAACCCCAGTGTTGGACCATATGCTCACCCTATGTTTTTTTATTGATGTAGGTAAGGCGGTTGGAGGACATTTGGTTGGTGGATTCCGGTTGCTCGAGGCACATGACCGGAAACACCAAGTGGTTCTCCAGCCTTAGTCCAGTTGCCGGAAAGGAGTACATAACCTTCGGCGACAATAGCAAAGGTAAGGTATTGTCTCGTGGGTCCGTGCGAGTTAATGAGCACTTTGTGTTGCGCGATGTTGCTCTTGTTTCTAACTTGCATTTTAACCTTCTTTCTGTTTCGCAACTTTTTGACGACGACTATGAGATTCGTTTTAAACTGAATCTCAGTCGCATTTTGGATCCTCAGGGCAATCTTGTATGTTTGATTTCACCCTTTGGAAAAGTCTTTCGCGTGAATTTCTCGGAGTCTTTTGGCACTTCCCGCTGTCCTTTGGCTAGTCCTTCTTCTTCCGATCTTTGGAAGTGGCATAGGAGGCTCGGTCATTTAAGCTTCGACTTGCTTGCAAGGCTTAGCTCACTTGGCCTAATCCGAGGATTGCCCAAGCTTTCGATGGAGAAGGATCTAGTTTGTCACTCTTGTAGACACGGGAAGATGGTTGCCGCTCCCCACCATCCCGTGACTAAGGTCATGACCTCGCACCCCGGAGAGCTTTTGCATATGGACCTTGTTGGTCCGGCTCGGGTGAGCTCGGTTGGTGGCAAGTGGTATGTTTTAGTTGTTGTCGATGACTTTTCAAGATATTCGTGGGTCTTCTTTTTAGCTGAGAAGACCGAGACTTTCTCCTTTGCTCGCAATCTGATTTTGCGTCTTCAGAACGAGTTCCCTTTGAACTCGATGCGAGCAATTCAGAGTGATAATGGTTCCGAGTTTAAGAATTCGGATTTTTAGAAGTTTTGTAACCACCTTGGCTTGGAGCATCAGTTTTCTTCCCCCTACACACCGCCCCAAAATGGTGTTGTAGAGAGGAAAAATCGGACCCTTGTTGAGATGGCCAGGACGATGCTCGATGAGCATAGGACTCCTAGGCGCTATTGGGCCGAAGCTATGAACACTGCATGCTACATTTCAAATCGCATTTTTCTGAGAGCTTTCTTGAAGAAGACCTCTTATGAGTTGCGCTTTGGTAGACAGCCCAAGGTGAGTTATTTTAGAGTCTTCGGTTGCCATTGTTTTATTTTGAAGAAAGGCAACCTGGACAAGTTTGAGTCTCGTTCTTCTGACGGTGTGTTTTTGGGTTATGGCACTCACACTCGAGCTTATCGTGTACTTAACCTTGACACTAACCGAGTCTTGGAGACATCAGATGTCACCTTCGACGAGACTCTTGTATGTCCTTCTTCTCGCTTTGAGCGTGCAGGTGATCATGAGGTTGGCGAGCCTCTTTTCGATGACGAGGAAGAGGGTGCTGAAGGTATGGATGATCCAGCACCCCCTCCACCTGCCGTGCCGCAAGGAGCGGCTTCTACGACGACTCACGGCCCCGACACTTCTTCTTCCTGGGGGCCGTGGGATCCGCCACCCCGCGCGGTACCATCTGTACCCGGGGAGGCACCAGCTGCTGTTGAGGGGGAGGCCACTTCGGCAAGGGAGGCGCCACGACATATCCAGCGCCAGCACCCGCCTCAGCAGATGATCGGCAGCATTGACGAACGGGTTACTCGGTCCAGGTCACAGCACATCTCCCACTTCGCTCATTCTGCTTTTGTTGCTAATTTTGAGCCCCGAGATGTTGGACACGCTTTGACGGATCCGGATTGGGTCAATGCCATGCATGAGGAGTTAGAGAACTTTGAGCGAAATCGGGTTTGGGTTCTAGTTCCACCTCCACCTGACTGTAAGCCTATTGGGACAAAATGGGTATTTAAAAACAAGCAAGGAGAGGATGGCCATGTTGTGAGAAACAAGGCCCGGCTTGTAGCGAAAGGCTATAGTCAGAAGGAAGGGATAGACTTTGAGGAGACGTTTGCTCCTGTAGCTCGTTTGGAGGCTATTAGGATACTCTTGGCTTTTGCTGCATCCAAAGGGTTCAAACTTTTTCAAATGGATGTCAAGAGTGCCTTCTTAAACGGCTACATAGAGGAGGAGGTTTATGTTGAGCAACCCCCCGGTTTTGAAAATCCCAAGTTTCCAAACCACGTTTTTAAACTCCACAAAGCCTTGTATGGTTTGAAACAAGCCCCTAGAGCCTGGTACAATAGATTGAAAACATTTCTGCTAGCTAAGGGTTTTAAAATGGGATGTGTAGATAAGACGCTCTTTCTCCTCCGGCAAGGCAAAGACACACTCTTGGTCCAGATTTACGTGGATGATATCATTTTCGGTGGTTCTTCTCACGCTTTGGTTGCCAAGTTTGCAGATACTATGAGCAGGGAGTTCGAGATGAGCATGATGGACGAGCTGACATTCTTTCTCGGGTTGCAAATTAAGCAATCCCGGGAAGGGACGTTCGTGCACCAGGGCAAGTACACCAAGGACTTGCTGAAGCGGTTCGATATGGGTGAGGCCAAGCCTCTTCCAACACCCATGTCGACGACGACTGCCCTGGATGCGGATGTGGATGGAGAAGCAGTGGACCAGAAGGAGTACCGCAGCATGATCGGGTCGCTGCTCTACCTGACGGCGACACGCCCGGACATTCAGTTCGCGGTGTGTCTGTGCGCGCGCTTTCAGGCGTCGCCGCGCACTTCTCACCGTCAGG
Source organism: Coix lacryma-jobi var. lacryma-jobi (assembly GCA_009763385.1). Lineage (NCBI taxonomy): Eukaryota > Viridiplantae > Streptophyta > Magnoliopsida > Poales > Poaceae > Coix > Coix lacryma-jobi. Next base: position 49,584 of record VDCT01000344.1, read on the forward strand.
CAGTAAAGCGCATATTCAGGTACCTTCGTTTCACGCCTGAGCTCGGGATTTGGTATTCTGCTTCCTCCACCTTGTCCCTTTGCGGTTATTCGGATGCCGATTTTGCTGGTTGCCGTATTGATCGCAAGTCCACTTCTGGGACTTGCCAATTTATCGGTTCTTCTCTTGTTTCGTGGTCTTCTCGCAAGCAGTCTAGTGTCGCCCAGTCAACCACGGAGGCTGAGTATGTTGCTGCGGCTAGCTGCTGTTCCCAATTACTCTGGATGATGGCCACTTTGCGTGATTTTGGTCTGAGCTTTTCTCGAGTCCCTTTGCTTTGTGACAGCACGAGTGCCATTAGCGTTGCTAAGAACCCCATGCTTCACTCGAAGACCAAACACATTGATGTGCGCTTTCATTTTCTGCGAGACCACCAGGAGAAGGGTGATATCGACCTTCGCCATGTCGATACTCATCATCAACTGGCTGATATTTTCACCAAGCCTTTAGACGAATCAACCTTTAACCGGTTGAGGGGTGAGCTTGGTGTGTGTTTCCCCTTTTAGATGGGGGAAACATTTTGGATCTTGTATTCTAGACTGGCTTTTTCATTTGTCTTTCTTTTCTCTTGCATTTTAGCATACGCATTTACATTCTGAGCTTCATGTTTATAATCACTAGAACGTAATTATGCTCTATGTAGTATGCTCCGATGCTGATATGGATGCTTGTAGCTTATGCTCTTCCTGATCACTAGTACATGTTGTGAGCTGAGCTATTTTGAATGGTGAATTTGCTTAATAACTTAAAATCTGAAAATGTTCACCATTGAGATATGCAACTAGCCTGTGTAGGATGTGTTGAGTCCATTCATGCTTTTCATATATGCTAGGTTGCTATGTCTCTAGTTCTGAGTCATTCACTCGCTTGGTCTGTTCATAACATGCTTAAAATCTGAACCAAGTTTCTGTGAATTGAAAAGATCGAGATGGGACTGCTTGTCAACACCTCACGGTATCGAGACTGTTTCTCATTGCACTTTGGGTTAAACTCGAGCCGTGTAGTGTATGACCGAAACCGTAGCTTTAAGCTTCTGATTGCTTCGGCATAGGCTTCGCTCGGTTGAAAAGTTAGGCGATGACAAGCTTTCAACCTCTCGCAATCACATGCTAATAATTGAACTTGTGTAATTTCACCGCTGCGAACTTCGATTAAAATTTGAAATCACAAGTATTTCCTTCAATTGGTATCCGCATGATGATTGAACTTTGCTAGGGGTAGTTCACCCTATATACATGTTTAGCACTTGTCTGGATTCCTGTCTATACTTGTCTAGTGCTATTTTGATGGTGAATACCTTTCTGGTTAAAAACTGCTCACATACTCATATGCTCATATTTTGTATCTGTGATCAGTTTGAGCCTTCGCTATTTGAGTGCTTAATTGAGTCATTAGAGCTATACTGTTTAGAGCATCTTTGCACTCTTTTGATTATATGCCTGAAGCTACTAACTTGCATCTCTGACTTCATATGCATGTTGGAAGGGGGAGCTTCTTGCCTTGTTGCCTTTTCTTGATTAGTGTATTTTCAACTAAGGGGGAGAAATTGCAAATCATATTCTCCTAGTTGCTTGCATTTGTCAAGGGGGAGTTTGCTAGTTGTGTTGAGCCTTTTTGCCTCTGTCTTGAGGAACTAGCAAACATTTTCAGGGCATTCTGTTTTTGGATGAGCTTGGATGATCTCGATTGGTTCGGAGCGTGTCTGGCCGAAAGGCATTGGTTTCGAACTTGCTTTGGCATCGAGCTTTCTTTGCTAGTTGTGTTGAGCCTCTGTGCCTCTATCTTGAGGGACTAGCACTTCTGCTTCGACCTGCCATGTTTGCCTCAATTGGTATCGAGCTTTCTCTGCTAGTTGTGTTGAGCCTCTGTGCCTCTTTCTTGAGGGACTAGCATTTTGCTTCGATTTTCCAATTGGTATTTGCTAGCGGTGTTGAGCCTGTTCTACCTCTTCTTGAGGGCTAGCTTTGCTTTGCTTGGTTGCGTCGAGCCGTTGCCCATGTCTTTGGGAACCAAGTTCTTTTGCTCTTACCTCTTGACCTTCTTCGGCTTTGCTATGCTTTTGGGTCATTTGGTCGAGTTCTCTCTCCTCCTTCCTTCCTCTTTCTTCTCTTGTTACTATGATTTGTGTGAGTAGTTGACAATGCACTCATCAAGGGGGAGATTGCGGATACATGGGTGTATGCCGGGTCTCTGAGTGATGAGTGATTGTCAACGGGTATGATGCGCATGTTCTTTGGCTTGTGTTGTGCAGGTGTCGAGCTCGTAGACAGTGATCGAGGGCAAGGTGAAGGTCAAGTTAAGCCGTGCCGTGCTGACGGACCGGGTGCGGTGAAGGATGGGCGTGCCGTGCGGCGGACGTGCCATGCCGACGAACCGAGCGGTGAAAGGCGGACGGGAGGCTTGGACTGAGGGACCAGAGTGCCTGAGGATCAGCTGTGGTGGCTGGCAGCCTGTGGCGACGACAAGTGAAGAAGTGCAGTCATGTGTTGCCTGAGTCGAGGACTCGGGGACACGTGTCGGTGGATGGGGTGCACGGGAGGTGCATCCCCTCTACGACGTCGGTTTGGTGGCTGAGCCAGAGAAAAACCACCGGAGGACGGTTTCCAGGTTTGGGCCTCAAAACCTGGGCTGGACGGTTTCCGAGTTTGGCCACAAAACTCGGGCTGAGGGTTTCCGAGTTTGGCCTCAAAACTCGGGCGGTGGATGGTTTCCAGGTTTGGGCCTCAAAACCTGGGCGCTGCGGGTTTGCTGAGTTTGGGCCTCAAAACTCAGAGCTGGTGGGCTGGTTTCCCGGTTTGGGCCTCAAAACCGGGGGTTGCTGGAAAAGGCCAGTTTCCCGGTTTGGGCCGCAAAACCGGGGGTGCAGAGCGAGGGCGGCACGTGGCGGCTATCCGGAGGTTGCGTCGAGGCAACGCTTCGGCCAGTGCGGGCGTGGCCGTCCGATACACCTACCACCTGGGTTGGTCCAGAATAACCTTAGGGTTTAGCTGGGCTGCTCTGTAATTAGAGTAGTGAGGGGTAGAGTAGGAAATAGACTTAGTCTAGATTAGGATAAGTAGTCGGGGAGACACCCTCCTCCCCTCATCTCAGTTAGTGCTTTCACTTGCTAGGGTTTCCTGCTCTCCCGTTCCCTGCTTTAGCTAGTTGAGATCCGCAGAGAGACTCCACTCTGTGTACTGTTGACTTGAGGAAGTGAGGCCGTATCCTCACCTTGGAGCATAGATCGATGGCTTGATTTGCGTCCTTGATTCGAATTCGTGGCTGTGATTTCCGTTGTGTTCGTGTTCTTCGCGGAATCCTTTTCTCCATGATTTTCCCGTCGCTTGATCTTTTTGCTCGGTTCATCTTTTGCAAATTCATTTGAACCAAGTTGTTCTAGATCGTAAGGCACTTCTTTCCACCGAAGGAATCATCCTCAAACCTCACGGTCTTGGAGATCGATCGATCTTTAGTTTCGGGTCAAGTTTTCTCCCTTCCCCCGAATTTCTTCGATTCACCGATTTGGAGATAGGTTTGAGCCATGATCTCTTAGAGATAGCTCACTATACTCTTTGTGACTCATCTCACCAAGTTTGATCCCTAGAGGAATTGTTTTGGGTGAGATCGAGGCAAATCGGTGGACGAACAGTTCTGTTTCGGGGTGACCGGACGCTAGCTCGGAACGATCGGACGCTAGGTCAGTGCGTCCGGTCGTTGAACAGCTCGTAGCCGTGTTCTTTACTTGACCGGACGCTCCGTTCACGTTTCGACCGGACGCTTCGCTTGCACTGTTCCTGTGTCTTGTCGGTTTTGACCGGACGCTCAGTGGTTGACCGGACGCTTGAACCCCGTGCGTCCGGTCCAACACAGAGAGCTCCCAGATCGAGCTTTGCTTGACCGGACGCGTCCGGTGTTGCCTGACCGGACGCACCCAGAGTCCGGTCGTCTCTGCTGCAGCGTGCTTTCGTCCGTTGCTTGTCCGTTCGTTGTCGGATTCGAGTTCCGTCTTTTGCGTTGGCTTTCTTGAGTTGTGTAGTGTCCCGCTGTGCTTCTTGGAAGCATCCACCCTACATCTAGGGTCGTGGACATTAGCAAGCTCTAGGCTTCGTTTTTGGGGTTGAGTTTGGGACAGTGGCATCTAGTTTCCAAAAGGAAATTTTGAAGCTCCCATTCACCCCCCCTCTGGTCGCTTTCAGATAGCTTCTCGGTCCTTCAATTGGTATCGGAGCGGGTTAAGGATCTTCCACCTTAGCCGGTTCCAGATCCACAGAAGGCGACATGGATCGCGGCGTGGGCAAACCGCCGTTTTTCGATGGGACGAACTATGCGTATTGGAAGATACGCATGTCGGCCTATCTGCAGAGTTTGGGCTCTTCCATTTGGGATATTTGTAACTCTGCCGATTACGTGGTCTTGGCTGCTCGTGTCTCTCAGCTTCAGATCGATGAGCACGAAGCCAATAGCCGAGCCCGTAATGCTCTTTTCTCGTGTTGGAGCTTGGGTGAGTTTGACCGTGTTTCTCACCTCTCTACGGCTCGGGAGATTTGGGCCACCCTCATGCGTTTTCATGAGGGCACCTCTCAAGTCAAAACCCGACTCTACGAGTCGTTCAAGAGAGAGTATGAGAACTTTAGACATCAACCTGGCGAGAGCATAGAAAGTTTATTCGCTCGCTTTCAGGTGATTGTCAACAGGATGAGGGCTAACAAGGAGCAGTTGCCTTTTGACGACCATGAGCGTGCTTTGAAGCTTTTGCACACTCTTGATCGTTCGGTGTGGGATTCCAAGGTTTAGGCGATCATCGAATCGCCTAACTATGAGACCCTCACCTGCGACGAGCTCTTTAGTAAGCTCAAGTCCAGTGAGATTGACGCCATGTCGAGGGCTTCTTATGCGAATCCTTCTGGCCCGACTATGGCTTTGGTTTCTGGCTCTTCTGCTAACCCCTCTGGTGGCTTTGCGCTTTCATCCCTATTTTCTGTGACAGAGGAGCAGTTGGAGTCTTTGGGGGATGACGAGTTGGCTTTGCTTGCCAACCGGTTCTCGCGGTTCCACAACAACCGCATGAACCGTCGCCGCGGAGGAGGATGCTCGGGATGCTACGAGTGCGGTGACCCCGACCACTTCATCGCCAACTGCCCCAAGAAGAACAAGCATTCGGGGAAGGGCGATCATGGGCACAAGTACGACTCCGGCAAGCGCAAGGAGAAGTACGTCCCTCCAAGGCACAAGAAGAGGGGCGGCTTCAACAAGGAGTACATAAAGAAGAAGTACTTGGAGAAGGCCCAGGCTGAGCAGCGCGCGTTCTTCGCCACGCTCAGCGACGTCGACGGCTCGGATGACGACTCCGCCAGCTCGAGCGATGACGAGTCCGAGAAGAAGAAGAGGATCGAGGACAAGCTGAACGGTCTCTGCTTCTTCGCCGATGACGACGGCTTCTGCACCATGGCGCTCGGTGATGAGGTCGACGGCAAGCTGGAGCACACCCCTCGGGACGACGACGACGACGACGACACCTCCCAGGTATCTCTCTCCTACGACGAGCTTTCTTCCGAGGTAGAGAAGCTTACTGCCGTGCTCCTTAGTCAGGACAAGTTGCTTAGGCGTGCTGCTAGAGAGCGCAAGGAGTTTAGGCAGAAGTGGGAGGACACGGTGAGAGAGCTTGAGTTCGCTCGATCCACCATGGTAGTGTCGGAGGAGGTTGAGTGTGAGTCGGGCGCTCGATCCACCGTGGTAGTGTCGGAGGAGGTTGAGTGTGAGTCGTGCACCGTGCACATGACTGACCTTCTCACTTTGAGAGGTAAGTATGCTGCGTTGGTAGGAGAGGTGGATGAGCTCCGTGCTAGGCCGCAGCTGTTGGGTGCGTGCAAGACTTGTCCTGTCTTGCAGTCCGAGTTGGCAGAGAAGAATGCCAAGCTTGAGTCTTTAGAGAAGGCCAGCTCGGATAGCACTTGTGTCACGAGGTGTGCTTTGTGCGAGGGTTTGGAGATGGAGATTGCCAATGTCAAGCATGGCAAGATGCAAACCGAGGAAGAAAACACATACCTTCGGACCATCTTGTCATGGGTCTCCTGTAGTGAGCCGCAGCTCGGGATGATGATCTCCCAATTCAAGCGAGCTGCTGGTGCTCCTGGTGTAGGTCTTGCTCAGGGTGTAGATCGTTCTGCTTTTGGGAAGATTGGAGAGTCGAGTGGTATGAAACCTAGTGAGAAGCCCAACTCCACCACTACTCCCAAACTTGCCAAGCTTCCACCCAAAGAGCCTGCCAAGCCTATCACCAAGGATGGGGTATTTGAGGAACCCCCGAGAGCTCCACCCAAAAACCAAGTCTGGGCACCCAAGCCAAACCACCTCAAGAACAAGCTTGACACAATGCCACCCATCCAAGTGGAGTTGCCTCAGAAGGGCAAAGTGATCCACACCCACAGCCATGATCACCAACAACCACCTTTGCGTGCGGTGAGGTATCATTGTGATTTCTGTGGGAGAGATGGACACTTGAGTGAGTTCTGCTTTAGGCGCAAGAGAGAGGCGCGCCGTGCTAGAGAGATGGACAACCCGGACATGTACCACCCTTTCCATGGTGTGCATGGGCCGAACGTCCAGAGGAGAGCTGCTAGGCCCAGAGGTCCAGAACCTCAAGTCCCCAGGCCTAGACAGCAGCAGAGAGCTCCGAGGAGAGTCGCTAGGCTTAGAGGTCCTGAACCTCAAGTTCCTAGGCGTAGGCCTCGTAGAGAGCGTGCCCGGCGGGAGCCTGTAGTTGTAGGCTATGGACCCCGTGGCGGAGGCTTTGCAGTTGAGCGCTTTCCCCCACCGCGTTTTGAGTATCGCGGTGAGCGCTCCTTCCTTAGCGGACCATGTTTTCCTCAGCGTGGTGATCGCTTCCCTCGTAGACGTTCTAGGAATGGTTTTTCTGCTAACCGTTCTTTTGAGCAGCCGGCCCAACACTGGTATTACCCTCACTTCACTAACCCCAGTGTTGGACCGTATGCTCACCCTATGTTTTTTTATTGATGTAGGTAAGACGGTTGGAGGACATTTGGTTGGTGGATTCCGGTTGCTCGAGGCACATGACCGGAAACACCAAGTGGTTCTCCAGCCTTAGTCCAGTTGCCGGAAAGGAGTACATAACCTTCGGCGACAATAGCAAAGGTAAGGTATTGTCTCGTGGGTCCGTGCGAGTTAATGAGCACTTTGTGTTGCGCGATGTTGCTCTTGTTTCTAACTTGCATTTTAACCTTCTTTCTGTTTCGCAACTTTTTGACGACGACTATGAGATTCGTTTTAAACCGAATCTCAGTCGCATTTTGGATCCTCAGGGCAATCTTGTATGTTTGATTTCGCCCTTTGGAAAAGTCTTTCGCGCGAATTTCTCGGAGTCTTTTGGCACTTCCCGCTGTCTTTTGGCTAGTCCTTCTTCTTCCGATCTTTGGAAGTGGCATAGGAGGCTCGGTCATTTAAGCTTCGACTTGCTTGCAAGGCTTAGCTCACTTGGCCTAATCCGAGGATTGCCCAAGCTTTCGATGGAGAAGGATCTAGTTTGTCACTCTTGTAGACACGGGAAGATGGTTGCCGCTCCCCACCATCCCGTGACTAAGGTCATGACCTCGCACCCCGGAGAGCTTTTGCATATGGACCTTGTTGGTCCGGCTCGGGTGAGCTCGGTTGGTGGCAAGTGGTATGTTTTAGTTGTTGTCGATGACTTTTCAAGATATTCGTGGGTCTTCTTTTTAGCTGAGAAGACTGAGACTTTCTCCTTTGCTCGCAATCTGATTTTGCGTCTTCAGAACGAGTTCCCTTTGAACTCGATGCGAGCAATTCGGAGTGATAATGGTTCCGAGTTTAAAAATTCGGATTTTGAGAAGTTTTGTAACCACCTTGGCTTGGAGCATCAGTTTTCTTCCCCCTACACACCGCCCCAAAATGGTGTTGTAGAGAGGAAAAATCGGACCCTTGTTGAGATGGCCAGGACGATGCTCGATGAGCATAGGACTCCTAGGCGCTATTGGGCCGAAGCTATGAACACTGCATGCTACATTTCAAATCGCATTTTTCTGAGAGCTTTCTTGAAGAAGACCTCTTATGAGTTGCGCTTTGGTAGACAGCCCAAGGTGAGTTATTTTAGAGTCTTCGGTTGCCATTGTTTTATTTTGAAGAAAGGCAACCTGGACAAGTTTGAGTCTCGTTCTTCTGACGGTGTGTTTTTGGGTTATGGCACTCACACTCGAGCTTATCGTGTACTTAACCTTGACACTAACCGAGTCTTGGAGACATCAGATGTCACCTTCGACGAGACTCTTGTATGTCCTTCTTCTCGCTTTGAGCGTGCAGGTGATCATGAGGTTGGCGAGCCTCTTTTCGATGACGAGGAAGAGGGTGCTGAAGGTATGGATGATCCAGCACCCCCTCCACCTGCCGTGCCGCAAGGAGCGGCTTCTACGACGACTCACGGCCCCGACACTTCTTCTTCCTGGGGGCCGTGGGATCCGCCACCCCGCGCGGTACCATCTGTACCCGGGGAGGCACCAGCTGCTGTTGAGGGGGAGGCCACTTCGGCAAGGGAGGCGCCACGACATATCCAGCGCCAGCACCCGCCTCAGCAGATGATCGGCAGCATTGACGAACGGGTTACTCGGTCCAGGTCACAGCACATCTCCCACTTCGCTCATTCTGCTTTTGTTGCTAATTTTGAGCCCCGAGATGTTGGACACGCTTTGACGGATCCGGATTGGGTCAATGCCATGCATGAGGAGTTAGAGAACTTTGAGCGAAATCGGGTTTGGGTTCTAGTTCCACCTCCACCTGACTGTAAGCCTATTGGGACAAAATGGGTATTTAAAAACAAGCAAGGAGAGGATGGCCATGTTGTGAGAAACAAGGCCCGGCTTGTAGCGAAAGGCTATAGTCAGAAGGAAGGGATAGACTTTGAGGAGACGTTTGCTCCTGTAGCTCGTTTGGAGGCTATTAGGATACTCTTGGCTTTTGCTGCATCCAAAGGGTTCAAACTTTTTCAAATGGATGTCAAGAGTGCCTTCTTAAACGGCTACATAGAGGAGGAGGTTTATGTTGAGCAACCCCCCGGTTTTGAAAATCCCAAGTTTCCAAACCACGTTTTTAAACTCCACAAAGCCTTGTATGGTTTGAAACAAGCCCCTAGAGCCTGGTACAATAGATTGAAAACATTTCTGCTAGCTAAGGGTTTTAAAATGGGATGTGTAGATAAGACGCTCTTTCTCCTCCGGCAAGGCAAAGACACACTCTTGGTCCAGATTTACGTGGATGATATCATTTTCGGTGGTTCTTCTCACGCTTTGGTTGCCAAGTTTGCAGATACTATGAGCAGGGAGTTCGAGATGAGCATGATGGACGAGCTGACATTCTTTCTCGGGTTGCAAATTAAGCAATCCCGGGAAGGGACGTTCGTGCACCAGGGCAAGTACACCAAGGACTTGCTGAAGCGGTTCGATATGGGTGAGGCCAAGCCTCTTCCAACACCCATGTCGACGACGACTGCCCTGGATGCGGATGTGGATGGAGAAGCAGTGGACCAGAAGGAGTACCGCAGCATGATCGGGTCGCTGCTCTACCTGACGGCGACACGCCCGGACATTCAGTTCGCGGTGTGTCTGTGCGCGCGCTTTCAGGCGTCGCCGCGCACTTCTCACCGTCAGGCAGTAAAGCGCATATTCAGGTACCTTCGTTTCACGCCTGAGCTCGGGATTTGGTATTCTGCTTCCTCCACCTTGTCCCTTTGCGGTTATTCGGATGCCGATTTTGCTGGTTGCCGTATTGATCGCAAGTCCACTTCTGGGACTTGCCAATTTATCGGTTCTTCTCTTGTTTCGTGGTCTTCTCGCAAGCAGTCTAGTGTCGCCCAGTCAACCACGGAGGCTGAGTATGTTGCTGCGGCTAGCTGCTGTTCCCAATTACTCTGGATGATGGCCACTTTGCGTGATTTTGGTCTGAGCTTTTCTCGAGTCCCTTTGCTTTGTGACAGCACGAGTGCCATTAGCGTTGCTAAGAACCCCGTGCTTCACTCGAAGACCAAACACATTGATGTGCGCTTTCATTTTCTGCGAGACCACCAGGAGAAGGGTGATATCGACCTTCGCCATGTCGATACTCATCATCAACTGGCTGATATTTTCACCAAGCCTTTAGACGAATCAACCTTTAACCGGTTGAGGGGTGAGCTTGGTGTGTGTTTCCCCTTTTAGATGGGGGAAACATTTTGGATCTTGTATTCTAGACTGGCTTTTTCATTTGTCTTTCTTTTCTCTTGCATTTTAGCATACGCATTTACATTCTGAGCTTCATGTTTATAATCACTAGAACGTAATTATGCTCTATGTAGTATGCTCCGATGCTGATATGGATGCTTGTAGCTTATGCTCTTCCTGATCACTAGTACATGTTGTGAGCTGAGCTATTTTGAATGGTGAATTTGCTTAATAACTTAAAATCTGAAAATGTTCACCATTGAGATATGCAACTAGCCTGTGTAGGATGTGTTGAGTCCATTCATGCTTTTCATATATGCTAGGTTGCTATGTCTCTAGTTCTGAGTCATTCACTCGCTTGGTCTGTTCATAACATGCTTAAAATCTGAACCAAGTTTCTGTGAATTGAAAAGATCGAGATGGGACTGCTTGTCAACACCTCACGGTATCGAGACTGTTTCTCATTGTACTTTGGGTTAAACTCGAGCCGTGTAGTGTATGACCGAAACCGTAGCTTTAAGCTTCTGATTGCTTCGGCATAGGCTTCGCTCGGTTGAAAAGTTAGGCGATGACAAGCTTTCAACCTCTCGCAATCACATGCTAATAATTGAACTTGTGTAATTTCACCGCTGCAAACTCCGATTAAAATTTGAAATCACAAGTATTTCCTTCAATTGGTATCAGCATGATGATTGAACTTTGCTAGGGGTAGTTCACCCTATATACATGTTTAGCACTTGTCTGGATTCCTGTCTATACTTGTCTAGTGCTATTTTGATGGTGAATACCTTTCTGGTTAAAAACTGCTCACATACTCATATGCTCATATTTTGTATCTGTGATCAGTTTGAGCCTTCGCTATTTGAGTGCTTAATTGAGTCATTAGAGCTATACTGTTTAGAGCATCTTTGCACTCTTTTGATTATATGCCTGAAGCTACTAACTTGCATCTCTGACTTCATATGCATGTTGGAAGGGGGAGCTTCTTGCCTTGTTGCCTTTTCTTGATTAGTGTATTTTCAACTAAGGGGGAGAAATTGCAAATCATATTCTCCTAGGTGCTTGCATTTGTCAAGGGGGAGTTTGCTAGTTGTGTTGAGCCTTTTTGCCTCTGTCTTGAGGAACTAGCAAACATTTTCAGGGCATTCTGTTTTTGGATGAGCTTGGATGATCTCGATTGGTTCGGAGCGTGTCTGGCCGAAAGGCATTGGTTTCGAACTTGCTTTGGCATCGAGCTTTCTTTGCTAGTTGTGTTGAGCCTCTGTGCCTCTATCTTGAGGGACTAGCACTTCTGCTTCGACCTGCCATGTTTGCCTCAATTGGTATCGAGCTTTCTCTGCTAGTTGTGTTGAGCCTCTGTGCCTCTTTCTTGAGGGACTAGCATTTTGCTTCGATTTTCCAATTGGTATTTGCTAGCGGTGTTGAGCCTGTTCTACCTCTTCTTGAGGGCTAGCTTTGCTTTGCTTGGTTGCGTCGAGCCGTTGCCCATGTCTTTGGGAACCAAGTTCTTTTGCTCTTACCTCTTGACCTTCTTCGGCTTTGCTATGCTTTTGGGTCATTTGGTCGAGTTCTCTCTCCTCCTTCCTTCCTCTTTCTTCTCTTGTTACTATGATTTGTGTGAGTAGTTGACAATGCACTCATCAAGGGGGAGATTGCGGATACATGGGTGTATGCCGGGTCTCTGAGTGATGAGTGATTGTCAACGGGTATGATGCGCATGTTCTTAGGCTTGTGTTGTGCCGGTGTCGAGCTCGTAGACAGTGATCGAGGGCAAGGTGAAGGTCAAGTTAAGCCGTGCCGTGCTGACGGACCGGGTGCGGTGAAGGATGGGCGTGCCGTGCGGTGGACGTGCCATGCCGACGAACCGAGCGGTGAAAGGCGGACGGGAGGCTTGGACTGAGGGACCAGAGTGCCTGAGGATCAGCTGTGGTGGCTGGCAGCCTGTGGCGACGACAAGTGAAGAAGTGCAGTCATGTGTTGCCTGAGTCGAGGACTCGGGGACACGTGTCGGTGGATGGGGTGCACGGGAGGTGCATCCCCTCTACGACGTCGGTTTGGTGGCTGAGCCAGAGAAAAACCACCGGAGGACGGTTTCCAGGTTTGGGCCTCAAAACCTGGGCTGGACGGTTTCCGAGTTTGGCCACAAAACTCGGGCTGAGGGTTTCCGAGTTTGGCCTCAAAACTCGGGCGGTGGATGGTTTCCAGGTTTGGGCCTCAAAACCTGGGCGCTGCGGGTTTGCTGAGTTTGGGCCTCAAAACTCAGAGCTGGTGGGCTGGTTTCCCGGTTTGGGCCTCAAAACCGGGGGTTGCTGGAAAAGGCCAGTTTCCCGGTTTGGGCCGCAAAACCGGGGGTGCAGAGCGAGGGCGGCACGTGGCGGCTATCCGGAGGTTGCGTCGAGGCAACGCTTCGGCCAGTGCGGGCGTGGCCGTCCGATACACCTACCACCTGGGTTGGTCCAGAATAACCTTAGGGTTTAGCTGGGCTGCTCTGTAATTAGAGTAGTGAGGGGTAGAGTAGGAAATAGACTTAGTCTAGATTAGGATAAGTAGTCGGGGAGACACCCTCCTCCCCTCATCTCAGTTAGTGCTTTCACTTGCTAGGGTTTCCTGCTCTCCCGTTCCCTGCTTTAGCTAGTTGAGATCCGCAGAGAGACTCCACTCTGTGTACTGTTGACTTGAGGAAGTGAGGCCGTATCCTCACCTTGGAGCACAGATCGATGGCTTGATTTGCGTCCTTGATTCGAATTCGTGGCTGTGATTTCCGTTGTGTTCGTGTTCTTCGCGGAATCCTTTTCTCCATGATTTTCCCGTCGCTTGATCTTTTTGCTCGGTTCATCTTTTGCAAATTCGTTTGAACCAAGTTGTTCTAGATCGTAAGGCACTTCTTTCCACCGAAGGAATCATCCTCAAACCTCACGGTCTTGGAGATCGATCGATCTTTAGTTTCGGGTCAAGTTTTCTCCCTTCCCCCGAATTTCTTCGATTCACCGATTTGGAGATAGGTTTGAGCCATGATCTCTTAGAGATAGCTCACTATACTCTTTGTGACTCATCTCACCAAGTTTGATCCCTAGAGGAATTGTTTTGGGTGAGATCGAGGCAAATCGGTGGACGAACAGTTCTGTTTCGGGGTGACCGGACGCTAGCTCGGAACGACCGGACGCTAGGTCAGTGCGTCCGGTCGTTGAACAGCTCGTAGCCGTGTTCTTTACTTGACCGGACGCTCCGTTCACGTTTCGACCGGACGCTTCGCTTGCACTGTTCCTGTGTCTTGTCGGTTTTGACCGGACGCTCAGTGGTTGACCGGACGCTTGAACCCCGTGCGTCCGGTCCAACACAGAGAGCTCCCAGATCGAGCTTTGCTTGACCGGACGCGTCCGGTGTTGCCTGACCGGACGCACCCAGAGTCCGGTCGTCTCTGCTGCAGCGTGCTTTCGTCCGTTGCTTGTCCGTTCGTTGTCGGATTCGAGTTCCGTCTTTTGCGTTGGCTTTCTTGAGTTGTGTAGTGTCCCGCTGTGCTTCTTGGAAGCATCCACCCTACATCTAGGGTCGTGGACATTAGCAAGCTCTAGGCTTCGTTTTTGGGGTTGAGTTTGGGACAGTGGCATCTAGTTTCCAAAAGGAAATTTTGAAGCTCCCATTCACCCCCCCTCTGGTCGCTTTCGGATAGCTTCTCGGTCCTTCACAAGAAGTGAGAGTGATTGCATATGCTTCGCGACAGTTGAGAACACATGAAGTCAACTATCCAACTCATGATCTAGAGTTAGCAGCTGTAGTACATGCTTTGAAGATATGGCGACATTACCTCCTCGGTAATCTTTGCCGTATATATACAGATCACAAGAGTCTCAAGTATATCTTTACCCAACCAGAGTTGAGTATGAGGCAGCGAAGATGGTTAGAGCTGATCAAGGATTATAACTTGGAAGTGCACTATCATCCGGGCAAGGCAAACGTAGTGGCAGATGCCTTGAGCCGAATGATGCATTGTCTTGAAGCACAACCTAACGAAGCTGATGACTTTGACTTGATACATCCTGAGATTCTCATGAGCATTCAGATCAGTTGTTCGCTGGACAAGAGAATCATAGAAGGTCAGAAAACTGATGAGGAAGTCAATTCCTTGAAAAAGATGACAGCGGCAGTGAATCATCCTAACTTTAAAGTTGATGCACAGGGAGTGTTGTGGTACAATGATCATTTAGTCATGCCAGTTGATGAAGAACTCAAGAATGACATCATGAATGAAGCTCATAACTCCAAGTTGTCTATTCATCCTGGCAGTTGCAAGATGTACCATGACTTGAAGGATCGCTATTGGTGGGTCAATATGAAGAAAGAGATAGCAGCTTATGTTGCTAGATGTGATACCTGTTGTCGGGTCAAAGCCATACACATGAAGCCCGCAGGTACACTCAAACCGTTACCCATACCTGAAGGCAAGTGGGAAGAAATCACCATGGATTTTATCACGGGACTTCCACTTACTGAGAAACAGCATGATTCAATTTGGGTGATAGTTGATCGTCTCACCAAGTCAGCACACTTCATTCCTGTACACACTACTTACCAACCGCATCAGTATGCTGAGTTATATGTCAAGGAGATAGTAAGGTTACATGGAGTGCCAAAGTCAATCGTGTCAGATCGGGGTTCACAGTTTACTTCTCATTTCTGGCACCATATGCAAGAGGACTTGGGAACCAAGTTGCTACATAGTACGTCTTATCATCCGCAAACCTCAGGCCAAACTGAAAGAGTAAATCAAGTTCTAGAAGACTTGTTGCGAGCAGCCATTTTATCTTCTGCATCATCTCAGAAGACATGGGAGAAATGGTTGCCGTTAGTCGAGTTTTCTTATAACAATAGTTATCAAGAGAGTATCAAGATGGCACCATACAAGGCTCTTTATGGCAGAAAGTGCAGAACACCGTTGAATTGGGTTGAACCTGGAGAACGCAGGCACTATGGGATCGACTTTGTGGCAGAAGCCGAGAAGCAGGTGAGGATCATTCAAGAACACCTAAAAGCTGCACAGTCTCGTCAGAAAAGCTATGCTGACAAAAGAAGACGACCTCTCGAGTTTGAAGTAGGTGACTACGTCTACTTGAAAGTGTCGCCGATGAAGGGTGTGCGACGTTTCGGTGTGAAGAGAAAGTTAGCTCCAAGATATGTAGGACCGTACAAGATCATAGAAAGAGCTGATGAAGTTGCTTACAAGCTCGAGCTACCACCTGCGATGAGTACAGTTTTTCCTGTCTTTCATGTATCTCAACTCAAGAAATGTTTGCGAGTGCCCGAAGAGAAGGTCAAAGCAAGTAGGATCAGGATGAAACCTGACCTAGAGTATGAAGAAGAGCCAGTTCGGATTCTTGACACAAAAGAGAGGGCTACTCGTAACAGCGTGGTGAAAACATACAAGATCTTGTGGAGTAATCATGATGAGAATAGTGCCACTTGGGAGACTGAGGCATATCTGCGTGAGGTTTACCCCGAGTTTTATAAACAATGGTTAGTAACGACAAATCTCGGGACGAGATTCTTTTAAGGGGGGAGGGGCTGTAACACCCTGTGTTCAGCTTACCTTAATCATGAGCATTGCATCATCATAAGCATCATTAGCATAATATCATTTGCTATGCTTGTTTACTAATTGCTTTGTTATGCTTATATATATATATATGTTAATGGTATGCTTGTTTGAATGTCATGATAGAAGCTTTGCATGTAAATGTGCCTTTAACAAAAGTTGTTCAAAATTTTATAGGGAACAAAAGTCCTTATATTCATCTTTCATGAAAATGCTTGGAAAAGGTTTGAAAAGTTGAAAAATGGCTGTTTAGGGGGTTGCCCCTAAATTTAAATGGAGGTTTTATTTGTTTTTCATTCCTGTTTTCAAATTTCAAATTCTAAGCAGAATCTGGCCAAGTGAGTATAAGATGAAATGTTCTACTCTTTAAAAGGAACATTTCCTTGATACTTGTTATCCAATATCCTTGCTACCTGCTAGAGTTGGAACGGGTTTCTGCTTAGCCATGCTTAGACGAATAGAAGTCGGGTGATTGATATCACTCGCGAGATGCTAAGTGGTTACCTGAGGTTTTGGCATATAGTTGATCCTGGAAATCACTAACACTTAAACTCAAACTATCGACTACTCTTGTCCATTTGAACGCATGCCCCACATTTAGCTTGTTACATGGGACCGCGAAGCCGAGTAGCTCTGTTTGGGCCGGGAATCGACTTGCTGGGTGCATCGTACCGGAGATGGTTGGGGGTAGACGGAGGTGCAGTAAATAAGTCCTAGGTCAGCTGTGTTCTGACTCGGCATACTGGCCGCTTCCGGGTACGAAGGCCTCGGTTGGACCCGCGACTTTACCCAAATAATACCAAAGGTGACTAATACTACCTTCGCGAGGTATGTCTGGTTTGTGTGGGGAATAACTCGCCAGCTGGTTTGCAAACCGATTCGAATCGCCATCATTCCTGGAAGTGAACACGGACTCTGAGCGTCGATATAATAAATCATTTGTGCTGATAAGTGATATGGATGGTTAAGGAGATGCCAAGTTAAAAGTGGTAACAAGTGTTATCTCAGGACTTCTTAATGTTTAAAGTTGCTAAAAGAAATGTTTTAGTATAGTTCACTCTTTAGTAAAGTAAGTTTAAATGTTAAGCTGATGCTAATCTTTAATCTTGCTTTATAAATAAGAAACCTGCTTTTTCGCAAAAGAGTCAAGCTAGCTACTTTATACAGCCTATCATGATCCTTGAGAGTCATTTTATTTTATGACGGATAAGTCTAGCTGAGTACCTTCTCGTACTCAAGGTTTATTCCCAATGTTGTTTTGCAGATGGGCAGATGTACTATGGCTACTGCCAGAACTGCCTCTATCCAGCTGTGAATGATGAGTAGACCATGGGTTGGTCTTGTCTTTGTAGATGCTTCCCTTAATGCTTTTGACAGACTGATGACACTAATGGCACTGTAATATTGGTTTAAGTGGGTGGGCATTCTTAAACAGCTTTTGGATGAAAACTATGTTCTAAAGACTTCCGCTATGTGAGTTGCTACTCCGAAAACAATGGTTGTAATAACTTTTATTTGAACTATGTTGTAACCTATTGCGAATGTGATGTACTTGTGAATGTGTGATGTGAGACTAAAAGATCTTGGTCGAATTGTAATGGTTTGAAATCCTTCGAGATTTCGCGGACTACCGGGTTTATATAATATTAAGTGCGTTCAAGATGCCTCACCGGTGTCTAAATGCATTTAAGCCTATGTAAATTGGTCGGTTCTGTTACATCAAGTGTGGAGGCCATGGACATATAAGTAAGGAGTGCCCTAATAATCGGGTGATCATTGTGAATGATGAAGGTGAATATGAATCAGCTAGTGAAGAGGAAGTTGAGGAAGAATATAAGGAAGAAGCCCATGAAGATGAGGGACATACTGGCTGCAAGTTTGAGCAGGGTGCTACTCTTGTTGTGACTCAAATTTTGAGTGTTCAGATGAAAGAAGCTGAAAATGGGCAGCGGCACAATTTATTTCAAACTAGAGCAAAAGTGCAAGATAAAGTAGTGAAGGTAATTATTGATGGTGGGAGCTGCCATAACCTTGCTAGCCGTGAGATGGTTGATAAACTTTGCTTGAAGCTGCTACGACACCCTCATCCATATCATGTACAGTGGCTGAATGATTCGGGTGATATCAAGATTGGATATAAAGTGAAAGTTCCATTCAAGATTGGTGAATATGTTGACACAGTGGAGTGTGATGTGGCACCCATGTCGGTGTGTCACTTGCTGCTTGGAAGGCCATGGCAATATGATCGATATAGCCAACATTGTGGGAGAACAAATCAGTTCACTATTGATCTAAAAGGGAAGAAGTTTGTCCTCAAACCTATGACACCTCAACAAATCATGGCTGAACACTTACAAAGGAAATCTGAAATTGTTCCAGTGAGTAGAGATGAAGGAGAGAAAAAGAAATTGAGTGCCATCCACAATTCGGTGAGTGAGTGCCACAAGCCAAATTTGAGAGAGAAAAAGAAAGAAGAGGGAGAACATTTAGTCATGCTAGCCACAAAATCTGAAATGAGAGAAGTGAGCAACAACCCAGAACAAGTGCTCATTGTACTTGTGTACAAAGATATTTTACTTTCAACTAACGACATGACCTCTCTTCCTAGTGTTGTGTCTCATCTTTTGCAGGACTATGAAGATGTTTTTCCAAAGGAAACACCGGCTGGACTACCTCCAATTCGTGGGATTGAGCATCAAATTGATCTCATTCCAGGGGCTGCACTCCCTAATCGACCACCATACCGAACCAATCCAGAAGAAACAAAGGAGATACAAAGGCAAGTACAAGAACTTCTTGATAAAGGTTTTGTTCGTGAAAGTTTAAGTCCTTGTGTTGTTCCTGTAATTTTAGTGCCTAAGAAAGATGGTTCTTGGAGGATGTGTGTGTTGACGGGAGATAAGACTCATTTTCACATACTTAAAATCCCGTCAACTGTGCTCGATTGAAGGAAGATGAGCATCACATGAGCATGTTTATCACTAATAAAGTTCCACATGTAGTCCTAGCTTGTGAATTTCAGGGAATCAGGAATTGAGCACTTTTGAGCTCATACATATGGAAACAAGCAAGGATTTCAACTAGACTCAGAATGACAAAAGATTGCACATGACAAGTGGGGACACCACCAGGAGCTTGGGGGTGGGCCCACCCCCCAACGGGTAGGTCAGCCGACCCACCTTTTGGTGGGTCCCACCTGTCCCAGCTCCCCACCGACCTCAGGACCTTCTAGAAGGTGGTGGGACCCACATGGCAGCCTAACCCCAGGTCGGCCGACCTACATGGTGGGCCCACCTTGGGTCGGTTGCCTCCCACCGACCTCAGCATCACATCCTGACCCTCCATTCAGGTCGGTTTGCAAGTCGGTGGATCCTACGGTGCATGCAAGGGGGTCACGCGGATCGCTGACGTGGCGGTGGAGTAGTCCCTACTCCATCCCCCCTATAAATACCCCCCAAGAGGCACCTCATGAATGACCTCAATCTCACATCTCATAGTTCATTTCCAAGCTCAAGCTTGTGAGGTCAAGTGTAGTGTAGTCTAGTCTAGAGTGGGAGTTAGAGTCGAGTCGAGCGAAGCTCGGGTCTCCGGAGCTGTCTTCTGGAGAGTCTGGTATAGCTCTTGTACCTTTTCTCTTGTATTACTTTCCTTATATTAATATAGTCTTTCTTTACTTTACTGAGTCTTTACTTTAAGTATTTACTTTCAGTATTGTTCAGTACACTACTACTCTTGTAGTAGTGTTGTGTCTTAGTCTTGTTAGTGTAGTTGTCTTAGTTAGAATAGTGTCTCCAACACCTTGTGTGTGTTCCACTACCATCTGGGGCTTTGGCTATTTACGTGATAGTTGAAGTTATAAGACTAGTGTAGGCGAGGTGCTTAGACTAGGGCTTGTTAGTGGATGCCACCGTATCAAATGAGTTAGCTGGCAGGAGCGAAGCATGACATGCCTCTCCTTCCTAGTAGGTTCTATTCGCGTCGGATACGGTCTGTAGGCTCCCCGTAAGTGTAGGTCCGCTTGGATAGGGGTTTTGTCCTCCTATTGCAGTCGACCTCCCACCACATAAGACTGTTGGGATATTAGTCTAGTTGAGTCAATTACATTGATTAGGATTAGAACACTGAAGTAGAGTCGGATACATAGGAGTCCATACTCACTCATTGTCCTCCCACCTAGCTAGCTCACTACCAGTTATCTTTACTTATCCAACTTATCTATCATTCTATCTTGCTACTCTTACCCCCCTATTAACACTAGTGAACTTAGATTGAGTAGACACATACCACGGACATCCATCCATACATTTGTTAGAGAGTCTTAGTCTGCTTCCCGTGAGCGAACTATAAATTACGACACCGCGGATACTCACCACGGTCGAAGTGCTACATCGATACCTGTGCGCTTGCAGAGTTACCTTTGGCACGTCTTGCATCATCGCTAGAGTTTAGCGTTGCTTAGCATTTCTGGAGCCGTTGCTCAGGGTAGCCTGACACCCTATCCTAGTGACAGCTCAGGCTTGTAATTAAGCAGCGCTGGTTAGGCGCCACCATTTAGAAGACTTGTCACATCTTACTCTAGTCGGTGTGCGTTAAGATTTGCCAACAAGCATTTCTGGCGCCGTTGCCGAGGAAGCGTCGTACTAGGAATCTCTAATAAATCGGAATCTGTGGTCTACTCAAAATCTAAGTATCCATTAGTGTTAGGGGCTTACCCTTCACTTGTCTTGTCTCTCGACATCGTGAAGCTAGGCAGTGCATGAGTGGATTCCAATTGCTGTCAAATTTCATTGAAGATCCTGAGCAGTTGGTGAGGAGAATCAGACGTCGTCAGGTTCCTCCTCAAAGGTTCCTCTCGGAAACCGAACCACTCATCGAAGGAAGTCCCGCACCGGTTGCTGAGGCAGACATGGCCAACAAGACCATCGCTGAGTTCTCGTCCCCGTCAGTTGAGTTTGTCGCTATGGGCCCGAACTTGAACTTGGGCGATGCGACCTTTGAGCTCAAGCCTGCTCTGATCAACATGGTGCAAGCCAATCCGTTCTATGGGAAGCCCCATGAGGATGCCAATGATCACCTTCAGCACTTTCTGGAGGTGTGCAACACCTTTACCGTCAAGAACGTCACGGCGGACGCCATTCTTCTTTGCCTCTTCCCGTTTTCACTTCTGGGAAAGGCGAAGCAGTGGTTCTACGCCAACAAGAGCGAGGTGATGACTTGGGACAGGTGTGCCAATGCCTTCCTCAAGAAGTTCTTTCCTGCGGGCAAGACCAGTGCCCTGTGAGGGAAGATTTCCAGCTTCCAGTAGCAGTTCGACGAGACGATTCTCGAAGCATGGGAACGTCTCAATGAGTATATTCACGCCTGTCCTCATCACGGGATAGACGAATGGCTCATTATCCAAGGTTTCTATCATGGGCTGACCGGTATGGCCTGCAGTCACCTTGATGCATCAGCTGGAGGAGCATTCCTGCAGAAGAATGTCAGGGATGCCAAGGACCTCATTGAGATGATGGTTGTCAACCAAGGATGGAATGAGGAACGCCTCCAACCCAAGAAGAGAGGAGTTCACGCTCTCAACGAGGTGGATATGCTCTCTGCTAAGATGGACCTCCTGATGAAGAAGATAGAGGAATCTTCCTCTAAAAAGGGAGTCGGGGCCATCCAGTCCCCTGCTGCTGTCCGTGCTGTGGACGCTGATCCATGGTGCGAAGTATGCGGAGGAAATGATCACTCGGGCAACAAATGCCCCGAGACCCAGGAGGAGGTGAGCTACATCAACAACAACTTCAACAACGGGAACCAGCCCCAGCAGCAACAATGGAACTCACGCCCCTTCTACCAAGGCCAAGGTATGGGTTACAACAATAATTCTAGTAATTCTTTTGGTAACCAACCTTCCATTAAAGATCTTGTTCTAGGCCAAATTAAAATTAATGATAGCATTAACAAAAGAATTGCGGCTAATGACAAGATTTTAGAAAGCCTTAGTGAGAAAATGGACAGCTTTAACGCTGCCATGAAGAATCAATTGAGCTTCAATAAAATGTTAGAAACACAACTAGCTCAATTAGCTACAGTTGTTCCATCATACGAGCAAGGTAAGATCCCAGGGAAACCTGAGGACCCGATCGAGTCTGTTAAAATAGTCTCTATGAGGTATGGTAAGCCTCCGGTTCATTCAAACTGGGGATATCTTCTTGATCCCCCGTTCATCGCAAAGAAGGACGACCCAGGCATGCCAACCATCACCTGCGAGATCGGACCACAGCTCTTTCACAACGTCTTCTGCGACCTTGGATCAAGCGTGAACATCATGTCCAAGGTAATCTATGAAAACCTGCTAGGGGGTGCTTTGCTCCCTACCTTTATGAGATTGCAGATGGCGAACCAAACCATCCGGTTTCCGAAGGGAGTCGCTAAGGACATCTTGGTTAAAATCCAAGATGAATATGCCCCCGCCGACTTTGTCATCCTTGACATGGGGTTGAACATCGACGTCCCCATCATCCTGGGACGGCCATTCCTGAACACGGTGAATGCCGTCATCTACGTCGGGTCTGGCCAGGTTCATCTGCAGTTCGCAGGTAAGAGGATCAAATGTCCTTTCAATGGGTATAAAGCTAACATGCAGGCAAAGGACACGAAACCGGAGGAGAAACCTCGCGGCAAGCCACGCCGGAGGTACAACAAAGGTAAGTCGGCCAAAAAGGCCGAACAAAAGGAGGAACCCGCCAAGCAAGCAGAACATTCCAAGATGGAATGGCGGGAGAAGGAGGTGCCTGCACGGTCCCCGTCTCCGGGACCGACCGAGGCATCGACAGAATGAACCCGATAGGAGAGGTCCTGCTCTACGGACCTAAAACATGGAGCCCTCCGCTGACCAGGTATGTCAGTAGTTATCTCATATTTACTTTTCATCATTTCAATTCTGTTTTTACTTTTCAATTACTTGCATAGAAAAAATGCATATTTTATTTTGAACAAATAAACTTAGAAATAGGTAATAAATCTTGAGGAGAGTGTGTAGTGAAAAGATGAGCTGGTGGGGCCACAAAGCCCAGGTCGGCCGACCTGACTTTGTGGGTCCACCACCTCTCCCTCCACTCTGGCTAGAAGCAGGAATCCTTGGAGGGGCATTGGATGCCCTGGTGCCCAAAAGGCCAGGTCGGCCGACCTGCCTTTGGTGCAACCAGGCATCTAGCCACCTCCTAATGATCATGACAAAGGATCCCATGCTCAACACACTAGCCAAAGTTAGAGGTGAGATGGTCCAATGCTCATGACTTTAGCTTAAGATGCCACTTTGAGCACTTTGATGCTTTAGGGGACATCCCAATAGCCAAGGCAAGCATAGGGAGCAGCAATGCAGGCCAAAGTGTCCTCATGGTCCATGGGAATCACTTTGGTGTTTGTCTCCTCTTTTGCTTTCCCCCTTTTCTCTTTCACCAAACACTAGACTTAGGAATTCGAGGGAATCTGAAGCAACTTTAGGTCAGGACCACCACCATCTTTATCAGACAACCCAACACAACATGTCTAAAGTGGTGGGGGGCAAAAAGCTCGGTCGGCCGACCGGGGTTTTGTGCCAACTTTGTGACTTTTTGCAAGATTCCTTGTCTAAAGTAGAAGGCATGCTTCAAAGTGGTGAAACATGGGTCGGCCGACCCCCCCCCCCCTTTGAGGGGTCTTGCCATGCCCTTCCACCACTATAAATAGCACCCTAATGTGAGCTCAACTCCACACTCAAACCAGCAGAATCATCTCGAGCTCACTTGACCTTCTCTCCTCCCTCTAGTGTTCAAAACCTTCTCAAGCTTAGCCTTAGTCGAAAACCCAAAAAAAATTTCCCTTTCCTTAGTAGTGATAGCCATAAACCCAAAAACCCAAAAATATTTACCTTTTGTAGTGTAGTAGGAAGCTTGGTCTTGTTTGTTCACTTGTGTAGCTAGCATGAAGAGTTTCGTCAGCAAGTTAACCAAGAAGAAGAGAGGCGAGGGCTCATCCTCGAGCTCTCACCAATCCGAGAGTAGGAGCCATGAGAGGATGGGGGAGGAGCAAGTGCACACACTTGTTCCCTTCCTCCCTGCGGATAGGATGATGGAGCCCCAAGGCAACCTTGTACTCAACCATGAAGAGATAGGGAGGCTCTACACCCTATGCACTTGCAGCTTCAGCCACTCTGCCATCCTTGACGATCGAATTCTGGACCAATCAGGTATGAGCTCTGACTTTCCTACCGTCTTTTATGCCATTGGTTGGGGTGGATTTTGGCAAGTTCCTGAACTTGGCATAGAGTTACTCTCTCAAGAATTCTTTGCAACATTAAAATCAAATAATGAGGGAATAACCTTTCGCATGTTTAACAAGGATCGTAGTTTAACTTGGGGTGAGCTAAGTACATCTCTAGGCTTTGACCAAGATTGTGAGCTTGATATTGATTATGCTTTGCAACATTTTAACTTGGCTAAGTTCTGGAAATTAATTAGCTACTCCGATAACTACTCTAGCCGTAGACCTTACCAGATCCACAACCCCACCTTACGGTTCATGTACTTTTGGATCATAATCACACTCTTTCCTGGCACTAATGTGGATGACACCGGCATCAAGGATATGCAAATACTTTATGCCATGGTAAACAAAATCAGATTTTCACCTGTCAAGTGGCTAGTCTCATTCTGGATGTCATCCATTGAACCCAATAAGTCTATAAGCTTTACTTCACTAATCACTAGAATTGCTGAATCAATGGGTTTGCTTGAGACAAATGAGGTAGAGTACATTCAGTCTGAGAGAGCCATTATAGGTGAGCAGGTGTTTAAAAGTGCTGGAATAATTAAAAGAGGTCCCAGAAATAGCCTTAAAATGATATATGAGGGCCATGCCCTTGAGATCACTCTGCCCAATGAGGAACTCTGGCTATATAATGTTTCATCACTAACCCTGAGGCTAGGAAGAGAGGGAAGAACCAATCCTGTTGCAGGGACGGACAGGATGACGAGAGCTCGGTCCTGTGCTGCTCAACAGCAAGCTGGTCCCTCTTATGCTGCACCACCAGAGGAGGATGAGGTGGAATCCATGCACATGGAAACACCTCACCACTCCAGGACATCGTCTGCGGCACATACCCCTAACCGTCGTGCTGGAGGGAGACGTCGACCACCGTCAGGAGTGGAGACACTCATCAACGAGGTGGAGAACCTCAACATCGGAGAGCAGACCACCTTGCAACTCATGCAAGAGAACCTAGAAATGGCCCAAGGCATACAAGCCGAGAGAGTACCGATGGACGCAGTGGTTTGACTACCAGCCGCCCCAGTGAGCAAAGGACAAGCTTGGCGGAGATTCTCTCCCCCACTAAGGTAAGTTTACCCAAGGTAAGTTTCCAACCTCATCTATTTTAATTCTTGCTTTATTGCATTTCTTTTATTTTATTCCTTCACAAAAAAAAACCCAAAAATATTTAATTGCTTTATTTCCCTTTATCTCCCTTTTTATACATGTTTCATGTGTGCTATCCTTCCTTCGGAAATGATGATGAAATTGCTAGTTAATGTCTCTCTAGTGCTTGTTTACAACTTAGCATTTCTCTGAGTATGGATTAGTTAGCTTTCACAACCATCATGAACTTGAACACTTAGTGGGTTGCAAATGCTAAAACAAAGTCTAAGTTGTTGTGAGACATGATATAGCTAAGATAAGAGCTCTATGCTATTGTTCTAAGCATGCATGAATGCCAGAGAATTTATTTCTGAAAATGAACAAAAACTTAATTGTTCCTCAGTGGTGTTAAAATTCCTACCACAAGCCATACATACTCTACATGATAGAAACCCAGCACATAGGCTGCTTGCTTGTGTTGAGAGCTGTCAACTCTTGTTGACCCTTGGTTTAGAGTTATGTCATGCTCCATGGGATCAAGATCCATACCATCCACATATTCTTGCTGCTCCTACACTGGGAGTACGCAACCTTCCATCACATTCCACCAAATATAGATGCTCCATGCTCAAAATAAAGAATCTCTCTCTAAGTACTAATTGTTAGATGAGACATAAAAGCAAAGGCTACAGAAAATAATCATCTTGTTAGAAAGGACATCATCAAGTCCTTGAAAAATGAAAAAGAAAATGAAAAATGCTAGCCTTGTCTCAATAGAAAAATAGAGAGAGAGCAAAATCAAATAAGGGAGCCATCTAGCCATCATATTCATACCACCTATCCACATATATCTTGATCTCGAGCATGACACTACTCTTCCTCCAAGGATCCGAGGTTTGACTGCTCGACATATGCAATGTAAGTATGCCATCTCCTTGTTCCTACCTTGAGCTCCACATAAGCCTATATTAGAATAGGAGTACATAGAGAAGGCAACTTACTCTTGTGCCTTGGTAAGGAATCATACACCACTTGAGTGACTTGAGAGAAACCATATGAGGAACATTAAGACTTCTTTTGAAAAACTAATCAAAAACCTCTGGCATGAAACTTGCTAAAGAATGAGAAAAGTAGATGCTCCAGTCAAAGTTGTTCGATCTCTCAACATCCCAAGACTAAGTTAATGCTATAAGCCCTATGAGTGCTAAAGTAACATTGATGTGTTAGCATTGCTAAGTTTTCCATTCAAGGAAAAATTCTTTGTTGTGCACATAGTACCATTGAGATGTTAACTTAGTAATAATACCTGATCCAATCGAGCCAAGTCTTGATTGTTTGCTCGGGACGAGCAAAGGTTAAGCTTGGGGGATCTTGTTGACGGGAGATAAGACTCATTTTCACATACTTAAAATCCCGTCAACTGTGCTCGATTGAAGGAAGATGAGCATCACATGAGCATGTTTATCACTAATAAAGTTCCACATGTAGTCCTAGCTTGTGAATTTCAGGGAATCAGGAATTGAGCACTTTTGAGCTCATACATATGGAAACAAGCAAGGATTTCAACTAGACTCAGAATGACACAAGATTGCACATGACAAGGGGGACACCACCAGGAGCTTGGGGGTGGGCCCACCCCCCAAAGGGCAGGTCGGCCGACCCACCTTTTGGTGGGTCCCACCTATCCCAGCTCCCCACCGACCTCAGGACCTTCTAGAAGGTGGTGGGACCCACATGGTAGCCTAACCCCAGGTCGGCCGACCTACATGGTGGGCCCACCTTGGGTCGGTTGCCTCCCACCGACCTCAGCATCACATCCTGACCCTCCATTCAGGTCGGTTTGCAAGTCGGTGGATCCTACGGTGCATGCAAGGGGGTCACGCGGATCGCTGACGTGGTGGTGGAGTAGCCCCTACTCCATCCCCCCTATAAATACCCCCCAAGAGGCACCTCATGAATGACCTCAATCTCACATCTCATAGTTCATTTCCAAGCTCAAGCTTGTGAGGTCAAGTGTAGTGTAGTCTAGTCTAGAGTGGGAGTTAGAGTCGAGTCGAGCGAAGCTCGGGTCTCCGGAGCTGTCTTCTGGAGAGTCTAGTATAGCTCTT
Organism: Coix lacryma-jobi var. lacryma-jobi; assembly: GCA_009763385.1. Classification (NCBI taxonomy): domain Eukaryota; kingdom Viridiplantae; phylum Streptophyta; class Magnoliopsida; order Poales; family Poaceae; genus Coix; species Coix lacryma-jobi. The sequence continues at coordinate 76,901 of VDCT01000344.1, forward strand.
GTACCTTTTCTCTTGTATTACTTTCCTTATATTAATATAGTCTTTCTTTACTTTACTGAGTCTTTACTTTAAGTATTTACTTTCAGTATTTACTTTCAGTATTGTTCAGTACACTACTACTCTTGTAGTAGTGTTGCGTCTTAGTCTTGTTAGTGTAGTTGTCTTAGTTAGAATAGTGTCTCCAACACCTTGTGTGTGTTCCACTACCATCTGGGGCTTTGGCTATTTACGTGATAGTTGAAGTTATAAGACTAGTGTAGGCGAGGTGCTTAGACTAGGGCTTGTTAGTGGATGCCACCGTATCAAACGAGTTAGCTGGCGGGAGCGAAGCGTGACAGGCCTCTCCTTCCTAGTAGGTTCTATTCGCGTCGGATACGGTCTGTAGGCTCCCCGTAAGTGTAGGTCCGCTTGGATAGGGGTTTTGTCCTCCTATTGCAGTCAACCTCCCACCACATAAGACTGTTGGGATATTAGTCTAGTTGAGTCAATTACATTGATTAGGATTAGAACACTGAAGTAGAGTCGGATACATAGGAGTCCATACTCACTCGTTGTCCTCCCACCTAGCTAGCTCACTACCAGTTATCTTTACTTATCCAACTTATCTATCATTCTATCTTGCTACTCTTACCCCCTATTAACACTAGTGAACTTAGATTGAGTAGACACATACCACGGACATCCATCCATACATTTGTTAGAGAGTCTTAGTCCGCTTCCCGTGAGCGAACTATAAATTATGACACCGCGGATACTCACCACGGTCGAAGTGCTACATCGGTACCTATGCGCTTGCAGAGTTACCTTTGGCACGTCTTGCGTCATCGCTAGAGTTTAGCGTTGCTTAGCATTTCTGGAGCCGTTGCTCAGGGTAGCCTGACACCCTATCCTAGTGACAGCTCAGGCTTGCAATTAAGCAGCGCTGGTTAGGCGCCACCATTTAGAAGACTTGTCACATCTTACTCTAGTCGGTGTGCGTTAAGATTTGCCAACAGTGTGTTGATTGTAGAGCTATAAATAACATCACTGTTCGCTACCGCCATCCTATTCCACGGTTAGATGACATGCTTGATGAGTTAAGTGGTTCCACCATTTTTACTAAAATTGATTTGAGAAGTGGTTACCATCAAATAAGAATGAAAACTGGAGATGAATGGAAAACTGCATTTAAAACAAAATTTGGGTTGTATGAATGGTTAGTTATGCCTTTTGGATTGACTAATGCACCTAGCACGTTCATGAGATTGATGAACCATGTCCTATGAGCATTCATTGGCAAATTTGTTGTTGTTTACTTTGATGACATCTTGATTTACAGCAAGTCTTTTGATGAGCATATGAATCACATTCGTCAAGTTTTGGATGAGCTCCGAAAGGAGAAATTGTTTGCTAATCTTGAGAAGTGCAGTTTTTGCACAGACCATGTTGTGTTTCTTGGCTTTGTTGTTTCAGGAAAGGGAATAGAAGTGGATGAGACCAAGGTGAAAGCCATCAAGGATTGGCCAACTCCAACGAATGTAAGTCAAGTGAGAAGTTTTCATGGCCTTGCTGGTTTTTATAGGAGGTTTGTGAGAGATTTCAGTACCATCGCTGCTCCTTTGAATGAATTGACTAAAAAGGGTGTTGATTTTAAATGGGGAAACTCACAAGAAAATGCTTTTCAAGAACTAAAGAAATGTTTGACTGAAGCACCGTTACTTGTTCTTCCTGATTTCACTAAAACTTTTGAAGTAGAGTGTGATGCTAGTGGAATTGGCATAGGAGGAGTTTTAATGCAGCAAGGAAAACCTGTAGCATATTTTAGTGAAAAATTGGGAGGTGCTCAACTGAATTATTTTGTATATGACAAAGAATTGTATGCTTTGGTGCGTGTTCTTGAGACATGGCAGCACTACTTATGGCCAAAGGAATTTGTTATTCATTCCGATCATGAAGCTTTGAAGTACTTGAAAGGTCAAGCCAAGCTGAACCGTCGCCATGCCAAGTGGGTTGAGTTCATTGAATCATTCCCATACATTGTGAAATATAAGAAAGGTAAGGACAATGTGGTTGTTGATGCCTTGTCATGAAAGAGTGTGTTGCTGAATCAATTTGAGGTTAAGGTTTTAGGACTTGAAAGTTTGAAAGAAATGTATAGTGATGGCCCTGAATTTTCAGAACCATATAATCATTGTAAAAATGGGAAAGGTTGGGAAAAATATCACCTACATGATGGATTTTTGTTTAGAGCTAACAAACTTTGTGTTCCAAATTCTTCGGTTAGATTGTTGTTGCTGCAGGAGTCCCATGGAGGAGGATTGACAGGTCACTTTGGACAAAGAAAGACTTATGAGTTGCTAGAAGATCATTTCTATTGGCCCAAGATGCGGAGGGACATCATCAAGTTTGTGGAGCGATGCATCACATGCCACAAAGCTAAGTCAAAACTGAACCCTCATGGCTTATATACTCCATTACCTGCTCCTAATATTCCTTGGGAAGACATAAGCATGGATTTTATTTTGGGATTGCCTAGAACTCAAAAAGGAAAAGATTCAATTTTTGTTGTGGTTGATAGATTTTCAAAGATGGCTCATTTCATTCCCTGTAACAAGAGCGACGATGCTTCACATGTTGCTAATTTATTTTTCAGGGAAATTGTGCGGCTGCATGGAATGCCTAGAATCATTGTATCTGATCGTGATGTCAAGTTTGTGAGCTACTTTTGGAAAACATTGTGAGCAAAGCTAGGAACCAAGCTCTTGTTCTCAACCACTTGTCATCCACAAACCGATGGACAAACTGAAGTGGTGAATCATACGTTGTCAATGCTGCTGCGAACAATGGTGAAAAAGAACTTGAAGGATTGGGAAGATTGCTAGCCTCATGTGGAATTTGCTTATAACAGGGCAGTACACTCTACTACTAATTTGTGCCCTTTTGAAATTGTTTATGGATTTAAACCTGTTGCTCCGATAGACTTGTTGCCTTTGCCGTTACAGGAGAGAACAAACATGGAAGCCTCCAAGCGTGCTGCGTATATAAAGAAGATACATGAGAAGACCAAGGAAGCAATTGAGGTGAAGGGAGCACGCAAGGCTGCAAGTGTGAATAAACATAGGAAGAAAGTGTTGTTTGAACCAGGGGACTTGGTGTGGATTCACTTGCACAAGGATCGCTTTCCAGATAAGCGCAAATCTAAGTTGATGCCACGAGGAGATGGTCCATTTTGGGTTCTTGCAAAGATCAACGACAATGCATACAAGATAGATCTTCCTGCAAGCTATGGCGTGAGCAACACCTTCAATGTTGCTGATCTCTCCCCATTCACAAGTCATGATACTTCAGAGTCGAGGACGACTCCTTTTCAAGAGGGGGAGGATGATATGACCACGCCATCCAACAACATGTTACAACCTCCAAGCCAGGCTACATCAACTCAAGTATCACCAACATCGACACCAGTCCAAGCCTTTGATGGAGCAATTACACGTGGTCGAGCTAAGAAGCTACAGCAAGAGGTGCACGCGCTACTTTGTGAAACTCATGTTGAATTTAATGAGAATTATATACTCCCTAAGTCGTGCATATTGTTAATGATCAGGTTCACCGAGGAGGAAGATAAGCACTCATCAAGAAAGGACTACAGAGAAGAATCACGCTCGGGCGAGACCAGCATGACAGAACCGTCGAGAAGAATGAACCATAACTTTTGATTCCCAAAAGCTATGAAGGCCCATGAGCACTTGTTGGAAAGCTTATTGAGTCTACTTTCCAATGCATCTAGTGCCGACCAGATTGGATACACCATCTTGCCTGACGACCAGATTTAGTAAAGGCTGGTCAAAGAGTCTGCAGCCAGTCTGATGATCAAATTCCCATAATAAACTGTACCAATCTACAATATTTCATAGAGCATGCTGCACATGGTGTGAAAGCTTATCAAGCAACAAACCCCACATCATTTGGAGACTCCAAGATAAAGTTATTGCCAAAACAATGAAGACTGCGCAGAAGTCAAACAGCCACGCGGAAACTCTCCAGGAAGGCATCTCGAGGAGGCCCGTTCACATAGTTCGTATTAGCTATTTTGTTCCGTGTTTCCACCCATCTAGCAGGGCTGTTGCTAGTATAAATACCCCCTAGACTCATTGTAATCTCAGACTTTGATAATCGAATATAGAACCCCCTTTGTTCAGCTGCGTGCTAACAAATTCAGAGAGAGAGATCTACCCCTTTGCTCTTGTGATTTCCTGCGGGATTTGCATCAGCGGCGGCTTCATCCGCTCCCAATTGGTGCTCCTACTCCCTTCAAGGTTCTCCTTGATTGATTGTAGGTTGTGTTGGTTGGTTCCTTGAGAGTGTGGTTGGGCGAATCCTCGATTCAGGTTGCCGGTTAAAGACAGTGGTTGGCTTCGAGTTTTATTCGTCAGGTTGCACTAGTTATCGCTGCTTGCAGCAAGTTATCTGAAGATTGATCCTACGCCGTGAAGATCGGGACAACGTGACGCATCAGCGTTCCTCGTCAAGTTTTTCCCCTTGAGCAAAACCAGTGCTCTAAGGAGGGAGATATCCAACTTCCAGCAAACATCACTCGAGTCCATCCCTGAAGCATGGAGAAGCTACAGGACCTTGTCTGAACCTGTCTCCACCATGGAATGGAAGATTGGCTTGTGCTCCAGAACTTTTATGAAGGCTTAACAACCATATCAAGGGAGCACCTTGACGCCACAGCTGGAGGGGCATTCCTCTTCCTCATCATCAAAAATGCCACCACATTCATCAAAAAAAAGATTGTGGCAAACCAAAGCTGGGGAGAAGGAAGAGAAACACAAGACGACATGTATTCCGTAAAGGAGACGGACCTGCTTGCTGCAAAAATTAACCTCCTAATAAAGAGGTTGGATGACCATGCCATGAAGCTCACCAAAGGCACCGTCCAAACCATGGGCTCACACATGAAGTGTGAAGACCGTGGAGGTGTTGGCCGTTTGGGGAACAACTGTCCCGAAACCCAGGAAGAAACATCCTACATCAACAACGGGTTTCGCCAACATCAACAACCAGGTAATAATGGGTGGAACAGTCATAACCACTCACAAGGTAATTCTTCCCACTTCAATACGAACTACGATTTCAATCATCTTTCCTTGAGAAGCTTCATCTTAGAGCAACCTATGTGTTAATGCTTATCTTGCTAAAAAGCTTTTCTTCAATGATAGTATGCTTGAATCTATAAATGACAAACTTGAAGCTCTGTCTTCTTCTGTTAAGCATCAACTGAGTTTCAATAATTTGATAGTTTGCTTAAATTGCTGCATCCGTTCCTATCAACAATACAGGAAATATCTTGGGGCAACCCAAGGATTCTCCCGATTTTGTTCATGCAGCAGTAGAGCAAATGAAGCGGAGGAAGTCTTGCCAACAAACTATAAATGTTGAACCCTTGCCGAAGGACATCGGTAGTTATCTTTAAAAAAACAACTAGCTCAATTTGCCTCTTGCATATGTTTTTCAATGCGGTAATCATGAGGGAAGGTAAGATCCCTTGTGATCTACCAGATCATAACCATGCACGAGAAATTAGAAAGCACAGGGTACAACCCTAACCTTTGGAGCCTTTTCCCTGTGTGCCATTATGAAAGTTGGCCTATTCCTCTGTGCCCCTCCAAAGTTGAGTCGCCCCTCTGTACCATGACGTTTTTCTTTCTTTCCCTCCACGCCATTCCGTCTCTTCTCCCCATCCAAAATCCACCGTTAACTCGCCTGACATGTGGGCCTGCCGTGTCAGAAAGACCATTTTACCCCCTTTCCTTTCTTCCTCTTCTTCCTCTGACCACCCCCCGACACCTCGCGCCGGTCGACCGCCGAGGGAGCGCGCGCGGGTCAGCGCTGGACGGCAGCGCCCCACCACCACGGCGGTCGCCTCGGCCTGATCCGCGGCGTGGGACCACGCCGACGCGGCGGCCTAGGCCTGGAGCGCGGCGAGGAAGAAGCGGCCATGGCCGGCGCGGGCTGGGGCTGGTGTCGTTGGCGTCGGTTGCGGCTTCGGTGGCCTGGGAGTGGCGAGGACACGGAGACGCGGCGGCCGGCTTGGAGAAGGCGTCTCGACTCGCCGCAACAGATGTGACGGTGGAGAAGACCCGGGCCGCCGCGACGGCCGACGGAGGACAGCCATGGCCACCGGCCGCGGGGGCGCGGCGACCTGGGTCGCCGCCTTGCTGAGCGTCGCCGCTCAACCTCGAGGCGCCGCACCGGGCCGCCGCGCCGGAGCACAGAGACAAGGTGGGGCCACCGGGCGCGGGGTCGTGGCCACCTGGGCCTTCGCCGTCGCTGTCCGCATGCGCCCGAGGAGGCGGTTGCAGCTGTCGCGCGCGCCGCGGTGGCGCTCGGCATGGTCCATCCGCCACCATGTCCTTCCGCCGTGGAGCCGGAGGCGCCGCGACCAGCCAGGAACGGCAAGCGGCGGCGCAAGGCAAGGCGGCGAGGAGGTGGCCGCCGACCACGCGCCACGCGGGCCTGGCCAGCGGCCGTGCGACGACCCGGGTTCGGTGGCCGGAGCTGGCCTGCATGCCGCCGGCACGCTCCGCCTCTCGCCGACAGCTGCGGGGGCTGCTCCGCCATGCGAGGACGCCGGCGGCCGTGGGCGCCGCTCCGCCGCGCAAGGTCGTGACGGCTGGGCCTCCATGGCGGCGCGTCGAGGTGCCGCCGCGGCCATGGCGTTCGCCAACGCCGAGTCCGAGAGCGCGCTGCCGACATGGCCACCCGCTCGCGCTTCGTCTGCCGTCGCGTCCTGCTCGGAGGGAGGCTCGGGGAAGGCGGCCTCGAGCGCGGCCTCGGCGGGCTCGCACGCATCGAGCGCCACGGTGGCGGAGGCAAGACGCGCGCGGCCGCTGCCTGAGGCGAGCACTGCCGCATGGAAGCAGTCGGCCATGGTGGAGCGGCGCAAGCGCGAGGCGCGCGGCCGCGGCGACCGCCGAGGCGCTGGCGCGGAGCAGGGCGGCGGCCGGAAGGGAGGGAGAAGAAGGCGGCGGCGCTTATCTGCATGTCTGTTTGCGGGAGGAAGAAGAGGATAAGGAAGGGAAGAGAGGGGCAAAGTGGTCAATCTGACGAACCAGGCCCACATGTCAGGCAAGTTAACGGTGGATTTTGGATGGAGAAGAGACGGAATGGCGTGGAGGGAAAGAAAGAAAAACGCCATGGCACAGAGGGGCGACCCAACTTTGGAGGGGCACAGAGGAATATGCCAACTTTCATAATGGCACACGGGGAAAAGGCTCTAACCTTTGGGCTTTGAAGCTAGCTTGGAGGGGATCAAAACAAGGTAACATGTATCTAACACTCAATATCATTATGTTACCTTGCAAAAAAAATAATATTAATTAAAATTAAAAACTTTCCTTTTCAATAAAAGCAAGGACATGTTATCAAGTTAGTATGCACCTTCGGGTATTCTTGTTACTAACTCTTTCAGGTTAAGATCAAGAATTGTCATACACAACTTGAGAACATGTAGCAACATCAACAACAAATCATGATGCTCTTAAGGAGTGGAACACACTCACAAGGAGACCCTGACCCGATACATTTGACTTATATACAAAAGTTCAAGTGTGGGGGAAGACGGTGAGACTCCCAACTCCCACTCACACCAAGGGTCATTCATGACAATGAATGATAGTCGATGTTGCCTTGCTATGAAAAAAAAGAGTTAAAAAAAGAGAGATTTGAAAAAAAAACACAGAAAAGAAAAAAGAAAAGTTGAAAAAAAAAGTTGGAAAAAAAAACTAAAGAAAAAAAAATATAGATAAAAAAAGAGTTTACTCCTCTACACCTTTTGCTACCAATAAGACCGAAGGTCCACGTACACTAGTTGTGTGTGTGTGATTGATCCGACCTGAAGGTTCACCTGAGTTGGAATATGTACGTACACGCCACCAGTGCAACATCTTCAACTCAAAGTATGCTGCCGGTAAGAACACTCAGGTATGCAAAAGGTAAATAAATGTTCATCAACTCCTTCGCTCATACTTGTCTCTATATGATCTTTCAATATCATGCTTCCTATGCTATGTCATATGCTCTAGTTCGGGTGTATTCATATACAGTACATATATGATACATCTGTAGGCCTTTTAAATTAAGCATGGTGTTTAGGTTAATATGGCCTTCTTTAATCAATTTTTGACATGGTGTCAAAACTTTGGTTAATGAGCTTGAGTATATGTTTCACATGCTATGGTAGTAATCTGATCTTGAGATAAGTCTTGGCTATGTTTCCATTGCTTCGTTTATCCTAAGCCTTGTTTGAGCTCTAATGGTTGGTTGAACTAGTTTAAAAAAAAACTAGATTTTAAATTTTTGTTTCCTTGATCTTTTAAATAAGACTCTTGCCTGTTGTAGTTCGTCGTGTTTTTGTTTTCTTTGTTATAAATAAAAACAGGTAAATAATAATAATAATAATAATAAGTGTGGGGGAGATCTCTCGAGCAAAACTCCAAACAAACTCAAGATCTCTTCAACACATTGCACAAACATCGAGCAACTCATCATGCAGAAGGATAAGGTAAATGACTTCCATCAAGGCCTTCATCTTCAATGTTGGTTTGTGCAACTCAATCCTTGTTTACAAATAAATAAATAAATAAAAAGTCTTTGTTTATCTTGTTCACTTGTTTTCTCGATATATTTTTGTGACTAACCAAGACAGGAAAGAAAACAAGTGTGGGGGAAGGACTCCTCAATTCAACTGCACAACAAACATTCAAATTTCGGTTTGTGCAAATTTTTCTCCCCCTTTCACAACTCAAAAAGATTTTCAAAAGAAAAAAAGTTTAAATGATGTACCCTTCATACTCCATCAAACATGTCTCTTATATTCAAATAAGTTTTTGCATACTTTTTATTCTTATCTAATATCCCTAGAGATTTATGAACACTGTTTATAGGGACCCCATTTTATCTAAGTAATTGACGTATGTGATATAGTAGGATGACATGATGCTTACTAATTCTTGCAAAGTACTTGGGATTTGTTTTACAAAAAAAAAAATCAAATAGCATGTTCCTTGAGTGATCAAGCTTATACCTACCATGGCCAAATATTTACTCTTCATGATGAAACCTTCTACATAAGCTACTTACTCTGTGTTGAGTTTGGTCAAATTTTTGGACTACTGTCGAGAGATGTTTCATGCCTCCAAGATCAGAATTCACTTGCACCCACCAAAGTAAAAAGCCGACTCTCACACCGAGAGTTGCGCAAAAAAACATGCTTTCTCATCCATCCACCAAAAATATGCCAACTCTTACACTAAGAGTTGCGCAGCATTCTCCACTAAATAAAGATGCTGGTTCTCACTCTGATGAACCACGCATTCCTTGTACAAAAATGTTTCACTCCATCCATTCACCAGCATGATATCTCCTTCAAAGTCTCATATATCAGTGACAGGATGTGGGCTATCTTCAAAAAAAAATGCCAAGGGGCATAAGAGAATAAAACGGGAAAGAAAATTCAATTACCTGTTCAAAAAAAGAGAGAGAGAGAAAAGAAAAAATAAAAATATGATGACAAGTCCTTATAGCCCATATCTCTTCAAATTTCACTAAGAAGGAGGATCATGATGGATGGAGTAAGCAAAAAGGAATTAGAGATAGGATTCCACCTTCATACTTATTCCACACACATGCACATTCTGATCTAAGGGTATGGCGCACTCCCTCCGGTATGGTCCTGGGTTTGACTCGACAACATATGCAGGGTAAGTAAGTTCCATTACTATCATACCTACCCAAAACTTCAGACAAGCCTTTTAGAGGTAGGATGATCAAAGAGAAGGCATCAATCTTCCATGCCTTGGTGAGGAACCACCTACAAAAATGAGCGACTTGAGAGAATCATTCAAGGGACGTATGCTATCTTTCTTTTTCAAAATCATGCAAAACCCCAAGTTTCTGCGCTGGGACAGTGTAAGAGGATTTGAATCCAGGCTATTCCATGTTTCAGTTACCCAAGGTAGCTTGGTAGACACTTTGAAGTTCATAAATCCAGGTGAAGCTTGGAATAACCTGTATGCAGATTCTTTTGACAAGGATGATGAACCCATTTGGTCTTTTGGCACTTTACTCGAGGACAAGCAAAGGCCAAGTGTGGGGGAGTTGTTGGTGACCCTTATCTTATAATTATAAACATCATTTTAATAAATAAAATAAATAGATGGTAGGGCTTTGATCTAATGAGTTCCACGAGTTTTGGTGTTCTCCATTGTTTTGTAGGAAAGTGAATAATTCATGAAATAAAAGTTTCTCAAATGCCAAAATGGACTACACCATTGCGAAGCTCTCGTCGCGCTGATCAAAATTCATATATCATTTGTATTATTTGGAGCAAGGAATGAAAAGATACACAAGTCAAAGCCCGACATAGGACTGCAAGAGTGGGTTGGAGTATTTTGGCCATAACTTTTGCATACGAACTCCGTTTGGGCTCTAGCACCCGTCAAAACGAAGCTCTCGACGAGACCTACAAGCTCCAAAAAGATGGTCCCCAAAAGACGCCACCAAGGGTGCGGCCGCACCCTGGTGCGCCCGCACCCCTAGTGGGGCCTTTCGGTCCCGGTTTTTGGCTGACACGTCAATGACGGTTCCCCTAGTATCTTTGTTAGAATTTATATGGGCTTGGCCCAATAACAAATTCTGAATTTCATAATAAATCTCAAAGGCCCATTCATATGTGAGCAAAGAGGGGAAGTGGAACTCTTTAGTCCCACCTTGCTAGTGGAAGGGGAGGAGAACTTGCTTAAATATGAAAGTTCTCTCCACTTCCTCAAGTCTAGTGTGAGAAGGAGAAAGAGAAGTCCACACGCGCGCGCTCGCTCGCCGCGCCGCGCCGAGCGGGGCGAGGCGAGGCGACTTGCGCGGGTGCGCGGCACCTGCGTGAATGGTCCGCCGAAATCCGGCTCCTCGCCTTGCGGGAGCGCGGTCTCCTTTTGCAGTTTTAGTTTTTGGTTTCTTGGCCTTCAAGTTGCAGAGTCCTAAACGGTTACGACTCAAGAGTCCTAAACCGATTTAGATCGTGATCGCGACACGAGGTCGGTTCAACAGGGCTATATAAGCAACCTATCGGCCACGCCAAAACATATCTCAACACCTCTCGAGTTAGGGTTTGTCTCATATCGCTTTTGCGCTGCCGTCTAGTCGTCTCCAGTCCGTTCGCTTGCGTGCACCAGCGACCGGGCGAGCAGGTCTCCGGAACCCTCGTCTTTGCGATCCTGCACCGGGAGAAGGCGAATAAGGTTTTTGGGAAGCGCTCGTCGCGCGACTGCTCTCGTCTACAACAACGGGTCGTCTACCGTCCAAGTCAGGCGGCACTACGTCCAGGCGTATTCGTCGTCAACTGCTCCGAGCTATTCCTCCAGCACTCATCGACGATCAGCCAGCACCGACTCCGCCACCGTCTTCTCCAGCTATCGAAAGGTACGCCGTTCGTGATCTAATGTCTATGTTTATATTAGATCTTATGTCTTTGATCTTGCCTTTTAATCTATCTGGTGTACGAGCTATGCTTACACCGATTGTCATGTTTGAGATTATGTTATGCATGTTTTGTTATGCTAGTAAACAATACAATATGAGATATCTAGATCATCAATTTATCATGATTTATATTCTGGTTTTAATCTGGAAATTGCCTATTCTTTTAACAATCCAAAAACCTTATTATAGGTTTCCAGAATTAACTATGGCTAGTTTTGTTGATGCGCTGAAGCCAGAAAAATTTTCTGGAGAGCACTTTAAGAGATGGCAAGTTAAGGTCACCAATTGGTTGACGGCCATGAAAGTGTTTTGGGTGAGTGCTGGTATGCCCGAGGGAAATATCTCTGAAGAGGATCAGAGAGCTTTCCAGGATGCCAACCAAATCTTTGTGGGAGTTGTGCAGAATGTCCTTGTTGATCATATCTTTGATACAATTCTGCACATTAAAGACGCAAAGACTTTGTGGGATCATCTGTCAGCTACCTTTGGTGCTTCAGATGCTGGCAAAGAGTTGTACATCATGGAGACTTTTCATGACTACAAGATTGTTGCAAACAAGTCTATAGTCGAACAAGCTCATGAGATACATCGTCTGGCAAAAGAGCTTGAACTCCTTAACTGTGTTATACCCGATGAGTTTGTGGCTGGATGCATTATTGCAAAGCTACCTTCCTCATGGAGGAATTTCGCCACAAGCCTTAAACACAAGAGACAGAAAATATCAGTTGAAAACCTGATAGCATCTCTTGATGTTGAAGAGAAGGCTCGGGCTAAAGATAACACTGAGAAGGGGAACGAGGAAAGAGCTAGCGCCCACTTCGTCCAGAAAAACCATGGCAAGTACAAAGGAAAGCCTAAGTCTTTCAATGCCAAAACTACTACTACATTTAAGAAGAAGAAGAAGAACAAAGCAGAGTTGCCATGCTTCACTTGTGGAGAGCTTGGGCATTTTTCCAAAGAGTGTCCGGAGCGAGCGGACCGCAAAGGGAAAAAGAAGAATGTCAACCTTGTGACTACTAGCGATGCTGATGACGGGTATGGTAATTTTCCTACTGTACTATCAGTATTTCAATCACCAAATTGGTGGGTTGATACAGGTGCTAATATTCACGTGTGTGCTGATATCTCTCTGTTTTCTTCTTATCAGGGGCTCCAAGGTTCCTCCGTCCTAATGGGGAATGGATCACATGCTTCTGTTCGTGGTGTTGGCACGGTAGATCTGAAGTTTACTTCGGGGAAGATCGTGCAACTGAAGAACGTGCAGCATGTCCCTACTATACGCAAGAACCTTGTTAGCGTATCTCTTCTTTTGAGAGATGGTTTTAAAGTAGTTTTAGAGTCCAATAAAGTAGTTATGTCTAAGCATGGACAATTTATTGGTAAAGGCTATGATTGCGGAGGCTTGTTCCGCCTATCTTTGGCAGATTTTTGTAATAAGTCAGTAAATCATATTTGTGGCACAATTAATGATAGTTCTAATGTTTGGCATTCTCGTTTATGTCACGTGAACTTTGGTTTAATGTCACGTTTGTCTAGCCTGAGTTTAATTCCAGATTTCACTATTGCCAAAGGTTCTAAGTGCCATAGTTGTGTGCAATCAAAGCAACCTCGAAAGCCTCACAAGGCAGCGGAGGAGAGAAACTTGGCACCTCTAGAACTCATACATTCTGATCTTTGTGAGATGAATGGTGTGTTGACTAAAGGTGGAAAGAGATATTTCATGACTTTAATTGATGATGCAACTAGATATTGTTATGTTTACTTGCTTAAAACTAAAGATGAAACGCTAGACTACTTTAAAATCTATAAGGCTGAAGTTGAGAATCAACTAGAGAGAAAGATTAAACATCTAAGGTCAGATCGTGGTGGTGAGTATTTTCCTATGCTTTTTGATGATTTCTGTACGGAACATGGTATTATTCATGAGAGGACAGCTCCCTATTCTCCTGAGTCAAATGGGATTGCCGAGAGGAAAAACCGCACGTTGACTGACTTGGTGAACGCCATGTTAGATACTGCTGGTCTTTCTAAGGCATGGTGGGGGGAAGCTTTATTGACTGCGAGTCATGTCCTGAATAGAGTTCCAAACAGAAATAAAGAGACAACTCCATACGAGTATTGGGTTGGAAGGAAACCATCACTTACATACTTACGCACGTGGGGATGTTTAGCGAAAGTCAATGTTCCAATTTCTAAGAAGCGTAAGCTTGGACCAAAGACTGTGGACTGCATCTTTCTAGGATATGCACATCATAGCATAGCCTATAGATTTTTAGTAGTAAAATCTGAAGTACCTGATATGCATGTGGATACGATCTTTGAATCTCGTGATGCTACATTCTTTGAGAACATTTTTCCTATGAAAAATATGCGTAGCAATGCTAAGTTTTCTTCTGAATTAACTCCTGATTTTACTACACCTATTGAGTCTCCGCTTAAGTCATTTGAACAACCACTTAATGAAGTTCCTGAGGAGGATGACAATGAAATTCTTGTGAGGAACAAGAGACGAAGGATTGCAAAATCCTTTGGTGATGATTTCATTGTGTACCTTGTGGATGATACTCCTACTTCTATTACGGAAGCATTTGCATCTCCAGATGCAGATGATTGGAAAGAAGCTGTTCGTAGTGAGATGGACTCGATTCTTTCTAATGGTACCTGGGAGTTATCTGAGTTACCTTTTGGTTGCAAACCTGTGGGTTGTAAGTGGGTGTTCAAGAAGAAGCTTAGACCTGATGGTACTATTGACAAGTACAAGGCTCGGCTTGTGGCTAAAGGTTATACCCAAAAAGAAGGCGAGGATTTCTTTGATTCTTATTCACCTGTTGCTAGATTAACCACTATTCGAGTATTACTTTCCCTGGCTGCCTCATATGGTTTTCTCATTCATCAAATGGATGTGAAGACAGCTTTTCTTAATGGAGAGTTGGATGAGGAGATCTATATGGATCAGCCTGATGGGTTTGTAGTAAAAGGTGAAGAGCAAAAAGTGTGTAAGTTATTGAAATCTTTGTATGGCTTGAAACAAGCACCTAAACAATGGCATGAGAAGTTTGACACTACTTTAATTAGTGCAGGCTTTGCTGTTAATGAAGCTGATAGGTGTGTGTATTATCGACATGGTGGGGGTCAATCTGTTATATTATGTTTATATGTTGATGATATTCTTATTTTTGGAACAAATATTGATGTTATTAATGAAGTCAAGTCTTTCCTATCAAAGAGCTTTGATATGAAAGATCTGGGTGAAGCTAATGTTATTTTGAACATTAAGCTGATTAAGGATGAGAGTGGGATTACTTTATTGCAATCTCACTATGTTGAGAAGGTTTTGAGTCGCTTTGGCTTTATGGATAGTAGACCTTCTCCAACACCTTATGATCCCAGTGTGACTTTGAGAAAGAACAGAAAGATTGCTAGAGACCAACTGAGATACTCTCAGATTATTGGTTCACTCATGTATCTAGCGAGCGCAACTAGACCAGATATCTCATTTGCTGTGAGCAAGTTGAGTAGGTACATGTCCAACCCGGGTGATAATCATTGGCATGCACTTGAAAGAGTTTTGCGTTATCTCAAAGGTACAATGAGTTTTGGAATTCACTATTCTGGGCACCCAGCTGTGCTAGAGGGATATAGTGATGCAAACTGGATTTCTGATATTGATCAGATCTACGCCACTAGTGGGTATGTTTTTACCCTTGGAGGTGGTGCGGTGTCATGGAGGTCTTGTAAACAGACTATATTGACTAAATCAACCATGGAAGCAGAACTTGCTGCTTTAGATACAGCTTCTGCAGAGGCAGAGTGGCTGCGTGAGCTCTTGTCTGACTTACCGGTGGTTGAAAAACCAATACCGGCTATCCTTATGAACTGTGATAATCAAACAGTGATCACGAAAGTGAACAGTGCTAGGGATAATGCGAAGTCAACAAGACACGTTAAAAGACGTTTGAAGTCTGTCAGGAAGTTGAGAAACTCCGGAGTAATAGCTGTGACCTATGTACAAACAGACAAAAACCTGGCAGATCCCTTTACTAAAGGGTTATCACGGAATGTGATAGAAATCGCATCAAGGGAGATGGGTATGAGACCTATATAAGTTTACAGTAGTAGTAACCCAACCTTTTTGATCGGAGATCCCGTGACTAAGGATCTGGGAAGAACAAGCTATTGGTAAACTGAGGAGAGTAATTTCTAGACCCTCTCTTTGTGAAGATGCAATACTCTCATTGCTATGAGGCACTGTATGGAAGGTTGGCAAAGACCTTAATATGTTCTATTGGTTTTTAAAAGCAAAGATGCTGTCCTACAGAGTATTCTTGAAAGAACATACCTATATGAGCCATGACTGTTAAACGTCGCAGTCTATGAGATTAGGGTGATTTCTAGTAAGCTCATGAAGAGACCATGGAGTATGACGTATATGCTCCACCCACGGAGAAAGGCTATTGGCAGCCAGGTACTAGCTTAACCTTGAGTAAAACTTGCTTCACGCAAAACTTGCAATTCAAGGCTTAGTCCATTGTTCAAGTTGTGAATAAGTGTAACTTGAGGTTATAGGCAGAAGTTCAACTTAACAGTCTCTGCTAAACACTAGTATATCAAACAGTAGCGGGAACAGGCAAATCTCTAAATGGGCATTTGAGATCTGGTGGGGGATTGTTAGAATTTATATGGGCTTGGCCCAATAACAAATTCTGAATTTCATAATAAATCTCAAAGGCCCATTCATATGTGAGCAAAGAGGGGAAGTGGAACTCTTTAGTCCCACCTTGCTAGTGGAAGGGGAGGAGAACTTGCTTAAATATGAAAGTTCTCTCCACTTCCTCAAGTCTAGTGTGAGAAGGAGAAAGAGAAGTCCACACGCGCGCGCTCGCTCGCCGCGCCGCGCCGGGCCGGGCCGGGCCGGGCGGGGCGAGGCGAGGCGAGGCGACTTGCGCGGGTGCGCGGCACCTGCGTGAATGGTCCGCCGAAATCCGGCTCCTCGCCTTGCGGGAGCGCGGTCTCCTTTTGCAGTTTTAGTTTTTGGTTTCTTGGCCTTCAAGTTGCAGAGTCCTAAACGGTTACGACTCAAGAGTCCTAAACCGATTTAGATCGTGATCGCGACACGAGGTCGGTTCAACAGGGCTATATAAGCAACCTATCGGCCACGCCAAAACATATCTCAACACCTCTCGAGTTAGGGTTTGTCTCATATCGCTTTTGCGCTGCCGTCTAGTCGTCTCCAGTCCGTTCGCTTGCGTGCACCAGCGACCGGGCGAGCAGGTCTCCGGAACCCTCGTCTTTGCGATCCTGCACCGGGAGAAGGCGAATAAGGTTTTTGGGAAGCGCTCGTCGCGCGACTGCTCTCGTCTACAACAACGGGTCGTCTACCGTCCAAGTCAGGCGGCACTACGTCCAGGCGTATTCGTCGTCAACTGCTCCGAGCTATTCCTCCAGCACTCATCGACGATCAGCCAGCACCGACTCCGCCACCGTCTTCTCCAGCTATCGAAAGGTACGCCGTTCGTGATCTAATGTCTATGTTTATATTAGATCTTATGTCTTTGATCTTGCCTTTTAATCTATCTGGTGTACGAGCTATGCTTACACCGATTGTCATGTTTGAGATTATGTTATGCATGTTTTGTTATGCTAGTAAACAATACAATATGAGATATCTAGATCATCAATTTATCATGATTTATATTCTGGTTTTAATCTGGAAATTGCCTATTCTTTTAACAATCTTCCCACCTACGATCAACATAGATGGAAGGTGGAAACCGCCCTTTGGAGGTCGGTTTGGTGCTTTCCAAGTGGGGATGAACCCTTTGCATATTGCCCCCTCCTCTCAAGCTATAAAAGGAGGTCTCCTCTCTACACCAACACACCACCATTTGGAGCCTCTCACCTCACATTCATCTTGTATTCTTTAGATTAGTTTTAGTAGTAGAGCAAGGCAAGAGCTAGCAAGTAGAACTTGTATCTTTGGAAGAAGAAGAACACCTCGGTATGAATACAATACAGTTCTCTTCCATGTTCAAGTTCTTATCTTATTTATATAGCAATACATATGAACTAGAGTATAGTCTTGTTCATGTTACGATCATGATATATGAACTAGCATATAGTTTATATGTTATGTTCTTGACATGTTCATCATTGTTCTTCATCGTTCATCGAGTTAGTATGAATAGAGGAAGAACTAGGGATGAGATGACGGTTCGTTGGGCTGTGGTGGCTGCTCCTAGCTTAGCCTGTCACTCTGAAGGGGTGGGGTCCATGGGGGTTAGGAGTTGTTTCCAATTACACGGGCGTGGTGCTCGGGTATGCGGAGATCAGCGGATATGCGTGTATCTTTCAGGTAGAGGGGTAGATGGCAGGGTGGTGACAGCCCTGTCATCCCTGGTATTCCCCCACGATCAGGTATTCCGCTAGGAGTTCTGTAAAGTCTCTACCGGCTGGGTATCCAGCTGCGGGGATCTCCCTGTCATCCCAGACTTGGTTTTGATGCTAGACATACTAGTTAGATGTTTACTAACAGTTCTTTGCATAGCTGTATATGACCAATGCCTGCTCAGTTAGATATATTCTTTATTCTTTATTTTATCTTTTATCCTTGAGGTTGGCTCAGATGTGTGTCCACTATCCTTGAACTATGATTTACCCCTGCCTATGCTATGTTTACCTATGCATTAAATAAGTGATCATGTTTATACCAAAGCTAGATGCATTCGTCCTGCCTTCCTACGGGAATTATAAATAATGATACCCACTCACGGGTTGAATTGCTACAATGATAGTTCTGTACGCTTGCGGATTTATCCTTATTGAACTATCGATTGGCGTACCTAAGTACCGTTACTTAAGATTGTAATCCTTGTGCACTTTCAAGCGCCGTGCCACAGCTTTGCATATCGCAAGTACGGAATGGTTAGGAAGGCCAATCCGGCATTCCTAATTATTGCTACCAGACTGCTCTGCTAAGGCCGGCGCCCTCGAGTTGCCTTGGGTTATCTCTCTGATGTAGCGATAGTTACGGTATGCCAACACCCGACATTTCTGGTGCCATTGCTAAGGATGGATCTATAGTCTATCTTTAGTAGTGACACTAAGAAATGCCAACACGAAGGCGGTGGCCAGGGGGGCCCCCTAGGCTGCGGCCGCACCCGGGTGCGGGCGCACCCCTGGAGGCGGCAAACCGGGCCCACCTTTTTTAGGCGGTTGCATGCCGCCATGCATAGGACGGTTTCACCTACTACCAAATATAGATGCGACGAACCGTCCTAGTTTCACTATAAAAAGAGAGGCACTCCCACCTTTTCACACACACATCATCTTGGAGTCAATTTACCTCACACCTCTCACTTGTATCTTTAGTCTAGATTAGTAGTAGAGCAAGGCATGAGCTAGCAAGGAGAGCTTGTCTCCTTGGAAGAAAGAATCTTCTTGGTATGAATAATATTCAATCTTCTTCCATGAGCAAGTTCTATTTATCTTTATATGATTATGCATATGAACTAGAGTATGATTATGTTCTTATCATGTTCATAGCATATGAACTAGTTCTTAGTTCTTATGCTATGTTCTTGATATGTTCATCATTGTTCTTCATTGTTCATCAAATTAGTATGATTAGGATTAGAATTAGGAATGGGATGATGGTTCACTGTGCTGTGATGGTTGCTCTTAGCCTAGCCTGTCACTCCGAAGGGGTGGGGCCTGCGGGGGTTAGGAGTTGTTTCCAATTACGTGAACATGGTGTTCAGGTATGCGGGAATCAGTGGATGTGCGGGTATCTTTCGGGTAGAGGGGTAGGTGGCAGGGTAGTGACAGCTCTGTCATCCTTTGCATTCCCCCACGATCAGGTATTCCGATAGGAGTTCTGTAATGTCTCTATCGGCTGGGTATCCAGCTGCGGGGATCTCCCCTCATCTCAGGCTTAGTTCTAACTCTATTTATTGATAATTAGATGATTCGCTAACATTTCTATGCATAGTTGTATGTGACCCATGCCTGCTCAAGTAAATTTATTTCTTTATTCTTTATTTATTATTTCTCTTCTATTTTATCCTTGAGGTTGATCCAATGTGTGTCCACTATCTTGAATATCATGTTTATCCCTGTTTACTCTATGACTACCAAGCATTCAATAAGTAATCATGTTTACACCATGTTTGATCCCTTTGCCTTCCTACAGGAATTATAAATACGACACCCTTGAATACTCACGGGTTGAAATGCTACAAAGATAGTTCTGTCCGCTTGCAGATATATTACTTCTCCAATTATGAACTATCGATTGGCGTACCTAAGTACTGTTACTTAAGATTGTAATCCTTGTGCACTTTCACGGCGTCGTGCTATAGTTTTGCATATCGTAAGTAAGGATGGTTAGGAAGGCCAATCCGGCATCCCTAATTATTGTTACCAGACTGCACTGCTAAGGCCGACGCCCTCGAGATGCCTTGGGTTATCTCTGCGATGTAGCGATAGTTTAGGTATGCCAACACCCGACATTTTCTGGTGCCATTACTAAGGATGGATCTGTGGTCTATTCTTAGTGGTGACACTAAGAAATGCCAACACTTGTTCGTTCAGACGAAGGGTGGCAGCATGAGGTCTCGGTAGGCGAGCATCCGGTGCCGGGTTGGATGCAGCTCTTCTCCAAGAGGATTGCCACCAAAGAAATTATCTCCCAAATCGCGATGGCTAGGCCAAGCGTGAGCTCGGTCTCGTGGGGTAGCCGATCCAGGTATGCCTGAGCCGGATTGAGGTGTAACAGTAGGTGTGACCATGACAGGATCAGTACAAGCCAGATCAGGGGGAGCGGTGGGAGGTGATGAATTAGGTAGAGCGATGGGTGGTGGTGGTGGATCAAGAGGCACATCCTCCATGGGAGAGGGGACCAGAGCTTTGGGCGTGTCGCTGTCCGCGGCAGAAATAGGAAGAAGGAAGATAACATACGAGAAGTTGGAAGTTGGTGCCTCATCCAGTGACCAGTGGGTAAAGCATGAAGGACGCAGTGGTGCCGACGCTGGGAAACAGAGCAAGTGGTGGACATGTCGATTCACGAGTGGAGCAGAGCAGAGTTCCGAGTCAGTCAGATCGGCAAAAAGATCGATGATAGAGGATTTAGGTGGATTACAGCAAGGGGAATCGAGGATTTGCAAAGATCGAGAGGTAGGAGGGTAAGTCACAGCATAACGCCCAAATTTAAAGATAACAAAGCGTGAAGCCAAGACGCATGGCCAGGGCATCCACGTCACCCGAATTTTTCTTGACCGTCCGATTCTCGATCCAACAGTTCTCGTACCTCCTTTGCGTCATATATATACAGCTTCAACCCTATCCCCTCCTTTCCTCTCCCAGACACTGCCGCCGCCTCCCGCGCCTCCCTCTCCCTCCTCTCTCCCTCTGCAGCGGCGGCCGAGCTTGGCGGCCGACGAGGGTGCGGGGGCAGCGACACGGCCAGGCGCGGCAAGGCGGCCCGGCGCTGGGGCGGCGCGGTGGCTGGCGCGACCACTGGCGCGTGCGCGGCGCGGCGGCGAGCGCGGGTGGCCAGCAAGCGCATGGCGACGTGGTCAGGCGGCGGGGTGGTGCGACGGCGGTGGCAGCTGTCACACCCCTGGTGTTATAGTAACTAAAACTTGATCATGTCATCATATGCATTGCAAAGCATTCATGTTAGGTCACTCTTCATGTGCATCAACTAAAATAAGCTTACATTTCATAGGTTGTTTGAGCTTCTAAGTTGATGTTTGATCCTCACCAAAAATCCTAATTTTGAATGTCATCTCAAATACTTGTTTTTATGCACTTGAGGTGTAAACTGTGTTTATGCTAGTGTCAAGAAATGTGCATAAGATCAGGTGCAACCTCTAAAAGTAAACTCCAAGTTTGAATTTGAATTTGAATTCCAAAGCTTGTCCTAAGTTTTCTAATTCAAACTTGAATTCAAATAAGGAGACTATTTAAAATGATTTTCAAAGTCAACTTGGTCAACCAAGGGTGTCTTTGGGCTCTTGACCCAAAAATGACCTTGGATGATGTTTGTGATCACTAATGACCAACCAATTAACTTAAAAACCTTTTCAAGTTGAAATTTGGTTCAAAAACCCTAATTTTATAAAATTCTATTTTATCCCCTTTTGTTTATTTAAAAATATATAAGTATTTTGGCTATGGTTCAAAAAGCAACTTTGTACATCTTGTTATGATCTACAAAGTTGGTATTTGAAGATTTTCAAGTTCTTATATAATTTTAAAAGTAATTTTGAACATTCCAAAACTAGGGTTTTGCCCCCTTTTCAGTTTAAACTCAAAACTCATGTTTCCAAGCATATTTTCAAAATGTGCCTTTAAGGAAAAGTGTTCCTCTTGACAAATCATGAAACTTTTGTATTTGGAGTTTTTCAACTTCTGTTCAAAATCTCAAAGTAATTTCAAATTTGGACGCAATGGCAGTTTGGTAATTTCGTCCAAATCAAGCAAGCAGGCAAGCTGCTCGCCGCCGGCGACGTTCCACGGCCTTCCAGCCGCGTCCCACCGCCCCCGGCCGCGTCGCGCTGTCCTTGCATGACACACGTGTCGCCGTTCCCCTCCCTTGCGCCGAGATATAAGTTGGGGAGAGCCGTCATCGTCATCCTCTTCCCCCGACGTCGCCATGGCCGCCGCTCGCCTCACCATCGATTCCACCGCCGTCCTCGCCTAATCCCTGTCTTGTTCACCACCTCTAGCTCCGCCTTGTTCTTGCGCGCCTTTTGAGCCTGCTCGTGTCGCCTCTCGTCGCCGGAACCGCCGTCGGGAGGCCGTCGTCTCCACCGCCGGTCAGGCCACCGCCGCGGTCATCTTCACCATCGACAACGCTCGTCGGCACGTGTCGCCTTTCATCTTCTACATCATCGCGTTCCTCACCTTACCATGTTGCTCATGCGCTCGTCTGTCGATCTTCTGGTGCATAGGATGCTCGGGAACGTCGAGCTCGCCGTCGGAGCTCGCCGCCGCCGCTGTTGGCGCTTCTTAGTGGCAGCAGAGAAATCCACAAGCGCACGGAAGTACCGTTGTAGCACTTCACCCGGAAGTATTCAGGGTATCGTATTTTTCCACAAGGAACGGCAAAACGTCACCTAGACTCTAAACTAATCACCCTAGAAGATAGTAAGGAGGAGAACACGGCTGAGAAGATCCACTAAAGTGATGAACCACTAAGCGGAAATACTTTCCCACTACTTGCTTGCTTCAGGCCCACTGAAAGTCTTAGGTACCTAGGCGATCCCAGTATCAGCACTACATTACGACTGATCGTGGGGGATTACTACGGATGCCAGATGTTGTCACTACACTGACACCTACCCCTCTGCCCGAAAGCCGTACCACATACGAAGGTAGCCCACAACTTAGACACCACATCTACGAAGGTGACTACTGCTCTAGCGATGCGCAGGAGTATCCGTCTCTATCAGGAGTCCTCTTACTAGAGCACCCGTTCTAAGAACGAGTGACGATCCCACAAGCAAATAGCTTTATGAAAGTAATTCGCTTAATGAATCAAAACTTAAATGTAACACAAACCTCTTACTTCAAGTAGTAAGAACGAATGTAGAGGTTCAAGAAGGAGCGAGAGCCGACAGGTCCGGCACTTCGTCCACCCTAGAGTAGAACTTGCTTCGACCCCGCTTCTACACTTCAACTCTTGCCTCTCTCTAGCCTAAGTCTAGAATAGCTGGAGCTAAACTAATGGAAAAAAATAAAGCACCACTCCTTCTATTTTCTTGTATCTTGATGTCTCTTAGTGGAGGAGTGGGGGTCTCAATTTATAGCTCCATAGGACGGTTCGGGGTGATCTAAACATGGTAGTAGGTGAAACCGACTTTAGGATACCGTCATTGGAACCGATCCCGAAGGCCGGGCCCGGGGGGCCCCACCAGGGGTGCGGCCGCACCCTGGTACGGGCGCACCCTGGGTAGGCTCATTCGGCCACCGCCTTTTGGTGGTCGGTTTGTTGATGGGCCTGGACTTCGCCTGTGGTTACGGATGAATTTGGTTTGCTGAAGAAGTTGGGCTTTCTCATTTATCCTTGGTTTGCGCCTTTTCTGGAATATGTGTTCTGGAGTGCGCTTTGCATTTCTTTTGTGCCTTTCCATGTGTTATACCTGAGAAATGTTATTCACCACAAAACTTGTGGAAAGGTTAGACAAAAAGCCCTATCATCTATTTATTTTATTAATAAAAATTATGTTTATATATAATTATAAGATAAGAAGTGCCAACAAACTCCCCCACACTTGGTCTTTTGCTCGTCCTCGAGTAAAGTGCTATGGACCAAATGGGTTCATCATCCTTGTCAAAGGAATATGCATACAAGTTATTTCAAGCTTCACCCGGATCTATGAACTTCAAAGTGTCTACCAAATCATCTTGGGTAATTGAAAGATGGAACAGCTTGAATTCGAATCCACTTACACAGTCCCTGCGCAGAAACTTGGGGTTTTACAAATTTTTGAAAAGAAAGATAGCGTATGTTCCTTGAATGACTCCTCTCAAATCTCTCAAATTTTGTAAGTGGTTCCTCACCAAGGCATATTTGATGCCTTCTCTTTGATCATCCTACCTCTAAAGGCTTATCTGGAGTTTTGAGTAGGTATGGTAATAGCAGAACGTACTTACTCTGCATATATTGTTGAGTCAATCCCAGGACCATACTGGAGGGAGTGCGCCATACCCTTAGATCAGAATGTGCATGTGTGTGGAATTTTTGGTGGGATTCCTAATTCTAAATATTTTGAGTCACTCCTTGCAACATGACTCTCTTTTATTTGAATGATTTGAGGAACTGAGAAGGAAATGGGCTAGAAATCTCTCTTTTTTTTTGAACGGGTATGGATTTTCTTTCCCGTTTGCCTTTTGGCTTTTCTCTCTTTTTTTTAAATGCCCATTCCTTTGTTGCTGACGAAAGAACATTGGAAGAGAGCTTCATAGTAATGAATGCAAGGAATGTAACTAGATGCACAATTCTCAGGGTGAGATATTGGCATTTTTATTTGGTGGATATATGGGCGCAACTTCTCAGTGTGAGAGTTGGCTTTATTTGGTGGGTGCAAGTGAATTCTGATCTTGAGGGCATGAAACATCTCTCGACAGCGGTCCAAAGATTTGACCAAACTCAACATAGAGTAAGTAGCATATGTAGAAGGTTCATCATAAAGAGATATATTTGGCCGTTGGTAGGTGAAAACTTAATCATTCAAGGAACTTGCTATATGAATTTTTTTTTAATTTTGTAAAATAAAACCCAAGTACTTTGCAAAGACTAGCAAGCATCATGTCAACCTACTATATCACATCCATCAATTACTTAGATAAAAAGGGGTCCCTAACAAAGTGTTCATAAATTCACAGGAATTTTAGCGAGAAATAAAAGGGATGCTAAAACATTTTGAACAAAGGAGACATGTTGATGGAGAATGAAGGTACAACATTCTAAACTTTTTATTTGTAAAACCTTTTTAAATTTAGAAGAGGGGAGTGTTTATACAAACCGAATTTTCATGATAATGTGCTTCTCCCCCACACTTGTTTTCTTTCCTGTCTTGGATTAGTCATAGAAGAATATATATACATTCCAGCAAACAAGTGCTCAAAAGAAAAGATGTTTTCATTGATAACTTGAATAGGCACAATTACATCAAGGGAAAACAATAATTGGAAGGGAAAGCGTGCCTATTTTATTTGCAGGAGGGGGTTTGTCCTAGAAACTTTTGAGAACATGCTCAACCCCTGCTGCCTTGGCGATCATGTGCAGCTGATCGCCATAGCCGCGGCACATCTCATCTAATTCGTCCTTAAGTCCTTTGACGCTAAGATGAGCATTGGCTATGCGATCATGAGCTCTCTCTACACTAGCGTGGGTGCTCCTATTGCTAGCACGGAGTGAGGCGATGGTTGGCCCTTTAGGCGGCTGTTCATCCTCACTATCGCTACAGAAACCTTTAGGCTGTCCCCTGATGACAGTCCTAACGAACTTGCGTTTAGCGCGTAAGGTTTCTGTTGAGGGCGCGGCCTTACTAGCCGATGCTTCGCCCTTACGAAAGAGACCTTTTGCGTATCCTCCATCAGGTTTGCGTACCCCTCTAATTACATATGAGTGACTATCATAAACGGGAGACGACAGGGACGGCTCTTCGGAGGACAAAGGCATGACAGCAGCTCCCTTGCTAAGTCCACCACCACCAAGAGTCTTCTTCTTCGGTCCTAGTGTGTCGGTGGTTGGACAAACAGCAGTGGGCCTCTTCTTCTGGGCGCCATTCTTGCGGGAGCGGGCAGTCGACTTCAGGCTTGGGCTAAAGCTCTGGCTTGGTGGGAGAAAGGCTAGTGGTGTCTCGACTGCCGCTCGTGCTTCTTCCTCCACAAAGGAACTCTCTCTAAAGGGGACAATGTCTAGGTTTGCAATGGAGCCGGTGGCTTGGATCAGGGAGAGGGCGTAGCTAGACATTCTTATCTTAGATCTTGGGAGAGCTTAGCACACTTGGTGAGAGGGAGAAGAGAAAGGTTTGGTGTGAAGAATTGAGAGGCCTAGGGGCTGCTTATATAGGTTCTTTCACGCTCCTAATTAAGGAATCTAACTTGATCGTAAGCAGCAACGCGATACTGGAGGGATCAGAGAGAGGTACGAAAAAGATTGGGGCCGATTGGCTGGGCCAGGGGTGCGGCCGCACCCAGGTGCGCCCGAACCCACAGGTCCACCTGTCGGCCTCCGTTTTTTTGGCAGCTCGTGTTATATGTTTCCCTAATCGTGATCCCACTTACGATCAATGTTGATTCGCAGTGTATCAGCGGGATGGTGAGGAGAATAATTTTTGAATTTTGAATAAAACTTTCTAAAACTCAAGAGATTGCACCATCATGCATTTATGATGAGAAGATGCTATGATCTAAACTAATTTTAACAAGATATACAAGATCATAGAGTTATGCATAAATCAAGACGCTTTATTTTAAAGTAAACTAAATACAACAACAAAATATATATATTATATATATTTCTTTAGTTATATATACATATAAATTTTCATCAAAGGAATGGGGTTCAGGTTCGAGAAATACCTTGAGACGTTGGCCATTTACCTTATGGATGTTGCCGCCGCCGTCCTCTATTGTGACAGCTCCGTGCGGCGCCACCTCGATCACTGTGTACGGTCTGTCCCATTTGCTCCTGAGCTTTCCTTTCCCGAACAATTTCACTCTCGAGTTGAAGAGTAGGACTTTGTCGCCGATCTTGAATTCTTTATATAGGATCTTTTTATCGTGCCATCTTTTTGTTCTTTCTTTGTAGAGCTTGGCACTGTGATAGGCTTTTTCTCGCTATTCTTCTAATTCTGCGACTTGTCTCTGCCTATTTCTTCCAGCGGCCTTGATGTCCATATTCCAAGTCTTGATTGCCCAGTGAGCTCTATGTTCAAGCTCAACAGGCAAATGACAGCTTTTGCCATAGACCAACTGATAAGGTGACATCCCGATGGGAGTTTTGTAAGCTGTCCTGTATGCCCAAAGTGCATCAGAGAGCTTATCCTTCCAGCCCGTCCCCATTTCGTTCACCGTTTTCTGAAGTATGTTCTTGATCTGCTTATTGGAAGTTTCGGCCTGCCCGCTGGTTTGGGGATGATAAGGAGTAGCAATATTGTGACGGGTGCCCAATTCCCGCAGAAACATTATGAAGGCCTTGTCAATGAAGTGCGATCCTCCGTCACTTATCGCCATCCTTGGTGTCCCAAAACGAGGAAAGATGATTTCATGAAACATCTTTCTTGCATGCTTGGCGTCTGCTGCTCGACACGGTAATGCTTCTACCCATTTTGATACGTAGTCAACTGCCACAAGGATGTGCTCGCAGTCGCCTGATTTCTTGAATGGCCCCATGAAGTCAATTCCCAAGACGTCAAAAATTTCGACTTGGAGATTGAAGTGAAGTGGCATGGCATTGCGTGCACTGATGTTGCCTTGCAGCTGGCACTGACGGCATCTGTGGACGAACTTCTTCGTGTCTTCATACATTGTAGGCCAGTAGAATCCACACGTCCAAATTTTGGACTGTGTGTGAAATACTCCATAGTGACCTCCGTATGGTGAAGCGTGACACTTCTCGATGATTTGTGCACCCTGTGAGGTGGGCACACATCTTCGTAGTAGTCCATCAGCATAGACCCGGTATAGGTAGGGGTCGTCCCACAGGTGGCGTCGACTTTCATATTCAAGCTTCTTTTTCGATTCTCTTGGGGGTACGTACCTTGAAACCATGAAGTTAACAATATTTGCATACCATGGGTTTGTGTCGTTGATCATCAGGAGCATGTCGTCGCGTAGGAAGTCATTACTCTCCTGTTCCAACATGTTGGTGACTTGCATACGCGAAAGATGATCTGCAACAGTATTTTCTACTCCTTTCTTATCTTTTATCTCAATATCAAACTCTTGTAACAACAATATCCATCGAAGTAGACGGGGTTTAGCATCCTTTTTGGCGAGCAAATATTTGAGAGCAACATGATCCGTATAAACAATTATCTTAGCTCCCACCAAATAGGATCTAAACTTATCGATAGCAAAGACTACAGTGAGGAACTCTTTTTCGGTAGTGGCGTAATTAAGCTGAGGTCCCGTCAAAGTCTTGCTAGCGTAAGTGATTGTGTAATGCTTTTTGTCCTTGGTTTGGCCGAGGACCGCCCCCAACAGCACAATCGCTGGCATCACACATGATCTCGAAGGGTAGCGACCAATCCGGAGGTTGGATAAGGACCCATTTCGACCCAAGGAAGAGGATGAGGAAACTTTGGGACCCGAAGTCCCATACCTCAGTGCCATTGGAGCACTAATGTACCTTGCAAATTGCACATGGCCAGACATTGCTTTTGCAGTGAATTTGTTGGCTAGGTACAACGCCGCACCCACCAGAAAACATTGGGTTGGCGTAAAGACTATCCTCAGATATTTGAAGGGTACTCAAGACCTTGGGTTATGGTATCCTAGAAAAAGGGATTTCACTATGGTGGGATATGCTGATGCTGGCTATATGTCTGACCCCCATAATGCCAGATCACAGACTGGTTTTGTATTTCTTTGTGGTGGTGCAGCCATCTCTTGGCGATCTGTAAAGCAGACTCTGGTTGCCACATCGACCAACCACTCAGAAATAATTGCATTATATGAAGCCGCATGAGAATGTGTTTGGCTACGACGAATGAACAACCACATCCAGAAGTCATGTGGCATGACCGTCGTTGACACCCCCACCATTATCTATGAAGATAATGCGGCTTGTGTTGCACAGATGCATATGGGCTATGTCAAGAGCAACCTCACGAAGCATATTGCTCCAAAATTCTTTTACCCCCATGAGCTCCAGAAGAGCGGGGAGATAAATATCCTGCAAGCAAGATCTTGTGAGAATCTTGCAGATTTATTCACTAAGTCTCTACCGGCCTCTACTTTTCAAAAGTGCGTCCATGGAATTGGCATGAGGCGACTTAGAGAGTTGCAGGGTTCAGGGGGAGACCAACCCCGAAACCATAGCTCATGATCGTGACCCTGAAGGTCACATGTCGGTCCTGAAGACATGACCTAAGCATCAACTGTTGTACTCTTTTTCCCTTGATGAGTTTTCTCCCACTGGGTTTTTCTCATGCAAGGTTTTTAACGAGGCAGCAGGTGTGGCATAAGCGATGATGCATGTGATGTACCCTTTTCTCCTACCCTTTTATCCCACTGGGTTTTTGGGGGGAGTTTTTAACAAGGCATACACGTAGCATAAATTTGGCCAAGGGGGAGTGCTGAAAATCGAAGTCACATAGTGTATGAACAAAGGACTTTGAATGGTGGCCAAATTAATGTAGGAGAGGAAGGTAGTCAAGGAATTCACATATTGTACATTTGTATTCATTCAGAGTGTTTCCCTATATAATAGGGGTCACTTTCATCTTTGTAACATCAGTGAAAAGTGAATACAGAAGCTCTCCTTCCTTCTATCTCTCTATGTCTGTGTATTCTTGTGTGCTTGAGTGCCAAACAAAGAACTCGATTTCTAACAGACACGACCCATTTACCCTACTTAGGCCGCCTCCAACAGCTCACCCAAAGCAAGAGACAAATGTAAAATCGGTGGTGCACACTCTTCAAGACGCAAAGCGCCAACACCATAGTGGTGGGCCCGCACCACGGCGGGGCGTGGTCGGGGTAGTAGGCGCGGCAAGACAAACTCGTCGTGGGAGCATATCCGGAGCCGCCGGCCTTGGCTGCCTCGCCGGATCTCGGAACAGTCCACGCCGCCGGTGATGAAAAGGGGTCCTCGTGGCCCGCGGCCGCCGCCAGGCCGGGGGGTCGCTGGCCACCATCTGGCGCGAGCTCGGGGAGCCGTAGCCGCGCGCGTGCTCCAGGGAGCTGTCGTCGCCGGATCCTGGTGGCCGCTGTTGCGCGTGAGTTAGGAAAGCCGTAACCACCGAGATCCGCGGTGGTGGAGACGCACGGAGGGTGGAGGCGGAGGCAGTGTGATGGTGATTGGGTGGTCCGTTGGAGATCGAAGTAAATGGGTAGACAACCCAGTAAGAGCAAGTATTATAGGGGGAGAAGAGCCAGCGAAAACCTATGTGGGATGGAGAAAAAGCAGGAGAAAGAAGAAAGTCGGCGTCTGGCTTAACACCGGTAAAAAGCAGGCGAAATGGACTTTGCCTGCTGCTCACCCAGTCCAGTACATCCATGGATGCAGCTTGGCATTAAAAAATAGTGGGGGTCCTCCACTACCGGTCTGCAGCTCGGGTGACATGGATCTCTTGCAGCCAGCGAGCGGGCGACTTCATTATCCTTGCTCTAACTGTGCGCCACCGATACGGGTCGTATGGGTGATGTGTTTGGGTGGCATTGTTGGAGACAGCCTACAACATCTTCAAAAGACATATTATTCTTACTATACGTTATATTTAGATATTTAGAGTAAAAAATAAACTCCAACATATATGCTATCTCGTTTTGCAAAATAGCAGTTAGAGCATTTCAGAGACATATTATTCTTATTTTGTATGTTATATTTAGATTTTTAGAGCAAAAAGTAATCTCTTACAGATATGCTATCTCGTTTTACAAAATAGCAAATTGAGCTATTCTTAAAATGTCGCATGTTAAATATAGCTTGCGGTGCCACTAGCTATCTGTCTTGCTATTAAAAAAGGTTGTTGGAATTTTTAATATTTTTACATAATTTTGTATTTTAGAGGTTCGCTAAATCATAAGTTTAGCAATTTATTTTTACCAACTCTCTTAGAACAATGTGCCTATATGGCAACATATGCTATTGTTGACACGGATTTTGGCTCACCTATAACATGTGTGACATGTTTCGACTTAATAAATGTAAATAATATATGTATAGTCAAATTCCATATAAATAAAAAAATAAATTATAAGTAAAATGATATTGGCCTTGAAATTCGGTGCATAAGTATGCATGACAAGCAAAAGCAGGAACAAATACACCCATACATTCACATATATGCGTCCATGAGTGCTAGCTTCAGTTGTACATGCACCATATACGTGTATATGCATGGCCTAGCTAGCAGCAGCTGTTGCACATGTACACTCTGTACACGTGTATATATAGGAGATCGACGGTTGTGCATTGGCAGGAAATAAATCATTTCTTTTTCCATGAATTTATATATCACCACACCAAGAATATATAGAGCCAAAATGGTTGGTGGCAAAGAAATTCTGCACGCGCCTGATGTATTCAAACGCAGTCAGGGCATGACCGAGTCGACGAAGGCAACTCCCACGATCACGAGCCCTGCAATTCAAACCCCAGCGCGCCGGCGTCATTAGTGAAAGGAAATCAAATTAAACGAGCACCAAATCTCTCCAGAACCGCTGGCCGCTCTGCTCTATAAATAGCAAGCTGCCGCAAGCACAACACACACGCTCCATATTGCAAACTGCCGTCAGGCTGCCTTCAAGCAACGCTGAAAGAAACCACCGCAAGGCTGCTGCTGCATGGCCGCCGCTCGTCCAGAAAGCACCGTCGAGTCGCCGGAACACCGAAGGGGCTGCTGCCGTGAGGCTGCCTTCACTGCAGGAAGCAACGCCGTGTCCAAGGTCCAGAAGAAGGTGAGAAGCCGCAGGGCGCTTCTCTAATCCTGCCTCCTCTCTCTTGCTTCTGGTCGGACACGATCTCGGCTCTGGCCCGTTCATGATGCACGCGGTACCAAATTGGTGATTGCGATCTTGATGTAGCAGCAGCCTTGCGGTACCAAATTTTTCTTTAGTCTCTACTAGCAAATATGCCCGTGCGTTGCAACGGGAGAAAAAAACTACTAAAACTCATTCAAAATTTTAATGTGCATGATAACTTATGTTTATGTTTTTTATAATTTATTTTAGGATGGTTATCACATTTATAATAACATTGTTATATTAAACATGTAGTATTAGATGATTAATATAAACTTTGGTATATTTTTTCTTAGGTTATGAATCGAGGCATGTTTTAGGTAGGAAACAGACATTCAAAAAAGTTCGGGAAGACTTTGGCAAGACTTTGGGATTCATGCACGCAACATTCGCAAAGAAGATTTAATACTTCCGTGGACAAAGCACATCCTAAGAAGATTTGTAATATATGTGGAATAGATCACATTTTCATAAAAATAATAAATTTGGTTTGATATGTTTGTGATTTCTCTATGATTTTTGGTGAATTTTGGAATATATTTGACATTTTACATCGGAAACCCTGATTTATATTTGAAAAGTTATTAAAGCCCTTTCACTTTTTTCTCTCTTTTTGCATACTTACGTTTGGAACCCTGCACTTCTTTTTTTATTTCTTCCCCCACTCTAATCTCCATTGCCTAAGTTACGTTAGTGGAGTCTGAGTCGCTAACAGAGAGGCAAGGAGCGGTCATAATTTTGAGGTGAACAGTAATTTTCATGTTTTACTATTAGGTATAGATTATATGTGATGATCATGACATCCACAATATAAGTTAATGCGAACAATAAATAATAATATCATATTAAACTCATATGAACCTCAGCTTTTGGACCTGTCTAGCTGAAACCTGTGTGTTTTTAGGGCCAGCAACACATGAGTGTTTTGTGCCTAAAAAACACACAAATTTAAGGAGCAAAAAATCTGTGTGTTTTTTTTTGACACTTGACACCCAAATCTGGACAGACTAGGAAGCAACACAGAAAACGAAAATCCATGTGTTTTTTCCTTAACTAGCACATGAAATCCACACAGGCAAGAAACTATGTGTTTTAAAAAGAAGTAGCATACGAATTCTTTTGAAGTTGTAATCTGTTGTAGTTTTAAGAGGAAGTAGCACACAAATTATTTTTAACCTGATAACTAAAATGCATCACACATCACAGAGAAAAAAGAGTTTGGATTTGCTCTGCTTATACAAAGCCGGGAAAATGAGCAAAAAACAAACAGATCAAAGAGCAAACACTCCTCTGTGTGGGGGCTCTGCTCTGATCAGTTTTAGAAGGTAATAATGGGCTCCTGGCACTTAACCAAAATTAGAAATACACAAACAAATCAAATTTTAGAAGAAAACTTTAATCTCACGATAGAAGATGGCTTAAAAAATAGCAAGAAACACTAGAATTTGTATATCACAGTAACCAAGTACTAAATTAACAGAAACGCTACTAAATTAAATATTGCATCTAGAAATCATTTACAGTTTGGAAATATACATATGTGAAGATATATATATATATATATATATATATGTTCAAATTCATACAGGGTGGAAACAATGTATTTCCAAATTTTGTCCTAACAAATTGATCGAACATGAGTTACAACGAAGAGATTAATATAGTAGGAAAACCGATTATGATGTAGAAATACTTACTACATCTATTGTCGACTGTAACAACCCGGAAATTTAAAATATAATTAACCTGACATGTCATCATCATTAGTCATTAATCATTCTTGTCATGCATTTAAGTTTGCTCAATGTTTGTGTAAATCGTGTTCAGTTGAGTGTTTTGATGTTTACCAAAGTTCAAAAAAAAATCAAATTAGAATTTAAATTCCTTTTGAAAAACCCCAAATTTCCAAACTCTAGTTCTACCCTTTTTTCTAATTCAAAAGCTATTTCAAAATTTGAAGTTAGCCCTTTTAGCAAAGTTGTAGATCTCAAGTTTTTAAGCAACTTTGGTGTTTTGAGTTTTCCTTGTGCAGTTCATCTTTTGGGAGTTTTTCTAAAATTTCAAAAGGAAAGGGAATAGGTTTTCACAGTGCTGCACAGCTAGAGGGCCCCGGCCGCAACCACGCCAAGCCCGGCTAACCCGCGCCGTGTCACGCGCAGCCAGCGCTCGCACTCCCGGCCCCTACCTCCGTCTCGTCCGAGCCCCTACCCCGCGCAGCACTGAGCCCGGCTGACCCGCGCCCGTGTCGCCCGAGGCCAGCGCTGAGCGCTCAACCTCTCCGGACCCCTACCCCGCGCAGCACTGAGCCCGGCTGACCCGCGCCCGTGTCGCCCGAGGCCAGCGCTGAGCGCTCAACCTCTCCGGACCCCTACCCCCGCGCAGCACTGAGCCCGGCTGACCCGTTCCGTGTCGCCCGAGGCCAGAGCTAGCGCGCTCGATCTCCCCGACCCCTACCTAGTCTCAGCCTCACCCATTCCCCTAACCGTCCTTTTGCCCGGACCCCCACCGTCCTTCGCCCGGACCCCGGCATCACCCCGTGCCTATAAAAGCCGCCAAGCTCCGCCATTGCCACCACCGGCACTTCCTTGCCAACCCACACCTCCAAACCATCCCAGCACCCGCCAAGGCCGCCACTACCTTCGCCTTGAGCTTCTCCACCTCCCTGAACCACCGCTTTCACCCCTCCGTCCCTTCCATCGCCGGCGCAGCAACTCCCCTCCAACTCCGGCGAACCGACCGAGCCCCAACCCTCGAGCCAACTCTCGAGCAGCACTCTCAAGCCTCCCCTCGAACGTGCCGAGGCCAACCCCGAACAAGCACTCCTCGAGCAGCCGAGCCCCACCCTCAGACTCAGGCGAATCGCAGCTGCCCTCGACTGTAAGCCTCAAGTGAGCCGAAACCACCCTCAGCCTCGGGCGAATCGCAGCAGCCTCAAGCGCACCGAGGCTACCCTTGAAAAGATAGCCGAGCCTCGCCAAGGCCTCGCCACCGTCGAGCTCCCTCCTTCGACCCTTGTTCCACCCCGCTGAGCCCTGCCTCCGACCCGCGGTAAGCACTCGAAAGCCCCCCCGGTCTCTGCTTTCACTGTCAAGCTCGAGCCAGGCCTCGAGCGGACACGCATCCCTCCGTTTCGCCCGAGCCAAGCCTCGAGCAAGCATGCATCCTCCGCTTCGCCCGAGCCTCCGAGTCAGGCCTTGGCCGAACGACCATCTTTCCATCTCGCCCGAGCCTTCCCGCCAGGCCTCGGACGGACGATTGTTTCCGTCTCGCCCGAGCCTCCCAGCCGAGACCTCGAGCAGCCGGTCCGCCGCCGCGCCTTGTCGGCGAGCGCTCCGACTCGCGCACAGTGCTCTTCTCCTTTTTCCTTTTTCTTTTAAAATGTGAATAGTGTTTTGTTTTCTTCTTTTTGTGAGGATTTATCTGTTGTTCTTTAAATCTTGAGAAAAATGTGGTGTGTTCCTTGCTCTGTGTAGTATTTTAGAAAAATAAGAAACTCTACCTTTGTGCAAAAATTTAAAATATGAAAAATCTTCCTTTTAATTAATAAATGGATAGTTTTAGGTTTTTAGTAAAACTTGTATAGCTCCATAGGTTATGAAATTTGTTCTGTTATCTAGTTACACCATGATGAACCTATGAGATTAATTTGGTAAATTTTGGAGCAACTGTACAACACAACCTTTTAAAATAAATTAGGAAAAATAGAAAAGTAATTAGGAATCATGTTGTATGGTGTGACCTTTTGGATTGTTTGCTGTTCATAGACCCCCCACCCATCTAGTCTATGGTGATTGTGATGTCTTGCAATAGTTTGTAAATGAAGCTTAATAGGTTTGGTTAGTCTTGCTAAAAAAGTAAAGATAGATAACTTTGTGTCTACTCTAGAAGTTGCTTGCGCAATAGAAAGTTTTGTCCTATGCTGTTTGTTTATGTCAGCATCCTCATAAGCATACATTATTGCATCCGTATAGTAACCGAAGCAGAAGGCGTCAACGTCGAGCCAGCCGCTGACGAACCTACCCCCGAAGCAACCCCGAGCTCCGACTCCTGCAGTCCGACCTCGAGCCTGCTCTCTTTAAGGCAAGCCCCGGTGCATTTAACCCTTCCATTTATAAAATGTTTTTCCTTAAATACTTTTGAGTTAAACTACTGCATTAGGTTATAGGAGTTGTGTGATGACCTATTACCTGCATTATTTACCTCCACCAGAAGATCCACCTGCCTTGTTTTAAAAACTATTTGCAAAATGCTTAGTGATGCTATACAATAGATTTGCAAAAATGCCAATTTCAAAAGTGTGATCACTTAAAGAATATTTATGGGAATTTTGGCTTTACTTCCCGACTGTTGGCTAGGTATCTGATCCGTACCTAGTCGATGGCGAGAAGAGGTTGTCCGCGCGTATGGTGCCGTCATGTTGTAGTCCGGGACTCAACAGTTGACACCGACCGGGACAGGGTTGAAAAACCGACAGGACCTGTACTCTTGGGTTAGAGTCCCGAGGTACTTGTCGCTGGCGGAAAACCGACAGGACCTGTACTCTTGGGTTAGAGTCCCAAGGTGCTTGTCGTTGGCGGAAAAAAATATAGGGACCATCCGTATGGGGGCCTGCTGGCCAAGACTTGCAACTATTCACATACTACGGAAAGCTCTGGCTCCGAGAAATCCTTTATTGGACCGACAACCGCGCACTGGGAGTGGAGAGATGGCGGGAGTACTAATTACCCTCGTGGGTTAAAGTCCCGGATTGGAGGTGTACAAGTACTCTCGGGTGGCGTAGGACCGGGCCCAATCTTGGAGGAATCGTGGAAGACGAGTTGGCATATGCAAGCTTAGGTGCTACATATGCAGTGTGGATAGGGATCCTCAGCTGAGTATTATTTATCCGGATTAACGTTGCTCCTCGGTTATGGAGACTTGGTCACTGACTGTCAACGGAGAGTGGTTCTCAACTAGGTATGTTTTTGAATGGTAAAATGAATCATGAACGATGAAGAACTGAGAAATACGTGAATCTTTTCAAAATAAAAACAAGTTTTACAAAAATGCTTTTTCTACAAAATACTTGATCTTGCTCAAGCCTTACCTAAGCCTTTCATTCCTGAGTCTTCTCCCTTTTTCTTTAGTCGGGTAAGTCTTGTTGAGTACCCCAGTACTCAGGGTTTGTTAACCCCTGTTGCAGGTTTCCAATAGGTGGCGTTGATCATGATCATGTCAGTGGGCTTGACGTGATCTGGTTGTTCCTCTTCTCCAACTTAGGTACTCCGCCTAAGTGTGGTTCTGTAATACTATTCTATTTCCGCAATACCAGTTATATTTTTGTAAAAAGTAACATCTTCATAATTTGTAAAGTTTATCTATCTTGCTTCCGCACTCCGATGGTATTTTGTATCAACTGTTGTAATGTTGTAATTATTCCAACCTTCATGATGATGGTCCTGTGGCTCGTAAGTAATTCGGGGTCCTCTCGGGGACACCCGACGGTTCTTTCCAGTAACGTGTTTCATTTGCACAGTCATTGGGCCCCTTATGACGATGACGTGTGCAGGTGGGCCACATTATTGGGCGGTTCCGTTACATCGACCTTTCAAATGTCTACGAATACAAAAGCGTGACCAAATCAATATATGGTTACAAAAATACCAAGATATAAAGGTTAGTCTTGAAGCAAACATCTATTTCTATGCACAGAGGCTACACTAAACTCATGATGAAACAAATTAGCAATTCCCAGGTGTGGCCTTTGATTAGTTTTCATGAACATGATAGACTACAAAATTTTTCTATGGTTTGACTACAATGCAATCACAAAAACATAGATCACAAGAAACAATTTTTTCTATGGAAGGACAGAACACAATTTTTGTACTATGGAAGCACAATCACCAATCACAAGAAATAATTTTTTTCTATAGAAGGACAGAATACAAATTTCTTCTATAAAGCACAATCACAGATGACAGATCACAGATATATAGGAAGACAAGGTAAAAATATGGTGTGTGCTAGCACAAAAAAAAATAAACAAAGGATAAAAAAATATGATGTGTGCTAGCATAAATCCCCATAATCAAAGGACAAGGTGTGTTAGCACAAATCACAAGGAAAAAACAAAAGACAAAGTCCAAACGTTATGTGCAAAGATTAAGAATCATGAGAGCCAAGATCAGAAGCTTATCAATGCAT
Source organism: Coix lacryma-jobi var. lacryma-jobi (assembly GCA_009763385.1). Taxonomy (NCBI): domain Eukaryota; kingdom Viridiplantae; phylum Streptophyta; class Magnoliopsida; order Poales; family Poaceae; genus Coix; species Coix lacryma-jobi. Next base: position 114,806 of record VDCT01000344.1, read on the forward strand.
AGTTTACCAAAGGGACAAGGTGTTAGGATGATATCCATATCTTTGAATCCGTTGATGGCAGATGGACTGGGCAACTTGTCCTTCACCTACCTTCAGAATGTACTACATAACAAAGGAGAAAAAGAGTCAAGTTATGGAGCTATGCATGACACAACTAGACATCATAACAAACTGGATAGTGAGGTTTGCAAGATATCATAAAAAATCTAGATCATTGTTGTTATCAACTTGTTGCTAAAAAAGAACAGAGATATTGCTGCTAACAGCCTAACACAGAACAACCAACAAAAGGATTTAACTAGTCTCCCGAAACTATAGCTTGAAATGTGTGTCATATGTGTCAACACAAATCACAATAAACAAAGGAAAATGTGTGTTAGCACATATCTCTGTTGAATGCATCATCATTTGCTAGTAATTTTTAGCACAATAAACAAAGGATGCTGGAGGTTGGGTTCTACTAAGATCTGACAGCTTGAGACATATAAGCACATCAGCAAGGAGAAGAGAAACGAAGTGTCCAAATACTTTTTCTATGCATAGCAATCACATAGCATATATACAAAAAGTTTTGAGACTAATTACAGCTACACTAGGGAGAACTATAACTATTTCCAGACTAATTACAACTACACATTTTACATCTACAAGTACTTGCAATATTTTCAGACTACTTACAGCTTGCATCCAGGCATCTGTCGGCGGGGTAGAAGTAGACCACGACTGTCTTGCCCTTGAACTTGTTCAGTGACACGGGCTTGCCGTTCTATTCTGGTCCTTGAAAGTGAAGTTCGGTAGCATGCTGCCCTTGCTGACCTGCAACCAAACCATGACTATCAAGCAATCAATCACCATGAGATATGAATCTACCACGGCGCAGCGTGCACATCACGGAAGATGCAAAAATTGAAGGAAACGCTCTGTTCTACTCACGTATAGTAGGGGAAAAGAGCGAAAATCAGATTGCAAAGGAATTTGAAAGAATAAGGACTACAAGTCTGATTCATAGTAGGTGAAAAGAGCAAAAATCAGATTACACATATCAGATACTATAATTGCAGTATTTTACGTGTGCAATTTACTACTTATAAATGTGCAATCAAGAAAATAGTGCTTCTAGATAAAGGACAAATTTTTTTAATAAATGGTGCTTCTATACCTCATCATAATTAACATGTTAAAATTTTATTTTCTATACAAAGACAAGGACAAAGGTGGTATGTGTTGGCACACAACATGGTTAACAGATTATAATTTTTCTGCATTCAGCTAGTTCTTGTAATCTATCCTGATCTCAGAAAATTGGCCTTACCTGCAATGAACCGAGTGAAAGAATGTCTTTAGTGTGAAGCAACCTCATATGCATTACTCAAAAAAATAGAAACCGAGCATAGTCTTCACATAAGTTTCACAAATCAATTTTCTCACAAGTAAAAAGGTGGATGATACATTTCTATTATATAAATTTAACCATAACCACTAGATGCACGAATGACTATGGTGCATGGCAAATCCAAATGATATGCTGGTGAAAAACTAAAGCTTTGCTGAACATGAACTACAACAAAAAAAAATAGAGAAACAGATCAGCTGCAGGGACAACGACACATTTATTACTGATGGTGCAGCTACTAAACTACCATCAGAGGTTGCAAGCAAGCTGTGCAAGAATTAAGCACATCGATATTACTGATGGTGTTAGACAGTTACTGCACAAAGAAAAAAGATGTGCAAACCAGCTCCTATCACCTTAATGCAAACTGAAGCTGTATTGCTTCAGAAAACCAAATGTTTCGGTAGCACTACAGTAAGCATGTATAAAAGCAAACCTGACTGAAATTCACATCAAAAGAGATTACTGCTTCTCTGAACTGAACTGAATTGATGAGCTATATTGTTACTGGTCAGGTGTTTTCAGAAATAACACAGGAACAAGGATCGCCTAGCAATAGAGTGAGAAGATTCAGTTAAAACAGAGAGCAAATTAAAAGCAGAATCAAAAGTCATGTCAATGTATGCTCAACACACTAGCTATCATATAATGCATAGCAATTCCATATCAAATAAACTATCCTTGCTGCCTCATCGATCTCTGCTGCCCCGCTTACATTCCAGAAACAGATCCCCCACCCAAACCTCAAACAAGCACAAAAACAAAGAGCAAAAACGACGAACGCAGGTACCTCCAGAGATCCAGCAATGGCAGAGGAGTGAATCGGAGAGAGGAAGGTAACACGAAGAGGCAGGGAGCGGCAGAGCAGCTCGGTCGCTGATGGAAAAAGAATTAAAAGTAATATCACAGGACCATCATTGACTAGAGGAACACATTGGCTGACAAGATATCATGTCAACTGATAGGTTGGAAAACAATAAACAGTTAGCTTTAGCAAGCCCAAAAATAAAATAAAGTCTCATTACAAATAACAAAACAGATTATGTCATATATATATATAAAGCACACAGATAAACAATGAGACTTGCTAAAATCCAGGTGCAGTTTTCTTTTAAATGACCGTTATTGCAGATTTTTAATACTAAAATTATAGAATTCATTCATTGCAATTTTCGTAGATGTAATTTGCAATTTTTGGGACCGAGAATAAAAAACCTATTAGACAAAACCACAAACCTGATAAAATCGTATTTGTGTCGGCACAAAGACAATTAACAATGTAAGGTAGACAAAGACAAAAAAAACATTGTTATGATGCAGAAATAAATAATATAGAGATAGGTTGAAAAAGAATAAACAATTAGCTTTAGCAAGTCCAAAAATAAAATAAAGTCCCATTACAAATGAAAAAACAGATTATGTCACATATATAATGCAGATAGATAAACAACGAGACTTGCTAAAATCCAGGTGCAATTTTCTTTTAGATGACCGTTATTGCATATTTTTAATCCTAAAATTGTAGAATTCACTCATTGCAATTTTCGTAGATGTAATTTGTAATTTTTGGTGCCGAGAATAAAAGAACCTGTTAGACAAAACTACAAACGTGATAATTAGCAATGTTTGTACACAAAAAAATATAAGACATCTATGCAGTCATTGAAATATTTTGTTTTATCTTGATTTCAGTCATTGAAGCTCCTGCAAATCAGGTCAGAGCCATTTTTTTTTATAAAACTACAGATCAAATGCAAAAAGTATTGCTTCATCTTTATCTATCAACAGACAATGTTTAAGAAACTGTAATTCACTAGGAGCTACAAATATTTTATTGTCTCTAACATTCGATATTGTCGTAAAATTTGCTCAAAACAAAAATAGCAAATCATAATAGATAATCCTAAGAACAACATATAATTTGTATAGAGCAGCTCACTCACCACAATAGTTGCAAATCTGTTGCATGACGTATGAAAATATTTGTTGGCTACATACACTAGCCACCATTGATTTGACCAAACACCATGCATGTTTCGTCAGGACCCTAAGTGATCTACGCAGGTTGGGGATGCTTTCACCAGTCCACAACAGAGACTGCAATGAAGTGTTATTGTCATCCACAAACAATTGGCAAATCTCTAACAATTCACTATGGACTTGGCTACTCCATGCAGTTCCTGGGCTCCCTATCTCGTCAGCCTGAATGCCTTGAGAAGTTCAAGGTACCAGGAGGAATTCACTGATGGAACAATGGGCAAATTCAGGCAGTGGTTTTGTAATGTATCCAGCCAGAGAAATCTTAGGGCACTATAACAAAAGGCAAATTGGCCAAATGGTAATGTTGTGGTTGGTTGTAGTGCTGTACAAATTTAAGTACTAACTGTACTTTTTTTTGTCTTGCCATAAAAAGAGAAACTTGGACGGTGTAACTAATTACTTTTTCTTCTGCTCAGAATTAAGTATAAGGGTAGAAACAGCAAAGGGATAAACACCTATAGCAAATAGATAAGGTGAGATTACCATACAGACTTACATGAAGTTTAGAATAAGGTGAGATTACCTTGGTGGCCTCTTCTTCAGGCACTCCTCCACCTGGGAGAGAGAAGGCTTGATTAAAGACAGCATGGCTGCCAGCGCCTCCTCAAATGGAACAGTGCCTGTCATGGCCCTGATAACATTAAGCCAGGGTCAGTTCTTCCCAGAAAATCAACAGTATGGATGAATCAATCTACGCGATCGAGAACTTACTTTGCTGTCCATTCAGCAACAGCTTTCCCTGCCCTACAGAAATCAGCAAGCTCATCAATGCCCTCATCCAGGATGACGGTGCTATCGACATCGAAACATACTGCATCAGCATTGCGCAATGTCTCAATAGCCCCTGTAAACATGCAGACAAAGCAATAATAACCAATTTACTCCCAGCTCACTCACAGTGCAGTTAAGGAATCTGAGATGTACACTGGTCAGCCGTGTGGTAGACTATCCTAATTAAACAGCAGTTGGAAAGGCATCCAATCCAAATAAGAAGAAAAAAAATGAAGAACCTTTGGAAGGCAGGGTATTGCCCAGAACCGCGGAGGACCCGTCCTTAGAGACCTCCAGTGCTGCTGCCAGTCGATGACAGCATTACTAAGATAGAACAATGGCTTGCCCTTGAATGAACTCACTGATCTTGAATGAAGTCATGACATCTGAAAATACTGAGAGACTTTCCCAAATGACAGTGCCAATACTAGGCATGGACTTCATTCAAGGGCAAGCCATATTGATTAAAAACGTGGGGATCAGTGAGTTCCTAAGATTCTCCATCCACAACCCAATGACATGGCTCACATATGTGCAACTGAATTTTTTTTGACCCCATCAAGTAAGACAGACAGAGTTCCATTGGGTATTAGGCTATTAGCAATCTCTGTAGGCTAACCGAGATTATCCTGTGTTGTACACATGATACATCCGTGAACCCAATGTCCCAATGACAGTGGAAACCAAAGAAGTTACTGAGCATCGCAACCCAAATCAGTGAGATTTAAGCAGAATGTTCCAAATTTTCGCAAGGAGATACCAAGCCTAGGCATTAGCATGCAGTCAAACCACAAATAAATCCCATAAATCATCAAATCCTAGAACAATCAACAACTACAGAACCAGATCTACAAAATCAACAACTGAGATGACCCCTAAGAACAGACCTCGAATCAAGGGAGCGGGGCATGGCATACGAACCTACCTCTCGAGCACTAGCAACGGCGGATGCGAGCAAGCCTGCAATCGGCGAGGGGGAGTCAACAGATCAACACCATATCAGTTCAAATGCAAATGGAACAAATGAAAAGGTAGACAGTGGCAGCAACATACTGGGAGGAGGAAGAGGCATCGGTGGCGGGATTGGCTAGTGGCAGAGGACGGCGGGACACATCAGTGGCAGTGACATACTGGGAGGAGGAAGACATGGACTGGTCGGGGCTGGCCCCGAGCAGCAGCTGGTGGACGGCGAGCGGGTCCTAGTGGCCCGAGAGGCCCATGGACTGGGAGATAAGGAGGACCTCAGCGACGACGAAGAGCTTGTGGGCGTCGGGGAGGAGCAGGTCTGCCTCCACCATCCGCTCTGTGAAGCGCTTGCGGCTGACGAGGTCGCGCGCCGCAAGGAGCTTCTCGGCGATGTCCAGCCAGCGCTCCGACTGCGCCCGGTCGTCAGCGGGGCTGCCGCCGCCGCTCCCGCTCCCGTCGGCGGAGAAGGTCCATGGTGGTTTGGGGGGAGAAAATGGTGGGTGCGGTACAGAGGAAATGGTGGGTGTGGTTTTGGGGAAGGGAAATCCTATCGTAGCGTGCACGGATCGAACGACAGACAGAAAGACGCCTGTCTGATCTGAGTGGCCATAAATTTGTGTGTCAATAAGACAAGAAACACACGGGTACAATTTAGCAATTCCGCAGCTTTTTTGTCGACGCGTAAAGGGTTGATCGATCTGTCAATGATTATCACGAGAACTCTCTTATCTTTCACGCGTCAGCTTTCGTCAAGAATTATATAAATATATTTGTTTAGACTTAAATAGACAATAATATGTCAAGATTTCCATTCACAAAATAACTAAAGTAAGTTTTGTTTCTTCTTGGTCATCTACGTTGCATGCAATATATGTAAGGATGATTTAACACACCTATAGATAAAGCATAACCTAGCAAGATTCATATACATATCTATGTATAGGTCACATGACGCTAACAAAATCAGTTTGGTATTTTTCTGTTTTATCTATGATTTTCCAAAAAAAATTTGTAAGATCTTTGTTTTTATCTAGATATGTTGCATTCGGAACCCCGATCTATTTCAAAAATTATTGAAGTCCTTTCACCTTTTCTTTCTTCTCTTGCCCTTTTACATTTGGAACCCTGCATTATTTTCTATTTCCTTCCCCACTCCAATCTCTGATTTATACGGAACACAACTGGTAACAACAAGCAGAAAAAGGTTTTGTAGGGTGTAATTCTTTTTTTGGTTTTGTTATTATTAATAGGTGTAGGATTGTTTTTCAAGTCATGTTTTGACAGAAAAGGGTTTGTATGAAATCAATACATTGCCCAATAATAAGAAAAATGGATGGGGTTTGATTTCTCATGTGACTGCACTGCGTTTCTCCCCTGGGAATTGATGTTGCCGTCTGATTAGCACAAAGTTTGAACGCAATTAATTAATTAGCATAAGCTTGAGTATGAGGTTTGCTTGTTTCTCAAAATTCGCTCGACTTTGTACAACGATGCACATATCCAAGTTTGACATATTAGACACTTGATGATGGACATTGGCAGGGAGGGGAGTGGAACACGGACGCAAACAATAGCCAATAGGCCACCAGCCACAGCACCGGCCCAAAACTACAAACCTTATCCCGCACCGGCCCAAAATAACAAACCTTATCCCGCACCCTACATTGTTTGTAATTTCCTTCCCCACTCCAATCTCTGATTTATACGTAACCAAATAGGAGAGGAAGACAGAACCGGTAACAACAGGCAGAAAAAAAAGTACGGCAGAAACGCAGAAATTTTAGCAATTTATTATTAGGATATAGATTCTCTCCCTAATAATAAAACGCCAAAATTTCTGGATTTCTGCTATCCTCTTTCTTCTGTCTTTCTGTCCGGTAAAATTTTGTCTGTTCGTCAGAATCCAAATCTGTTTACGAGACTGTTGGTAACACACTTGCCGGACCACCGCATTTGTGCAGGGGTTCAGCGAAGGTGGTCAAGCGTCGGAAGTGGAAGTACAAGTGGAAGCGAAGGTTTTTGACCCAATTTATGCTGTTGTGCACTAATCCCAAAAAGTCATGTTTTACACTGTTCACCCCTTGGTATTTATAGGGGATACCAAGGGGCACAGGCCAAATTACAAAAGGGTACAACAAAGATTCTCTTCCTTCATGCAGGGAGGGAGGGTAAAAGGGTAAATACACAGTGGAGGCTGAAACCCTAGCCAGCTCTCCCCCTGCGCGCCGCCATCAGACTTGGACCGCCTTCGGGAGATGGACAGTGAAGCGCGGACCTTCGCTTCTTGCTCGCCTTCGGTCCCACGACCTTCGCCGCTCGCCAAGCCTTCGACTTCGTCCGTCTTTGGCCCGCGACCTTCGCTGCTCGCTTGGCCCATCGCTCCGCACAAAGCGATTCTGGGACCCGTCGAGGGTCGCCTGCCGTGCCTCGAGGCCTCAACCTGCAGGGAGTTGCAAAAGAAAACATCGAAGGTCGGACTCATGTCCGAAGGTTAGGAGATTGATCCCAAAAGGTAAAGGGACCTCGCGAGGGCACAGAGGTCGCGCGGAGGTTGTTTTTGGCACCACTTCGGGCGGCGTTGCTTGCCGAGGGTCCTTTTCCCCAACAGTAGCCCCTCGTTGCCTTGGATCTAAAGAACGGAGTTTTAGGCCCAAGCAGCGCCTTTTGGACTGGAAAACGTAAAGGGACCCTTGGCAGCGACGCCCGCGGCTGCTTTGGGCCGGGTTTTTATACTGTAGTTCGCACTATTGAGGCCCGTTTCGTTTTTTGCGCCGCATTTTTCGGTAGTCGTGCCGATATTGTCGCGGGAGTGCCCGCCGCTTGGCCTATAAATAGGAGGGGTAGGTGAGCGGTAAAGGACTTGTGCCCTCTTTTGCTCTAGCCATCCTGCTGCTGCAATTTTCCTGTAGCGAAGGTTGCTTTGGAGTGGTTGCGAGGGTTCTGTTCGTTTGGTGTTCTGCGAGGCTTGGATAGTGATGGCGAGGTTGAAGCAAACTGCCCGCGCTGTTTCCCCCTCCACTGGTGCCGAGGGTATCAGCTTTGAGTTTGGTTTGAGCCGTGTCGGTGCTTCTGATCTGGCGGCTTATTTGAAGCGAGGGTGGATTGAAGAAGGAAAAGCGAGGATCAGCTCTGGAGAGACAGTTTCGAAGCCTGGTGCGGATGAGGTTGTGGTGTTTGAGGAATTCTTCGAAGCTGGGCTGCGCTTCCCAGTTGATCGTTTTGTGACAACTATTTTACAAAGGTTCAACCTGCGATTTCATCAGCTGACACCTTCGTGCTTTACGAAGATGTCAGTGTATGTTTGGGCTTGCCGGTCGCAGGGGATTGCTCCTCAAGTCGAGGGTTTTGTGCGTACGCACCGTGTGCACATGCAGCCTCGCAAGGTAACGGATAGCGAAGGCAACGCGAGGCAGGGACAGTTTGGAGTGTACACTTTTTGTCACCGTGCTGGGTCGGAGCTACCAGTGCAGGCACAGAAGAATAAGTGGGCCAGCGGATGGCAAGAATTTTGGTTTTACTATAAGTTTGATGAAACGCCGGAGCTTTGCGGCGAGCTTCCTTCCGCTCGGCGATGTGAGTGCCGAAGCTCAGATGAGCCCCGAGGCACATGCTGCAGTTGATTGTTTGAGGGTAGTTGCGCGTTCCCAGTGCGCTCGTGATCTGGTCGAAGAATACTGCTGCGCCGACGCGTGGCCCCTTAGCCGGAGACAAGCTTGGTTTCTGGTGGAGGAGGATGCGAGGTACGAGGCTCGCGGATTGAAGAAGCCGAAGCTCAATTTGAGCAAAATTTGGGAGAGGGTGTTTAAGAAGTTTTTGAGGCGTCAGGATGGCGTTGACGCTATTTACAAGCGTGTTCAGCGGAGGGCAGAAAATCTCGTTGGGAAGTTGACCACCCTCGAGATTAAAGCTATCCACAGCTCGGTGGGGAGCGGAGGTCGTATCAATATGGTGTTTGACCTGCTTGGGATAGAATACACCAACTGGCCTGCGCCGTCGAGCGATGACGCGCCCAAGAAAAGGAAACGCGTTCCTGCGGAGGATAGTGGTGTGGTTTCGCGGTCGAAGAGGGGTCGTGGTGGTGGTCGAGGCGGCGCCGGCGGCCGGGCGAAAGTTGTTTCGTCGAAGGTTGTTGCGAGCTCTGGTGCCTTAGGCACTTCTTCATCCTCGGCCATAGCCTCGAGTGGCCGAGGTTCTGAAAAAGTTGGAGGGCGAGTGCCCCGAGTGGGCGGTATCGGGGCTTTAATTCAGATCTCGGATGACGAAGGCGTCTCCGAGGATACCGATAAGGAAGAGAAGGAAGAGAGGGAAAAGGAGGTCGAGGAGTCATCCAGCGAGGGCAGCTCTTCATCCAGTGACGCGGATGACTCCGATGAGGCCGTTTCTATAGAGGACACCCGAGGCAAGAGGATAGCTTCGTCCAGCGCTGTTGCCGCGGCTGCGCAAGATATTGAGGAAGTGCTGCGGGATCTGGAGGAAGAGAGCCCACGACGAGGGTCTGTGCCCGATTATGCTGGCTCACACATTTGGGTCGAGGGGGCCGAAATTAAGGGTGATGTTGACCCGGACCGGACCCCAGGAAAGAGGCCGTACGGCGAAGCCAGCCTGGCGAGCCTTCCTTATTACGCGAAGGAGCTGGGTGTTACGGACCCGGCGACTCATTTGTATACGAGTGCGGACCTTCAAGCGACCCGCTTGCCTTGTTCTCCGGAGGAAAGGCGATTCCTGGGTCGCGTATTTAACCGAGTCTGTCTGCCGGAAGCGGAGCTTCGGCTCGCCAGCGAGCCCTTAGATAATATTCATGATGATATCGATGTGAAGGTGGCTGAGCTGATGCTCCTCAACCGATCAGCGCGTCGAAGGGCTAGTTACAACCTTCATTACCTGAACGACCGGTTGAAGGATATGCAGAAAACCAATAAGGAGCTTCGCCAGAGCTTGCAGAATAAAGATACAGAGTTGAAGGCTGCCTTGGAGGAGGCTGAGAAGTGGAAGAAAGAAGCGCAAGAGGCAGCGAAGGTCAATGTGGAGCTCCACGCTGCAGGGCAGCAGAAAGACAAGGACTTGGCGTCTGCCAAAGAGCGCGTGGAAGAGTTGTCGACGGAGGTGGCGACCCAGGCCGAAGCTTGGCGTGAAAGTCTGTCGAGGATTAAGGCCAAGATAGATGTATGCTTGACAGAAGCCGGGGGTTCGGCCGGGGAACCACTTCCTGTGATTAGCGCGGAAGCCTTTGAAGGTTGGTTGAGTAACGAGCTGGATGTGTTCAGCTCGTTGGTTGGGAATGCGGCTGATTTCGGAGGGTATGCTGGGGCGCTGGCGATGGCGGGAACGCTTCGCCAGGCGGACTGCGAGCACCTTCGCAAAATTAAGAAGCCCAACCATACTTTTCCAACCGTCGATGAGGTGCGACAGATGAAGAGTGACGATGTCGAGGTCCGAAACTGCGCGATGCGGTTCCTTCGCCGGTTCTGGATCACGGGCGGCGGCCGAGCTCTTGCCTTCGAGGAGGCTGCCGAGGCTACTCGTCAGGTTTGTGTCGGAGTGTTGTTTTTTTTTGGGTTATTATTTCAATGATTGTGAGAAAAAACGTTGAAATGGGCTCTTTTTTTTGTGGCTTTGATGTTTGCAGGCTCGAAGGGAGGCAATGCCTTCGCCACCTGCAACCTATGAGGCTGGGGGCAGCTCCGGGACCATTCGTGCTTCTAGTTCCACGGAGGTGCCACCAGTCGCAGGCGAAGGTTTGGTCGCTGATGCCCCAGGCGCAGGCGAGGGTGACGAGCGGGGGGCGGCTGTGGAAGAAGCACCTGCTGGAAGCGTGGAAGCTACCGCCGGTGGGCATCAAGACACTGAGCAGGTGTGAGGACTTAGGGTTGAGTGGAGCGAAGGTTATTTTGTAATGGTTGGGAAGTTTGTAAAGACTTGAAAATGCTAAGACGTTTTTCGATTTGTATATAATGCAGGTTCCTGACGGAACCATGCTTGAAGTGTTTGATGTGACGCCACTGACGCTTAACTATCAGGATGTTTTTATAACTGGTGAGTCGTGGGCTCGTGCGAAGTTAAAACATCCTTCGCTAACCTTCGAGCGTTTTTGGTGGTCAAAATTGCGAAGGTATGATTTGAAGAATAGCAGGTCGAGCAGCTTTTGGCGCGAGGCGGACTTTACTGATAGGCAAGCTACTCGTTATTTGTTTGGTTCGTCTTCGACCTCGCAAGCCGTTTTAGATGATGATATCGATGATAGGACTGCATTGGACTATTTGTTTGGGCGGAGCGCACTTGCAGTGGACTCTGAGGGATCGCTGGTGGTCCCGAAGGAGGAACCTTCGGAGGTTAGCGAAGTACGTCGCACGTACATGTATCGGGCGAGGGTTTTGCCTGGTGAGTTGCCGATTGTGCCGGCAACTCCTTTGTGGTGGGGGCCCATAGTTGCTGCAGAGCCGGAGTTTGAAGAAGTTGGCGGGGGCCCCAATGATTTGATGCTAATCGAAGGGAACGATGGTTCCTTGTAAAAAAAATGTACTTTGCATTGTTTTATCTGTCGTTGTAAAGATATTAAGTGAATAAAAAGGGAAGATTGAATCGGTTGTGTAAAGTGACGCCCCCCTTTTTCTTTTAGCGAGGCTCGCGTAACGCTCTCGTGAGCTTTTTTGGAAAAAACAGTGACGTCCCCCTTTTTCTTTTAGCGAGGCTCGCGTAACGCTCTCGTGAGCTTTTTTGGAAAAAACAGCAACGCCCCCCTTTTTCTTTTAGCGAGGCTCGCGTAACGCTCTCGTGAGCTTTTTTGGAAAAAACAGCGACGCCCCCCTTTTTCTTTTAGCGAGGCTCGCGTAACGCTCTTATGAGCTTGAAACTGGTTAGCTTGTTAGGCTATTGAGGTTTCGCACGTTTCTGGCTTGGCGATGATGGTGTTGACTTTACGGGCCCTGGCGTGTTCCGCGAGGGTGCTGCTTTTTGAGAGCCTCTGGCGTGCTGTGCGAGGGTGTTGCTTTTTCAGAGCCCCTGTCGAATGTGTCAGGGTGCTCGGACTTCACGCCTCCCCTTATCTTAGGTGGAGGTGAAGTTTGCTTTTTGGCGAGCCCCTGTCGAATGTGCCAGGGTGCTCGGACTTCGCGCCTCCCCTTATCTTAGGTGGAGGTGAAGTTTGCTTTTTGGCGAGCCCCTGTCGAATGTGCCAGGGTGCTCGGACTTCGCGCCTCCCCCTATCTTAGGTGGAGGTGAAGTTTGCTTTTGGCGAGCCCCTGTCGAATGTGCCAGGGTGCTCGGACTTCGTGCCTCCCCTTATCTTAGGTGGAGGTGAAGTTTGCTTTTGCGAGCCCCTGTCGAATGTGCCAGGGTGCTCGGACTTCGCGCCTCCCCTTATCTTAGGTGGAGGTGAAGTTTGCTTTTGGCGAGCCCCTGTCGAATGTGCCAGGGTGCTCGGACTTCGCGCCTCCCCATCTTGGGTGGAGGTGAAGTTTGTTGTGCATCATGAGTATGCGATGCGATGATATGATGAATGTGTATGCTTGATGCGTTTATGCCAAGTACTTGCATAAAATTGATGCGAAGGTAAGCTGAGCATTTACATAGCAAAAATGCTATATTTTAAGGCACGTGCCAAAATAGATGATTAGATCCCTGCAAAGTCGATCAATAATAAGAGTGGTTTCGCATAGTATATGTCATCCTGTATGGGTATTTTGATAAGTTGTATAACCATAATTTTGAAGTATTGCAAACATGGAATCCTGCAAAACAGTTTGTAGTATGAGACCTTCACATATTTGAACATGAGAAGTGAAGTTTGCTTTTGGCGAGCCCCTGTCGAATGTGCCAGGGTGCTCGAACTTCGCGCCTCCCCTTATCCTAGGTGGAGGTGAAGTTTGCTTTTGGCGAGCCCCTGTCGAAAGTGCCAGGGTGCTCGGACTTCGCGCCTCCCTTTATCTTGGGTGGAGGTGAAGTTTGCTTTGAAAAAGAAAAAAGGTTGTTTTTCGAAGCAATCTTGGTAGCTTTGCATTGAATGTAGCGCTCTTGAAGAGGAGCGGCTTTTTTCGATGTTTATCGATATGAAGTTGGAGATTTTAGTTTTTTGGGGGTTCTAGCCTGTATTAATGTTTTGGATACTGCCTCGTTAAAAAACCTTACACCCCTTCGTAAGGAAAAAGAGTGCAGCTCCTGTTTTTGTTAAGTACATGGATGTAGATAACATAAATGAAACCAAGATTACATGTCGCGAGGGCTCGCTAAAGCTCCGCTATGGGTAGAACTTGCAAAGGTCGTCAATGTTCCAAGTGTGTGGTAGGATGTTACCTTCGCTGTCAGAGAGATGGAAGGAACCTGGACGATTGCATTCTGCGATCAGGAACGGGCCTATCCACTTAGGCTGAAATTTTCTGGCAATGCTGGCGTTTTGTTTGCGGATGAGGACGAGGTCACCCTTCTGCAACTTTTTGATTCTGACCTTTTTGTCTCTCCATTTTTTGGTCTCTTCCTGGTACTTGCGGAGGTTGTGCACTGCGTTGCATCTTGTTTCTTCTAGCAAGTCTTTGTCAATCAGCTTAGCTGGCTCATCATTTGCGAGGGTTGTCCTGAGCGACCCATATTTTAGTTCTTCTAGAAGTACTGCTTCTTCGCCGAACAGAAGTTTGAAAGGAGTGAATTTTGTTTCTCTGCACTCCGAGGTGTTGTGGGACCAGGTGACCGAAGGTAGTTCATCGGCCCATTTACCCTTAGGTCTACCCTACAACTTTTTGGATATAGCTTGGAATATTGTCGCATTGGCTCTTTCGACCAGGCCGTTGGATTGCGGGTGCCGGACGGAGGCGAAGCATAACATTGTCCCAATTTGCGCACAGAATTCTTTGAAGACTTCGCTGTCAAACTGAGTGCCATTGTCGACGGTTAGATGTTGAGGGACTCCAAAGCGACAGACTATTTGTTGCCAGAAGAACTTTTTTACTGCGAGGGAAGTGATGGAGGACAGTGGCCTTGTTTCAATCCACTTTGTGAAGTATTCCACGGCTACCACCGCATAGCGAAGGTTCCCTGGAGCTATCGGTAATGGGCCTACGAGGTCCATCGCCCACCTTTGCAGAGGCCAGGTTGGGCATATGAGGGTTGTGGGAGCCCCTGGGGCGTTTTGGTTTTTTGCTGTCATTTGACAACCCTCGCAACGCTTGACGATGGTTTCCGCATCTCTTAATGCTGTTGGCCAGTAGAAACCTTGCCGGAATGCTTTGCCGACTAGAGCCCTCGGGCCGTTGTGAGAACCACAGATGCCCTCGTGGATTAGCTTGAGGATGTCATTGCCTTCGGACTGGGACACACATTTGAGCCATGGCGAGGTTACCGAAGCTTTGTACAAGGTATTGTCAACGATCTTGTAACCTCGCACCCTTTGTTTTAGCCTGTTTTCTTCTTCTCTGTTGCTTGATTCATGGAGCCCCTTGATGTAAGCCATGATAGGTGCTCTCCAATCTTCGCACTGAATTGCGCTGATCAGCTTGATGCTGGGCTCAGAGGCTTCGAAGGCTGACCGAGTGGTGACCTCGTAGAACACATCCGGCGGGAGCTGTAACTGCTGTGCGGCTGCTTTGGCTAGGCAATCTGCCTCGCTATTTTCCGTCCTTGATATTGATTTTACAGTTATGCCGAGGAAGAAAGATTCTAACCTTCGGACATATTGAAAATACTTTTGAAGCTCCGGCTCTTTTGCTTTGTAGTTCTTTTCAATGTGCCCCGCAATGACTTGGGAGTCTGTGTTAATGAGTGCCCTTCGGACTGATAGCGACCATAGTCTTGAAAGTGCCAGAATCACAGCTTCGTACTCTGCAGAGTTGTTTGTGCACTTGAAGTCAAGCCTTCTTGCGTATCTCAGCTTCGATCCAGATGGCGAGATTAGAATGGTCGAGGCACCGGCTCCGGTTGCACCCCAGGCTCCGTCGACATAGACGATCCAGAATTGGTCATGTTGCAGTTCACCATGGCGAGGGTCGGGAGTCCATTCTGCTATGAAATCAGCCAGTACTTGTGATTTGATTGCTGTTCTTCCGACGAAGGTCACAGCATAACTGTTAAGCTTGACTGCCCACTTTGCTATTCTTCCAACTGCTTCGTTGTTTTTGAAAATGCTCTCGAGTGGGTATGACGAAGGTACATGGATCTCGTGCGCCTGGAAATAGTGTTTGAGCTTTCTTGATGCCATAACGATGGCGTATGCAACTTTCTCAGGCTCCGAATAATTTCTCTTGGGGCCTTCGAGGGTTTCTGAAACATAGTATATTGGGGCTTGTCTGGTTTTATTGTTTTCGCGGAGCTCTTTGATGAGGACTGCGCTTGCTGCGTGAGGCGAGGCTGCAATATAAAGTAGCAATAGATCTCCCTTGCTTGGGCTGGTTAAGGCAGTCAAGCTGGTCAGATACTTTTTCAACTCCTCGAAGGCCTTTTGTTGCTGGGGGCCCCAATTGAATGGAGCGTTGCTTCTGAGTGTTTCGAAGAAGGGTAACCCTCGCTCTGCGGATCTTGAGATGAATCTGCTAAGTGCTGCCAACCGACCGGTCAGACGCTGAACTGCTTTCTTGGTTGCCGGAGGTTCCATGTTCATGATGGCATCAATCTTCTCAGGGTTAGCTTCGATTCCTCTGACTGAGACGATGCAACCTAGCAATTTACCCTCGCTTACCCCGAAAACACATTTTTCCGGGTTTAGCTTCAGTCCGGCGGACCGGAGGTTGCTGAACACCCTCGATAAGTCTGAAATGTGGTTTTCTTTCAACTCGCTCTGGACAACTAGGTCGTCGACATAGGCAGAGACAGCGTGCTCATCCTTGAAAACTTCAGAGGTCATGCGAGCGAAGGTTGAGCCTGCGTTTTTCAACCCTTCTGCCATTCTTCGGAAGCAAAAGGTTCCCGAGGGTGTGATAAAACTTGTTTTGTCCTCATCTTCTTCATTCATCCAGATCTGGTGGTAGCCTAAAAAGCAATCTAGGAGGGATAGCATTTGGCAACCTGCCGCTCTGTCGACGAGGGTGCTTATGTTTGGGAGAGGGAAATCATCCTTCGAACAGGCTTTGTTCAAGCAAGTGAAGTCCACACACATTCGCCATTTTTTGTTCTTCTTTTGGACTAGGACCACATTTGATAGCCAAGTTGGGTATTTGACCGGGCGGATAACACCTGCGTCCATAAGCCTCTTTACCTCGGCCTTCGCTGCCTCCTTTCTTTCCTCTGACATCTTGCGAAGCTTTTGTTTGATTGGGCGATAGCCTGTCTTGATGTTCAGGCTATGCTCGATCATTGATCTATTGACTCCTTTTAGGTCTTCTGCGGACCAGGCGAAGGTGTCGGAGTTTTCTTTGAGGAAGGTGACGAGGTTGCCTTCTGATTGAGGGTCTAGGCTAGCTGAGATGGTCACCTTTTTTTTGGCGTTACCCTCGAAGAGTTGGACTTGTTTGGTTTCCTCCATTGGAGCCGCCTTCACTCTGTCATTGCAGACTTCACCCTCGTCATGGATATCGGGAGTTTGAGGTTTTGACAAATTGTGTACATTACGTTGCCCCGGGGCTACATTTCCTTCAGCTGCCCTTGCGACGTCTTGGTCCCCAAATACTGCGACTACACCCTTCGGAGCGGGAAGCTTCATGCACAGGTAGGCGGGATGGATGACAGCATTGAATGTGTTTGTGACCCCTCGGCCGAAGATGGCATTGTACGGGTAAAACATGTCGACGACATCAAAGGTGATGTGCTCAGTCCTGCAGTTGACTTGGTCACCGAAGGTCACAGGCAGAGAAATTTTTCCGACGGCTCTCACTTGTTGACCACCGAAGCCATATAGGGGGTTGTCAGCAGGTTGCAGAAGGTTCCTATCAAGCTTCATGCTGTCGAAAGTTGAAGCGAACAAGATGTCTGCAGAGCTCCCTGTATCGACCAATATTTTGGTTACAGTCCATCCAGCGAGGTTGGTTTCGATCACCATGGCATCGGTGTGTGGATAATCTCTTAGCTTCATGTCACTGGAGTCGAAGGTTATAGGGATGTGGGACCAACGACCGAATCTATGGGGTCCTTCGACGGCCACGTGGTGAACGCGTCTGGCGTGTTCCTTCCTCTGCCGTTTGTTGCCATGGTCTTCATTTGAACCTCCGGTGATAGCTAGAATCACACCGAAGGTTGATGTTGGATTGTTAATGGTTGTTTGGTTGGGGGCTTCGGACTTGACAGGCTGTGGTGCTGGTAACGCGGGGATTGGCGGCGGTGGGGGTAGAACGTTAGTGGCTTGGTGGGTTGTTGGAATTTGGGTTTGGGGGGTAGTTGGGTATGTGACTGTGTAAGGTGGATTTTGGCGTTGCGAGATAGCGGTTGGCTGATACGAGGTTTGGTTGTAAATTGGGTGATGAGTGTAAATGGGTTGTTGCGAGGGTAGGCCATAGTTTATTGGGGTATAGTGGTATGGGGGATTTGGTGGGTGGAAATTTGGTTTCCTGGTGTGGTTGATGGTTCGGGTGTCTGAGGTAGCTTTCTTGGATTCCTGATACTCTTTACCCTTGGCGAAGCATTCGCATTGCTTTGTTGTGTGTCCCTTTCCGAGGCCGCAGAAGTGGCAGTACATTTTAGCTGGGTCTCGTTGCTGGTTCCGCTGATCTGGCGGAGGTGGCAAACCTTGGTGGTTTTGGTTGATCGGAGGTTGAGTGCTCCGTCTCTGGTCTTCGTAGTGTGCTGGTTTATTGATAGCCCCGATGTTGCTTTGCTCTTGGCGAAGGTTGTTTTCTCTTGGTTGAGGCCTCGGCTGCGGCTTCTGCTGTGTCCCTCGAGCGTCGGACTTCGCTCTGAAGTCCACATCGGCTCTACAGTATCTTTCCATTGTTTCATGCAACTCCTCGATTGTGTTTGCCGGTTTCCGGGCAAATTTTGAGGAGCATGGTCCAGGGCGCAGGCCACTGACTGCAACGAGGATGACAGCCTCGTCGGAAATCCCCGGGGTTCTCGCTCTGATTTGAATAAACCTCCGCCAGTAATCTTGGAGCGGCTCGCGCTCTTCTTGCTTGCAGTTGAACAGCTCGATGGGGTTTGACGGGGCTGGGGTGATGCCTTTGAAATTTGTACACAACTTGTCTCTGAGGGTGGTCTAGGAATCCACACTTCCGGGGCGAAGGTTGCTGTACCAGGTTTGCGCTATGTCTCTCAGAATGATGACAAAGGATTTTGCCATTGTTGATTTGTCACCGCCTGCTGCGGCAACTGCTGCCTCATAGCTCATGATGAACTGGCGAGGGTCTGACAGCCCGTCGTAGCGAGGTAAGTTTTGTGGGTTGTAGCATGGTGGCCAGGGCTGGGTTTGGAGTATTTGGGAGAGAGGTGATTTTGGGTCATATGGCATTTGGTGTTGTTGGATCCTTCGCTGCATGCGAAGATTTGGTTCTCTTTCTTCTGGGTAGAGTTGGCGGTAGTTTGGTGGCCTCATAGGATGCGGTTGCGGGTGAACTGGTGGTGGTGGGGGTGGTGGATGGTGACGAAGGTTGTCTTGGTCCTGCACATTCCCCTCTTGCAGCGGGGGCATTTCCTCATCATTCCAGCCTTCGGCCTCGGCTTCGGCTGCGGCGAGGGATTCTTCCATTCGGCGAAGCTGCTCCCTAGCTTCGTCCGCTCTCTGCCTGATCGAGCGCAAGCGGTTGTGCCTCTCAAGCTGATCCAGGCGCCTCTTCTTCTCTTGCAGTTCAGCCTCTAGCCTCTCGAGGGCCTCGAGGCCCAATTCTTCTTCGTCCCCTTCCTCTCCTTCTCCCGAGGTGTGAGGGTGTGGCTGCGTCGCCACTCGGACCTGGGGGCTCAGAATCTGAGGCTCCAGGGTAACATCCTCTGTTTCCGAGGGTCGTACAATTTCCTCGGCTGGTGGAACCACTGCCACCGTCTCTCTGACGGCACGCTGGTCCCTCGCCGAAGGTGCTCTCCTGTTTCCTGCCATTTCAAAGTCGTTCCCCATGGACGGCGCCAAACTGTTGGTAACACACTTGCCGGACCACCGCACTTGTGCAGGGGTTCAGCGAAGGTGGCCAAGCGTCGGAAGTGGAAGTACAAGTGGAAGCGAAGGTTTTTGACCCAATTAATGCTGTTGTGCACTAATCCCAAAAAGTCCTGTTTTACACTGTTCACCCCTTGGTATTTATAGGGGATACCAAGGGGCACAGGCCAAATTACAAAAGGGTACAACAAAGATTCCCTTCCTTCACGCAGGGAGGGAGGGTAAAAGGGTAAATACACAGTGGAGGCTGAAACCCTAGCCAGCTCTCCCCCTGCGCGCCGCCATCAGACTTGGACCGCCTTCGGGAGATGGACAGTGAAGCGCGGACCTTCGCTTCTTGCTCGCCTTCGGTCCCACGACCTTCGCCGCTCGCCAAGCCTTCGACTTCGTCCGTCTTTGGCCCGCGACCTTCGCTGCTCGCTTGGCCCATCGCTCCGCACAAAGCGATTCTGGGACCCATCGAGGGTCGCCTGTCGTGCCTCGAGGCCTCAACCTGCAGGGAGTTGCAAAAGAAAACGTCGAAGGTCGGACTCATGTCCGAAGGTTAGGAGATTGATCCCAAAAAGGTAAAGGGACCTCGCGAGGGCACAGAGGTCGCGCGGAGGTTGTTTTTGGCACCACTTCGGGCGGCGTTGCTTGCCGAGGGTCCTTTTCCCCAACAGAGACGAAATTGATCGATACATAAAAAGGGAGAAACATATGCAAACCCAATAGAACAACAAATCGTGGTGGGCTGAGTCCTTTGGTGGGCTTGACAATTTATTTACTGGGCTCAACTTTGCTGGGCCACGATTCGGGATCCAGCGCGATTGTGAACAAGACGGAAATGCTTACGATTGTGATGCTGCTATATATTTATTTATTCTTGGTGCCTTAGATTGGCCATTTTTTTAATCTAGATTGGCCATATTTGACCGTGTCATAAACAGGTGGACACAACAGCCCCCAACGACGAGCAGCAACACAGATATGAGCATATGACCATACTATGAGTATTGGTCTGTAATGGTACCTGATAGTTTTTCCCTCTTAATACTATGCACGGTTGTATTCACTATCTAATTATATGTAATAAATACTAAAAGAAAAGAAACTAAATACAGATTAAAATTCATAATTGGTAAAATATTCCAAGTGTTACCTGAACTTATCAGCATGCTCATATGACCTAGCATAGAACACGTACAAACAAAATATAAACAAAGTTGAAAGTTTGATTTCAAACATGTTAGCATATCCAACACAAATTTATTCATTTGAGTTTATTATTTTTCCATTCAAAAATCAAATTGTGAAACTAGATTTTGAGTCGTTTTTTTCTCTAGATAAATGTCCTGCGCCAGTGCATTTGTTGATGATGAAACGATGTGCAAAATCAAGTAATCACTACAAATGGTAACCCTTGACATCAATAACATTATTTCCAAAATCTTCTTATACTTTGGATGTCAAAAAATAAATAAATTATGGCTCTTAAATTTATAAAAAAGAAAAACATATAAATAAATATGTAACATTTTTTCTCCCGTTGCAACGCACGGGCATGTTTGCTAGTTTCTCATAAATAGTAATGTCAGTTGGAAGCGGCTAACGCACGGCCGTGCGTGTCTTGAACAAAACGCACGCACACTGCAAAAAAGGAAAAATCCCATTTCCTACAGTGCCGCGCGAATTTCCGGACCGCCTCTCGCGGCCCTCCCACCGCGCCACCCCCCCGCCCGAGTTTGGTGGACCCACCAAAGAAATATCCCCCCGCAGTCTCCCGCAACCTTCATCCTCTCTCTCCTTTTTGCTTTTCCCTTTGAACCTACAACACGCCGCCGCCGCCTCCATGGGAGAGGCTGCTGCTGATTCATCTAGAATTCAAGAGGCAGAAAAGACTCAACCAAAACTCAGGTACGAAGTTTGCAAAAAGACTACTATTATCTTGTTCTAAAATTCTAACCAACCAGATCTGTCGTTAGCTTACATGTATAGTACAGCAATTCACTGCATGCATAAAAAGCAGATCTGATCCCAAAAACATATGTTGACGATGGAAAAAAAAGGCAACCTAGATCTAGAAAAAAAGCAATAGGCAATTTAGTGTTTTTGCATGACCAACTCAGTTCTTTCACATAAGCAATTTAGTTGTCCGCAGAGGTGAAATCTGTGCAGTTCTCTACATCTCGAAACTGTTATTGCAAAAATATAAGCAACAACACATCCATAACAAACGTGTTAACAACTGTTGTTTCATACTAGACATCGTGCTATCAGCTGTTCTTGGTAGACATTTATATTCGGAGTTTATGCTGCATGCACCATTTTTTATACACCTTGACAGTGGAAAACCCCTCCTTGTGATTACTACTGTGCCTGGTTACTCTTATAGACATTGTACATATGTTAATTTTGATGCTTGGTTAGCTTCACCTGCAAATAACCTTAAAAAAAGTGCAAAAAAAAGGTTAGAACACCAAAAAAATTGGAAATAAAACTGGGAAAAATTTCATTGTAAAAATTGTAAACCAGTGACCTTTATTGCTTAAATGTAGTACAATATTGCATAATAGGGTGAAGGTAAAAGTTGCCTATTGTCATAAGGTTGTCATAATATAGTATAATTAATCATACTGTTTTTTTTGCAAGCAGGTCTGAATATATGGATCTCAATGAGCCACCACTAGATTTAGATCAAGACTTCTTAGATGCATTGAATTTCGATTGTGTGACTAGCAATCCTATATTCTGTACTCAAGTGCCTACATTTCCTGAAATTGCACAGAGCAATGAAGAACATGTGAACCTACAGATTTTGCCTAGTTTTAATGAAGTTGCTCAAGCTGAATTACCAGAGGATTCTGCAGTTACAAAGGAGGGTGTTCCTACAGTCTCTGAAATTAGACTGACTTTTGAACAAGCAGGGTTAGAAGATAGAAATGAAGGTCCTGTTAATCCTGAAGTTGCTGGAATTGAAATAACAGAACATGAAGAAGAGGTGTGGTCTACTCCTGAAATGCCATACAATGGGATGTCTTTTGCATCCTTGGAAGAAGCAAAACAGTACTACAATTCATATGCCAAAAGAACCAGCTTTTCAATCAGAACAAACACTTCGCGACAGTCTGCAATCACAAGAGAGATGCAAAAGGTTCAGTTTGTGTGCAATAAGGAAAGCTTGGGCAGAAAAAGAAGAGCTGCTCATCTTGTTGATGCTGTCACTTGCTACTCTGACAATGATGAAGCCCATGAGGAGGACAGTGCACAAGAGGGGGAGGATGAGGAAGAGGAGAAGAGGAAGAAGCTTGATGGATGTAAAAAAAGAAAGAGAGAGAAAATGCTATATACAAACTGCAAAGCGAGGATGGTGGTGAAAATGATTGGTTCTAGGTGGCAGGTCATCTATTTTTTGGCCTAGCACAACCACAAACTTGTGTTGAAACCCTCGCTGAAGAAGTTCCTAAGGTCCCACAAAGGTATACCGAAGCAGGAAAAGGATTTCATTGTTTTGCTACATGGTTGCAACTTGAGCACGTGTAGAATCATGCAATTGATGAGCGAGTTCTATGGATCTGCGCAGCTGGTGCCATACGAGGGCAAAGATGTTTCAAACTTTCGCTCCACCATTCACAAAACAGAGAAGTTCAGAGACATGCAAGAAACTCTAGATTACTTTAGATCTTTGAAAGAAGAAGACCCAGATTTCTTTTACAAGATCAAACTTGATGAAGACCATAAGGTTGAAAACATCTTTTGGGTTCATTCAGCTGCAAGACGTGCTTACAAAGAGGCGTACAACGACTGTGTTTCATTTGATGCAACCTATATGACCAACATATATGAGATGCCTTGCACACCATTCATAGGGATCAATAGACATTGCCAGACTTTTCAGCTCGGATGTGCGTTTATAAGAAATGAGAAGACAGCTACCTATGAATGGTTATTCCTGACGTTTCTGGACGCCATGAATGGGGAGGCGCCGCTCAACATAATCACAGATCAAGATGCTGCGATGAGAGCTGCCATTTGCGCAATTTTTCCAAACACAACACATAGGAATTGCAGGTGGCACATAATGGACAAGTTTTCGGGCACAATAGGACCTATCCTTGCTAAGAATGAAGAGCTGGATGAGGAATTTGTGGCTTGCTTAAACTACACCATCAGTCCAAAAGAATTTGAGTCAGGGTGGGCTGCCATGGTCCAAAAGCACGGTTTGGAACCTAACGAGCACTTCCAGCACCTATATAACATAAGGCACAGCTTTGTTCCAGCCTACTACATGCATAATTTCTTTCCATTTCTCCAGTCTACTCAACAGAGTGAGGGTTTCAATGCTTTGCTCAAGAAATATGTGAACCCAAACTTGTCAGTGCTACAGTTTGTAAAGCAATACCAGAAAATACAGGAAAAGTGCCTCGTTGCACAGGATGGACAAGACTTTAGGACTGATGAAAATGAGCGTAGGCGATGGTCAAAGTATCCGCTTGAGAGGCATGCTTCCACTATATACACAAAGAACATGTTTTATAGATTCTCCAAAGAGTTTGAGAAGACAGCAGAATATGATGTGAAGCCTGCAGGGCAGTTCCAATATTGGGTGGAGCCTAATAACTTAAATGTTTATGGATATGGGAAAAGGAACTATCTTGTTACAGCAATAGAGGAAGAAGAAAGCTACTGCTGTCAGTGTAGCAAATTTGATAGGGATGGTATAATTTGTTGCCATATTATGAGGGTTATGGTCAGACTAGGTGTAAAATCAATACCAGAAAGATACATCCTTAAAAGGTGGACGCAGCAATCCATTACTAATGATGCGGATCAGATTCATAATGTGCAAGTACCAATTGACCTCATAGCCCGTGGGATGCCTTTGAACAGCACAAAAACATTGAGATTGACAAACACATCTACAGCCTTTGCGACACTAGCAGCTGAGGGTTGTTTGAGTGATAAAAAGTATGTAGTTTTAGAGAAACATATCAAGGAGATGCGATCTGAAATTGAAGAAATAAACAAAAGGGAGATGACAAGTGGACCGATTCCTAATGTTGCAAACACTGGAGATTCAACTCAACCTCTGATAAGAACATCAGGTTTAAAAAAAATAAAACTAGCCTTATTATGATGTACATCATCCTAGTGCACACATACTGTTTTTCTTTAGTTGCTACTAATGCATGTCAACCTATAGGTACAGTGGCTGGTCCGAGTTCATCAAATATAGAGAACCCTCCAAGATCAAAAGCTAAAGGGCGCAAGAAAGAGAAGAGGCTCAAAAAAGGATGAATGGTCAAGCAAAAAGAAAGAATAAGTGCAGTATTTGCAAATCAACTGACCACAATGCAGCAAGATGCCCTAACAAGCCAGGAGAAGAAGTCCAGAGTCAAGTAGCAGCTACCTAAATTAAGTGTTGGCAGAATTACATCTTATGTGTGAAAACTTGGATGTATTTGTACTATCATATTTATTATACTAAGTTGCTGCCAGGATACTAATAAGTTGCCTGAATAACACTATTAAATTGCCTGAGTAATGGTATTAAAATACTTATCAGATTACTAATAAATTGCCATTACTAATAAATTGCCTCATAGACACCCTATAACTAATAGTAGCTGCCTTTCACGTGTAGCCAGTATTAGCAGTGGCAGTAGTAAGCTCCTATTGCATTAGTATTGTAGGAATGAAAAAAATACTTAAAATGTTAGGACGTTTAACCTGTTATAAATGCAGCTTATCCCGCCAATTCTTCACATCGTTGTCTTTATGAGTTAGCCACTTATGCAATAGAAGCTTGCGTATGGAAGGAATGTCACTCTCCTTGAAGTATTCAATTGAACGTCCATCCCAGTATTCTGCATGCATCAACATATGGAACCCGCAATCATGACTGCAGAAGACAAAAAAACTCAGTACAGATACCTAATGAAAAAACTGAATGTATACAAGCATTAGTTAGAGCAGGGGGGACTACTTGTTGGACTGGATAGGAACACCAATATCTTCAAGTCCATAATTGGTTATAGGCTTCTTTGCCTCATAACCATACTTGGCCCACAGTTGTTTGATTGCTACTGTCAAGTTGTTGCAGCAATTTAGGAGAGCTTCATCTTGAAGTGTTCTCATTGAGTCTATCACCTCAAATCTTTTGTTTCGTAGATTGAGGACAAGCAAAAAATAGTGTCCTACTTGTCCTGTGGAATCTCTATCTCCAACCATTTGAAGGACAGGGAACATCACCTATGTTTGGGTTGGTTAGTATCAAAATGCATGCATGTCGATAAGGAAAAAAACATAGGAATGATGAAACCTAAAAATGCATATATGAAGATGTGATCTTACCATATGACGATGGTCTAGATGATTATCAGCAGCCCGGAATACACATGAGATATGTGTCTTATCTAGATTGCCCTCTTGCATGAAAGTCTGCAGCAAAAAAACAAATATATAAGCTAGTAGTTATATGCAACATTTTACATGGACACCTTCCTTGGTTAATTGGATCCCTATTGGATGAACATATATAAGCTATCTTGAGTTAAGCCTTAAGCAAAATAGTGTTAAGCCTTAAGCAATAATATAGTTCTACTTTGGGCAAAATAGTGTAATTGATTAAGCAATAGTAGTAATATTACCAGAAATAGAGATTTATAGCTTAGGCACGAGCAGAAAATGGTTGTACAGAACAAGACAATATGATAAGATAAGACTGAACTTCAAATCAATAAGATAGACATTCTTCCAGACTTATAAATTGGTCCCTTTTCAACCTTGACCTATTTTGCCAACTTTCTGTTGTAGCAAAAGAGTGTGCAACAGGTTACATGAATTCTAAATATGCATTGATTCATGTTCTAAAGTGTAGACGAGCAGTAGAGAACCATGGAAAAATGTGCATATAAATTAAGTTAAGCAATTTAATACTATTGGTTAAGCAAGTTATTAGTAATCTAGTAGCAATTATGTGCAGACACATGAATAGGGGGAAATGAGTAGAGTTAAGCAACCATATAAGCAAAAAAAATGGACCTCTATTTTGAATGCCGAGCATGGCACTGCTGTGCTGAAAAAAGAACAAAAGCAAAGCAACAGGGGACATTCAAAAAAGAAAAAATGTGAACTAACCGAGACTCGTAAAGGCATAACACGTTTCTTAGCCTTCCTAGTGGTGTCGTCAATTGTGTAGATTGCAATTTCAGCAACAGGGCTCAGTAGCTTCCCACAAGGCTTAATTGATGCGGCAAGATGATCTAGCGTTACATAAAAGCTCCAAAAGTTGATTATGACCACGCTGCACACATAAAAACAAAAAAATCAAAAAAGAAAAATAAGTAGAAAATCATTGATAACATAAAAAACGGCATGGATTATGAGCATACGCACTCTTGAGCTTGAGAAGATCTAGTGTGCCTTGATTTTGAATGTGCACACACGGCAGCATAAATATCAGACACATCCTTGCTGCAAGTGAAACCCCTTGTTGTAGCAAAATCAATATAAGGAGACAGGAGGGCAGCTGGCCTTTTCCGAATCCTAATTGGGTGAGGCTCAAATGAAGGTGTAACTGAAGAATTGCCACTAGCAAGGTCCTTAGATGTAGATGAAGGTGTAACATTGATAGCCCCCTTAGATGTGAATGGAGGAGGTACAGGATCCAGAGATGTATCTTACTGAAGCGCAGCGCTTGTTTTCAACTTTTTATTCTCATTCTGAACAATAGCATCATGTTCAAGCTTAGCTAATGCATCTTCTGATAGTTTCGATAGTGAGAATGGTGAACCATCTGATGCAGAAGGTCCATCTGCAGAGTTGTTGGGTCCATTAGGTGATTCAACAAACTTCATGATGTTGATTTCTGGTGGTGTAAAACTCAAATCACAGCTTGTGTTAACATGAGAGTCACCTATGTTGTAGTTTTGTTATCAGTTATCAGCAGTGAGCAACAAAAAAAGACAGGAAATAAAAAATAAACATGTATGCTGAAAAAAAATATAAGATGTGACATTACCACATGGGAGCTTGAGCTTTTCCCTCATTCTTTGTGTAATAGATTTGGGTTTAACTGTGGGTTCTGGAGGAACAATCGCTAGTGGTTCGGGTTGACACCAAGATGAATCTTCCTTATCTTTAGCTTTCAAATTTTGCAACCTTTCAAAACGAACCTTCAATGGGACAAAATCTTCAATGTCATCAACTTGAGCTTCCAAATGAGTTGATGAATCTGCAGGTGGCTTCACATTACATTGATTGTCTCCACTAGTGGCATCCAACTTAGGGTCTCTCGAAGAGGCATTAGTATTCTCATCTTGCTTTTCAATGCCTTCATCTTCCTCTTCCAAAACAGGGGCAGATTCCCATTGGCAGCGCTAGGAAAAGTACTCTCGTCATCTGAACCTGAATCTTCATCTTCAAATAAGAAATCCTCTTCATCTTGCTCAGTGCTTTCTTCACTTTCATCACTTAGCAAATCCTCTTGAAATTGTTCATCCAAAGATTCATGATGATCAGCATGTTCTCTTCTACTAGCTGCCCTGGTTTGTCTTTGAACACATGAAGGTGCAGCTTCGTCCATTTTGGGACGCTTTACTCTGCTCTGTCCCTGTGCATCGGAAGGTTGAACAGAAGGTTCTGCCCTAGGACGCTTAGAAGTACCAACATGATCTGATGGGATAGCCTCGCATTCAGAAACTTTCTCTAAAAATGTGCCAAGAAGATCTGTAAAACCCGAGCAAAACTAGCTAACAGCAGTGTTGATCACACTTTTTTTCTGCAAAAAAAAGGGGATAGGAAAAAGGAACAAAGAAAAACAGGTGTTAGTCATGGAAAAAATGGCACACAGGTGCGAAAAAGATCTCAATAATGACCAAAAAAACTTGGTATGAAATCTGGAAGTGGGTCCATGCAGTAAACAACTAAAAAAAGATGTCCTGCACATAAGACATGACCTCCACATAAAAAAAACAGAAAAGGCTTATAGCTTAGCTTATATTAGAAGCTTAAGGATAGCTTAGCTTAGCTTATACAAAAAAGACAAAAGGCTTATAGTTTAGCTTATAAAAAAAGACTAAAAGACCAAATTGCTTCATCACTGACACTATTTTGCTTATGACTCTGATCTGAAAATATTAGTTACCAAAAACACATTGTAGTTCGTTTGACAAAAAAAATTATTATCCACAAAAAAATAACAGAAAAAAAGAAGAGGGTCATGTAGGGACCTGGTCTGAAATGCCGTTGCCAACCTTTGTGCAAACAAATCTTCTAATATCATCCATATGGAACAAAGAAATCTGTGGAGTAGAATAACTTGAACCTTTCAACTGAACACATAAAACATGTAGAAAAAAAAGCAAAAAGTTAAAAGTTTTGATATGGATGTGGGAGTGATTTTATAACAAAAATCAAAAAAGTAAGCCATATTGAGCTTTTGATGCATACCTTCAGCTTACCAAAAGAACCATTTTGGTTGGTGTCTAGCTTGATGACCTCATCCAACAGTTTCCTTGACCACGCTGCGATTCTGGGCTTGTTGGGAGGGATTTGTACATTGTCAACCACAAGTGAGTCCACATACAGAATAATATATAAATGAGGGCATAAGAAACATATAAGAAAGAAAAAGTCAGAAAACAAAAGTAGAAAAAACGTATAGGAAACAAAACAAAAACGCAACTTACCACAAAGACAAGAAGACAACCCTTAAAAGATTTTGTTCTACCCATTTTTGATGCTGCCCCCTTAAGCTGGTCAACAACAAACTGGCACCAATTCTTCATCTTGACAGTAGAAAGATCCACAATAGCTGGATAACACCTTGGGCTGATAGCTAAGCCAGTTGGAGGACACAAGAATGTTGAAATTGCGATCATCAACCAAGACCTTAAGAAATCATCATTGCTTGTCTTGTTCCCCTTCAACCTTTCCAAGATAGAGTCAATGCTAGGTGCTGTCCCTTCATCAATACCATACTCCTCATGTATGAAATTGATAGCATCAACATCAAGCTCATATTTGACTTCGTCACCTTTATTGGGAAGACCAAATGCACTGAATACTGCGTCAGCATTGACAGAGATCCTTCCCCTTCCAGGAAACACCAACTCTGATGAATCAGCATCATAGCATTCGCACACTAACCAATCTGCTAGACCTACAGGGAGAGTTTTACACGCAATCTTCAGAAGACCACCAAAGCCCATGGCCTGTATTCTTCTCTTCTGAGGCACAGTCAAATCCTTGTACAGCTTCACAAGTCTAGATGGGGATGCCCGTTGTCTTCGAGGCTGAGAATAGGAGATGCATTGCAGAAAAAAGTTAGAAAAAATAGAAGCAATTAAAAATAACTATAAAAAATAGATGAACATACCTTAGGAAGCATGGAAGACGACGGAGCAGCAGGTTGGCTTTTCTGTCCTCTACCCATTTCCTGAAAAAAAAGAGAACAAAAATCAATGATTTTCAAAAAAAAAAAGCAGTTCAATAATTTCAGAAAAGCATTTCAATTATTTCAGAAAAGCAGTTCAATAATTTCAGAAAAACAATTAAGCAGATATAACCAAAACTAACTTACAAAATTGTAAGTTAAAAAAAGAAGATGGTGGACTGTTTGTCGGTTCTTTCATCCCTAGTCGCTCTCTACTACGCGTATGAGTTTAAAAGGCCGGGCAGCAGGTTTGACTCCTGTAGGAGTAGCAGCTGCTGTGCTTAGTCGCTAAAATATAAAAAGAGCACGCAAACCACAAGACACGAACTACTGAACCGCAGGCTTCCCACATTCAGATTCAGGTGAAGATGAGTGTGAAACCCTGCAAGTTGGCTAAAAATGGCATGTGCATCTGCTCTCTCTCTCTCAATCGCATTTCCAAGATGTACGTACATGCACACATTGGGTTCCAGTCCCAGAATAGTCAGTAGAATTATATATGTGCTTGCAAAACATACAGTGAAAAAATGGCCTAATTAAGCATATGAATTTGGCACGTTGGATTTGTAAGGTTGTGCTGCAGAACTGCTGCAACCAATAAAGTTTCAGTACTACCTAGTAGCGTGCCTACCGGTGGATGCTACATTTTGAGCTGGGATGGGGGCACTAAACTACACAAAACAAACTATCTAGTCATCTCCACTGCTACAACTCTCCACTACTCCCCACTGCTACAACTATGAAAATAACACCTACAACTCTCCACTACTCCCCACTGCTACAACTATGAAAATAAACACCTGAAAAATTCATAACATCACATTTTATCTATTCTCTAATGGTTTACTGCTACAACTGCAGGCCAGGGCATCTCACAAAAAATCACAGAAGGGAGAACATACAACGGGACGACGCCCAACAACCAAACCAAGGACACGACGTGGCATTTGCTGAAAATACGTACCTCAGATGGCGAGTGGTGGTGGAGGAGGGGATGCTTGCACGGCTGCCCCCGAAGATAATACGCGCGGTGGACGGAGTTGGGGCGCGAACGGTGACCTTGCTGCTCGCACCACCTAGGCCCCCTAGTTCCCTCCATCCGCCATTAGAACCGAGCTCCCCCCTAGACGGCGACCTTCGTAGTCCTGTAGATCCGGAAAAACATGAAGTCAAACGAGGAACAACAAAAGTCTCCTAGAGTAGTACCCCCGCGCGGATCCAACTTACTGGTGAAATGCGCCGACCTCTGCTCCGTCTAGATCCGGTGAGCCGGTGGGGCGGCGGTGACCTCTGCTCCGCCTCGATTCGGTGAGCCGGTGGGGCGGCGGTGACCTCTGCTCCGCCTAGATCCGATGAGCCGGTGGGGCGGCGGGTGACCTCTGCTCCGCCTAGATCCGGTGCGCCGGAGGGGCGGCGGTGACCTCTGCTCCGCCTAGATCCGGTGCGCCGGAGGGGCGCCACGGTAACCTCTGTGAAAAATCGCCAAAAACAGACGCATCGCGTAGGGAGACGAAAGCGCGAGCCCCAATGTTTTGAACAGTTACCGCCCCTTCCTATGACTAGTGGGCCAGGCGACGCAGACCGAGTGCGGCATTGGGGAAAACGGCCAAGCATCCGATTGCGAATCGACGGCGGACGGAGCGTGCGTGCGGGCTGGCGACCGCACGCACGACTGAAACCAAGTCTTTACCATGTTAGTTTGAGTGCCATATTGTTTTTTTACTCCCTGTTTTCTCAAAAATAGTAAACTAATCTGAGTGGCTCTTTTTTCCTTTAATCTCTGTTTCCTCCTCCTAGGCACGCTCGGCTCCCCGGATGCCGCTCGTGAAGGGCTTGTGCGCGGCTGCCCTGTGTTGCCGCTAGCAGATCTCCGCACAGCTCCCGCTGGCGACATGTCCTCAGGCTTCACCCACAGTGTTTGTTTCCTCCGGTGGGGTGGGGTGGGGTGTGGTAGCTGCGGCCATGAACTCCAGCAGATGTGAGACGAGTTTCTCTACAACAGTTTTCTGCAATTCATACAGCTTCTGGCTTACTACTGCTGTCATTTTTGCTTTGTGCAATCAGGAACGGGACTGCTCCCAGCCATGTGTGGTGCACCAGACCCCCTTCAAGGGCCACTAATCTGAAACCGATCACCACCGCCGGCAGGTTCAGGGCCTTTGGTAGCGCAACCCCTCGTCAAGGTGATGTAATCTCCGAATCCCATCGGTACATTAAATTAGGGATGATGTTGGTCAACTCTGTGAATGTCTATAGTATTAGCGTTAGGGTTTATACTCTGAAGAAATTAGTATTATGTTTCTTTGCGTATTATGTTTCTTTGCTTGACATGCTCATCATTTTGCCCTTTTTTCCCTGCTTTGGGACCCTGCACAGCCAGGAGACGCCTACGCCAAGACGATGTAGATGGGTGAAGAGAGGATGGAGTCTGCACAGGCACTGGTCCTGTACGTATGATAAGGTGAAATTATTTGGATAATGCTTGAATTGTCTTTGCTATATTCCTTTATGTGTGATAAGGCAAAATTACTTCGATAATGCTTGAGTTGTTCTTACCATATTCATATTACTGAAACATGTTATTTCTATTTGAAAATTTAGGTTCTGAGATCACCATGTCCTCTAGCTCCATGAATTCAAATCAATGCAAGCATCATAAATTTGGGGTTCTAGATGGAATTGAGGATACTAAAATAAAGCACATGTTGTTAATTGCCAGGACAGGGAGTGTAGTTGGGGTTCTTAGCACCAAACTAGATGTGAATCTCTGTGTTTTCGTTTGATTGTGCTTGGATGACCATGCAAATACATCGGTTTTTCAGATACATGGGCGCAAGAGCAAGAGCTGCAATGGTCTATTGCTTATGTATTTGATGCAGTTCTATCATGGAATGCAAATTTTTTACCCTTTGTTGACAAGGTTTCTTGCCACATGAACTATTCAGTAGATGAAGCTTTCTTTCATTTGTCCAACTGGGCCATGTTTCTTGCAGTTCTATCATTTTCTAATTATATGCAGCTTTCTTTCGGGTTTGACGTTTCAGGTTTACAGTGCATGCCTTTGAGGATTGCTAGATTTGGGACGCTCGATCTTAGAGGAGAAGGAAGCTTGTTTGGGTGAATTGGAAAGAGCTGGCTCTGTGGATTCATTCATTCATTTTCTTTCGTACTGCTTGGTGTTCACTGAACTTGGTTATTGTTCTATTTAGCAGAAGATTTTCAATATGGGTGTGTAAGGCGACAAGTGTTTTCTTTCTGTGGTATCACCCCAGGGGTCAGATCAAGATGTTCGTTGTTGGAGCATCCTATCTGTCCCTTCTCCAAACTGTGGTGGCTAGGTGCGGCATTCACTATGTGTTCCTCAAAAATCGGTGATGGAGTTCCTACCTATAGCAGGTACCTCTAAACAATGGGATCTACGATGCTACAACCCAGTTTGTGCTTTGCTCAGTCCTCGCTCTATATAGGTACATATTCTTCTATGTGCATACACTAAACTATCCTGGTCCACTGCAAGTGCTTACCTGCAGAATGATGACACCATCTAGAAAGATCATCTTCTGTACTGACGCTGTAATGTCTAAAGCTATATATAGTTTAAATAGGGAATAAGTGAAGTCCATGTACATATATACTTCCATGAGCAGGTGTCTTCAGGTACGAAGATCTCAAATCTCTGCAATTTCCAAATGGTTGAATTCTTCGGAGGTAAGTATCGTATGTTATACCTGTCTTCACAAGTTTGTTGTGTGTTCATATAAGAGTTGATCTGACCTGCTTTTGAGGACTGACAATAAACTTGGCATTGTTGCAGGATAGACGAACCATTCCATGGACTGTAAGTCTGTGCATCAAAAAATGGTCATGATGGTTTCGCCGAGTTGAAGGATTTTCTAGCATTGCAGATCAAGATTTCCAAGAATACCAAAGGAAGCTCTGCTAGCAGGTGCCTCCATGAGATGCTCCAAGAGTCCCAACCTGATCCGCATGTTTCCTTCTGTTCACATCTTGCTTGTTGTGAAGAAAATGATACTGAAGTAAAGCATACTCAACTCTAGAATTCGAAGCTTTGTCTGAGTCTGATTGCTTCTTCCATATGTACAAAAGAGATATATCTATGATTTTTTTCTGTCGTTATCTATAATCATCCATATATTTTATAAATATAACTGTGGTGCCAACCCACACGCCCCATGCGCGCACAAATCACTAGTACTACTCAGAGCCAGAAGAGAGAAAACCCGAGCATCAAATTCAGTTTGAACGAGCCATGTCCATCTTCACAACATTAGTGAAACTTATATGTTTTGGGTCCTAAAGATGCGAAGCCCAACGTTGTTTCCCAAGAGAGTACAAACAATTGGCTCAAAGAAAAGAGAGAGAGAGAGAGTACAAACAAACATCGGCATGTCCCGCAATGTGGACGGCCAGAAAAATAGTAGCATACAAACAAAGATTAAAATGTGTTGATAAAAATTGTCTTCTAGCCAAGTAAACAGTGTTTATGTTCAACAGTACAACTCTGTTCCAGCACAAATGAACCATGCAAGACACCCATTTCTAATGGGTGAGCAAACAACAAACCTAAGGATACGGCACTGGTTTAGGAGACAAGATAGACACCTTCACCAGTATGCAAGCCATCTCAAGCACAACCTGTCGACTGACACAGCCATGCTGACTAGTATCTATCTCGCAATAGTACACAAGATCAGCTTCAGAGCTTTCTTTACCTACCTTAAACTTCAAATACATCATAGTATCATCTGGGACAGCAACCACAAATCTTTTTGTGTCCAACTCTGCAATGTCACCATTAAAAAGCTCAATTTCTCCATACTCCTCTAAAGCAGAAACAAGAGATAGATTGAAAGCACTGATGACTTCTGGTGTGTCGACTTCTATTATGGCTTCCATTCCATAATCTAGATGTGCAAAACGCATGTCAACTGCGCCGCCATGACAGCCACTAAAGCGAAGTGTATAACTGGTCACATATCCGCGGTTGTTAAAGAATGCTACTCCATCAATCAGCTGGAGGTCATCTTCCTCTTTCTCTCCAGTCTTGATCCTCATGTCAAACTCCATTAGAACTTCAGCAAAAATCACAATGCCTCTCATTGGGCCCGTCATCTCAATGAGTTTACCCTGTGAAATTATAATTGTTTAGCAGCTCCACATAGAGAAAATATGAAATATCTAAAGGTAAATGCAATCCTCAAAAACCATGTGACAATAGATCCCAAACAAATGCCAGCAGAGAATCTAATTTCACAAACACTATAATGAAATAACTTAAGTTTTCCTAAATCGGTACCTTCATCACTCGGTTTTGCTAATGTCAATCATCATTAGAGTTTTAATTACTGATGAAGTATGAGAAATGTTGGTTCCATAGTGCTTGGGTATTTTTAGGGGGAAATTGATTTTGTATGGTTGAATGTAGATTTATCAGCATGTTTTGTATTATCATATTCAGGCTTATTGATAAGTTTTGTATAAGCATTAGCATTCCATTATTCAATAAATTACACAATTATTATACAATCTGAATCTGCTTTATTTTGTTATTCTAGCACCCTCTTGCATCCTGGAATGCCGATGGATCTGCCAACTGAAATCTCACCTACCAGCCAACCAAGTCATCCCATTGTGTCTATTCTCGCTATTCCTGCCCCTAAAATTCCACCATCTACCAGCCAACCAAGTGGTGCCATTGTTTCTCCCACTAACACTTATCTTGACAACCCAATTCAAATATTTAAGCATGTTGGTGTCAATGAAGAGGTGTATGATAAAGAAGTCCAGGAGGAGGACAACAACGTTGATGATGACGGGGAGGACAGCTAGGGAGAGGATGGTTCTTGTGAAGATGAAAACATTGACAACTAGGACGGGGACGATGATGATTGGGTTGCAAAAAAGGAAGTACCATAATACCATCTGACATACCTACCTCAGTATTATGCTATTAAGTGGCCAAAAAATGGATGTCTTTAGTTTCCACGTTTCTACCAAACTACCAAAATGTGGTTTCCACCACATAATTTGCCAGATTTCATCTCATCCCTACTTTCGGGCATTACCAACAAAAATTGCAGATAAGTTACAGATGTGCACCTTTTGTACCGTGAGAGGATTATCTCGGCTACGGTTGAAAACATAATTAAGCCGTCCATCCAAAAAATCCCGTGCTGCCAAGTATCCATACAACTGTATGGAGTCACAGTTCATAGGAGTTCTAGCCAACCTCAACAAGCAAACCTGTATCATTTCATCTGGGCGATGGCGCCTGCAATTTCCAGGATAAGGATAGCATGGGGAGACCTTTGAAGACATGTATGACTTGAAGTCAGCTTCACCATAGATATCAAGATTGCTAGTTAGTAAACCAAATAGACAAATGTTTTATATTCTATTAAACAAAATAGGGTGCTTTGTAGTTGCATATTTGTAGTTAAGACTAAATAGATTTGTTTTATATTCTATAAAACAGGCTACATCACTCTCTAAATGCCCTGATAGTTCTCTCATGAACTTTCACATAAGAAAAATTATGATAAGCCATTAGAGTATAGAGGAGAAATTTCAATATTTAGAGCATGAAATTCAGAGAGACACACCAAGTGCTTTATAAAGAGAATAGTCATTGTATGACTTGCGAAACATAGATATAGAGAATGAAGTTTATAAGGCTCTTAAGAGTTTCTCAAGTGGTCAACAAAAGCTAGTGCCAATTGAAATTAAACGCATCAACCTCATGATTTTATTTTATTATTAAAAAAAATATTTTCTCATCAGTTACTTGGGTTGCAAATGTCCCAAGAATAGGAAAACAGAATTGGATCACTTACTCTCCCTACGGTCAGCAAGATTTATAGGACGACCACTTCCATAAAATCCCCAGTTTTTCTTGTATATAGCTCCATCACGGTGGGTACTCTGTTCCCAGATTTCTCCTTCCCACACCCCATCATCAGTGCCCGCAAATTTTCTGTCATGGACAATTCCATCCGGCAATCTATCAGTGACTGCGGCTTCACTGTCATGGATACCCGTCGAGTCTGTTTTGTCTATTCCTTTAGTGGTCCCATAAAACTTCATTTGCTGGACGACCCTGCCATGATGGGCATTCAAATGGTTTTAAGCAAATCTGTCAATGGCAAATAAAAGGAATAACAGTCTCTACATCTGACTCTGTCACAATTAAATAAAAAGGTCACCAAAGCAACCTCGTACGAACCGTCAGGACTGAAACTGTTGCCCGAACAATACGAAAACTAATAGATTTTGGACAGATATGAGGTTCACCAACAAGGGACATGGTTTTAACCATAGAAAAAATCGATAGCCTAGACAATACGAAAACTAATGGATTTTGGCCAGATCTAAGGTTCACCAACAAGTGACATTGTACTACGACAGAAGAAAATCGATAGGCAGTAAGAAACGAAAGGGAAGTTAGAACATACTGGCAGAGGCCACCCAGTACATTAGCAGTCAGATCTGGCGCTGCAAGATCGAATGGATAATCACGAAGCCGAAGCGCTGGAGGATTCCAACGGGGCGACCCAAAAGAGAAGGGGGCGGCGCGAGAATGCATCAAGCATCGTAGAGACCACTTGGCGACTCTCTCCATCCCAACTGAATGGATGGCCTGATTGAGCGGCTGCCGACTGACTACTCGCACAGGCGGTGGGGTGGGGAATAGAGGGGAACGAGCCTTTCACGATATCTTATACTCTCGTTTTTATAGCGTTTGAGAATAGGGTTCGGAATACGGTGGCGTTTTTTCTTTTCTTTTTCTTTTTTTTTTTTGAAAATTTGGTGGCGTTTGGATAGGCGGTGGGTACGGGACATGGAAACGTGGCGGGTTATGATGGCCTGGTTTCGGGTTAGTGAAATCGGTTTTTTTTTTTACAACAACATTCATTATATATTAAAGCAACCATAATACATAAAGGTCTTTGAAAGAAAACCTAGATACATCAAGGTCCTGTGACCTAGACAAAAGACAACAACATCGACTAAGACGCTTGTCGGAGGTTTATAAAACGGTACCCCCAATCAACGCAAATAAATAGATTAAACCTAGAACACCAATTAATAAACTCCAGCTAGACTAACCTTCTCAGCAACCAACCCCTCGAAGCCCGCCACGTCCGAGCCCTCCATCAGGCCTCGGGCGAGCCCATGCACTCCGTCCCGACCAAGCCCTCTAAGCCAGGCCTCGGGCGAATGACACGTGTCCTCTGGCTAGGCCTCGGGCAAGCACACGTTCTCCGTCTCGCCCGAGCCCTCCAGGCCTCGGGCAAGCACATGCTTTCCGCCTCGTCCGAGCCCTCCCGCAGGCCTCGGACGGCCACACGCTCTCCGTCTCGCCCAAGCCCCCCATGCCTCGGGCGAGCGCACCTCTACACCTCGAGCCTTAACACACGAGCTTCGAACCCGCCACGGCCGTACACCACACCTCGAGACCCTCGCGCGAATCTCGAGCCCCTCCAACACGACAGCCGACCCCTCGAGGCGCATCACGTCTCCCTCGAGCGGCCCAGACACCAGATACCAACCCCATACCACGCATTTAATGCACCCACCTACTCCGGTCATGTCCACTGGTGCACAGCATGTACCACAGTGACTCGGTGTAAGGGTCAAGTCTCGTTTTCACCACCGGCATGGGCAAAAAGGCACAAAGTACAACACTGTTCAGCCATACCCCGCACTATTACACGCTCGAGCCCCTACCTCGAGACCCGGATACCCGCCGTCTCAACGGGTTTTCCGGAGCCTGCCCATACCTGCGGGGCCTCGAGCCCCCCTTTAACACCGCTTCGAGGCCGGCTCTAAGCCCCTCGAGCCCTGACAACGCTCTTGTCTTTCAAAGCACAGGTACCCCGAGGATCCGGAGGGGCCCAGCCACGCCCAGCTACGAGCCAGTACATGTGCAGCATGGCCCCCACGACGCCACGCCGCCACGACAACGCTCAGTACAGAAGCCATGCTTCCAGGACACCTCAACAGTGACCTCCACGCCGGCTCCCATATCTCCGACGAGACAGGGTTCCTACCCTCCTTCATATTGGACGACCGGGCGTGCGTCTCCAGTACATTCCCTGTATCATTCCTGTATCCCACCATGTAAACCTGGCCTCTCCTTGCTCTATAAAAGGAGGACGCCAGGGGCCTCCGCGAGGCAAGTTTTCAGGACACACGTCTTAAGAGGCTTTCACACCTCCACTCTAGTTCACGCACGCACTCGAGTCCGGACCCCGGTCCACGCTCAGTGAGCTTGTATCCACCCCTGTACAAGCACTTAGGTGCAAGTAATACAAGATCATCCCCCCGCTGGACGTAGGGCCTTCTTTGCCCGAACCAGGATAAATCTTGTGTCCTCTTGCATCACCATCCAGGGAGAGAAGCACGCGATCGTTTTTACTCGTTGGTGTGATACCCCCGGTTATGAAACACCGATAGTTGGCGCGCCAGGTAGGGGTGCGCGTGTCCGAGTCATTTTCTCGCTGTTTCCTGGATGGCTTCTTCCTCTCCATCGTTCTCTGCCGGTGCCATCATCCGGTTCGGGAGCCTCGAGTTCCTGGCCACCGGCAACGGCAATGAGCTGACCCTGCTCTCCGCGGAGGGCCCGAGCGGAGGACGTGTCGCGCCACCCCGTGCCAGGAGCGTGGCACATCGCCCACACCACCACGCGTCGCCACCCCGTGAGCGGCGCCGTCGTCACCATCGTCGCCAGGCGCAGGCGGTGCCAGCGGCGTACACCCACTTCCTTGTGGCCAGCACAGAGATCCCGAGGAGGGGCCTGCCTGGCGCACGGCTGGAGACTTCCAGGGCGCGCTCGCGCCCACCCAGCGACGTCATGTTCGTCATGCGTACGGACCGGGAGCCAGGCCAGAGGCCTCCAAGCCGTGCACCGTCGACGCCACCCGGCCTCGTCCCGCGCAGAGTGTCCCAAGCTCGACACCGGCGGTTCCCGTTCGGCCTCGACAACTCTGCGGCTGCCTACGCCCGTCGGATCGATGAGCGCCGTCAGGACCGACCACCGGCAGAGCAGGGGGAGCGCCCGGGCGTGCTACTGTGGGCCATGGCCAACCTGGAGATCGTCCGCCCCGTGCACGACAACCGCGGCTTCTCGCAAGCCGTCGAGCCACCTCGGCGAGCTACCGTCGGGGAGTGGTACCGCGAACTGCGATCCCAGCGTGAGCCAGGGGGGCGCGGCGCCGTCACCTCCGACTCCGACGAGTACGACTACCACGACCCAGACTTCTGGGATCCCACGAGGGAATGCTTCCAGCTCGAGGGGGTCGTATACGACACCGAGGACGAAGGCGACGACAACAGGCCAGCGCTCAACCTCGGGGCGACTGACGACGTGGCTGCGGCAGGCGGATCGCGCATCCAAAGAAGAGATGAACCCGTGGCGCCAGTCGATCCTCCTCGACACAACGACGGTCGAGCAGCGCAGCTCGCGCAACTGCAAGGAGGCGATCGCCAAGGCCGAGGAAGAGCGAGAATGACTGCTGCAGCTCGAGAAGACTCTTGTGTAGGAGCCCGCCCAGCCTCGAGGAGCCGGAGCTCGAGGCCGGGCTCGAGATGTCCGTCGACAGATCCTCGAAGATGGGGTGCCAACGCGTCCAGAGGTGCGCTTCCCACGAGCCGGACAGAACATGGTGGCAGCTGCAATGCTGCTCCGTGATCTACCAGCCGTTTCCAACCCAGACGCCAGGCGCATGCTCGGAGAGATGAAGGGCCTCCTCGAGACAGCCGCACTGCAGCAAGTCGAGAGCTCGGCCTCGCGCCGCCGAGGAGGAGCCTCGGAGAAGCCGACAGGCACCCCTCGCGTCGAGCGTGAGATGTCCGTCCATCAACCGGACGCCCCTCAAGCCAGGCCAGTCCGGGAGCGGATCGTCGACAACAGGCCACCTCAAGATGATAACGACGCCCGCAACGACATCAACCGCCGACGCAAGGACAAGGGTGCTGAGGAGCGTGGCTACAGCGCCCATCGTGGAGGGCGCTACGACAGCGACGAGGACAGGCAGACCCTCGAGCCCCCGGGCCCTAGGGTCTTCAGCCAGGCCATCCGTACCTCGACCCGCCCCGACCGCTTTCGACCACCGACCAACATCATCAAGTACGACGGGGGGGGGGGGGGGTCGAGCCCAAGCTGTGGCTTTCCGACTTCCGCCTGGGCTGCCAACTGGGTGGAGCAAAGAACGACGACCGCGTGATCATACGCCAGCTCCCGCTCTACCTCTCAGACACCACCCGCCGGTGGCTCGAGGGGCTCCCGCCACATCAGATCCACGACTGGTCCGACCTAGTCAGGATCTTTGACGGGAACTTCAAGGGAACTTGCGTGCACCCAGTCAATCCTTGGGATCTGCGATGCTGCAGGCAAAAAGCAAATGAGCCCCTCCGCGACTTCGCTCGGCGGTTCTCGAAGCAACGCCTCGAGCTCCCCCACGTGCCTGACGAAGATGTCATCTCAGCATTCCTCGCCGGCACGACATGCCAAGAGTTGGTCCACGAGCTAGGGCGCTACCGTCCCAGGACGGTCGAGGATCTGATGGATCGCGTCACAAGCTTTGCCTCGGGCGACGAGGCAGTAGGGGCCTTCTTTGGCCACCGCCTGGACAAAGGCAAGGCGGAAGCTACGCCGGAGGGCTCGGGCAAGGGCAACGACGCCAAGAATCGCAACACCAACCCCAGAAAGAAGAAAGGCAAGGGGAAAGGGCAAAAGGCAAAGCGCGATGCCAACGATGGCGGCGATGAAGAAGTGCTCGCAGGAGGCCTCGAACATAAGAAGCCTCGAGGCCCCCCGGACGGGGCTGTCTTCGATAAAATGCTCGAGGCCCCCTGCACCTATCACCCGGGCCCCGTGAATCACAAGCTGAAGGATTGCCGACTGCTAAAGCGCTTCTACATCAAGCTCAACGACAAGAAGGAAGACGTGCCAAAGGGCAAGGACGACGACCGACGCGACGATGGGGATGCAGACTTCCCTATGGTGCGCGACTGCTTCATGATCTTCGGGGGGCCGAGCGTCGGGCTCTCAGCTCCAGAGAGAAAGAAGGAGCGCCGAGAGGTCTTTGCACTTCGCCCCGACGCCCCCCGGTACCTCGACTGGTCTGAAGTGCCGGTCACCGTGACGACCACCCGGACCATGTCGTGAATCCGGGGGCGTACCCCCTCGTCGTCGACCCCGTCAGCAGCAACGTACGGTTCACCAAGGTATTGATGGATGGGGGCTCGAGCCTCAACATCATATACCTCGAAACCCTCGACCTCCTGGGGATCTCGAAGGACAAGCTCTGACCCAGCGTCGGAGGGTTCCACGGAGTCGTACCAGGCAAGAAGGCACACCCCCTCGGGCGCATCGACCTACCCGTTTGCTTCGGCACGCCGGCCAACTTCCGCCGGGAAACACTCACCTTCGAGGTAGTGGGGTTCCAAGGGTCCTACCATGCCATCATCGGCAGGCCGGGCTACGCCAAATTCATGGTGATCCCCAACTACACATATTTGAAGCTCAAGATGCCAGGGCCGAAAGGGATCATCACCGTCGACACCTCCTATGAGCATGCGTATTACTGCGACATAGACTGCGTTGAACGTGGGGAAGCCAACGTTCACCTCAACTCGCTCGAAGCCCTGGCGGCCCTGGCAACAGAGGATGTCCCGGAAGCAAAGCGCCATGCCGGCACCTTCGAGCTGGCAGAGCACACCAAGCTGATACCCGTCGACCCGACCTCGACCGATGGCAAGACACTGGCCATCAGCGCCAGCCTCGAGCCAAAATAGGAAGCAGTGCTCGTCGACTTTCTCCGCGCAAACATCGACATGTTTGCGTGGAGCCCCTCAGACATGCTAGGCATACCGAGGGGAGTCGCCGAGCACGCCTTGGAGATCCGGGCCGGGTCCAGACCGGTGAAGCAGCGCCTGCGCCGCTTCGACGAGGAGAAGCGCAGGATCATCGGCGAGGAGGTGCACAAGCTTTTGGCGGCCGGATTCATCAAGGAGGTATTTCACCTAGAGTGGCTAGCTAACCCTGTACTAGTTAGGAAAAAGAATGGAAAAATGCGGATGTGTGTAGATTACACTGGTCTGAATAAAGCATGTCCAAAAGTTCCATTTCCTTTACCTAGAATTGATCAGATAGTTGATTCCACTGCGGGGTGTGAAGTACTTTCATTTCTCGATGCGTATTCCGGCTACCATCAGATTAGGATGAAAGAGTCCGACAAGCTTGCCACCTCTTTTGTTACGCCCTTTGGTATGTATTGCTACGTTACGATGCCCTTCGGCCTTCGAAACGCCGGGGCAACGTATCAACGCTGTATGCAGCATGTCTTCGGCGAACACATAGGCAAAATCGTCGAAGCCTACGTCGATGACATCATGGTGAAAACCAAGAAAGTTGGGGACCTCCTCAGTGACCTCGAGACCACGTTCGAGTGCCTCTGGGCCAAGAATGTGAAACTCAACCCCGAGAAATGTGTCTTTGGCGTGCCTCGAGGCATGCTGCTTGGCTACATTGTCTCACAACGGGGTATCGAGGCTAACCCTGAAAAAATCTCAGCAGTCACGAGGATGGGCCCCATTCGAGACCTCAAGGGTGTACAGAAAGTGACAGGCTGCCTAGCCGC
The DNA here is from genome assembly GCA_009763385.1 of Coix lacryma-jobi var. lacryma-jobi. Taxonomy (NCBI): domain Eukaryota; kingdom Viridiplantae; phylum Streptophyta; class Magnoliopsida; order Poales; family Poaceae; genus Coix; species Coix lacryma-jobi. Next base: position 158,053 of record VDCT01000344.1, read on the forward strand.
ACTCAGCAGGTTCATCTCGAGGCTGGGGGAGAAGGCGCTACCCCTCTACCGCCTGCTGAAGAAAACAAAGCACTTTACATGGACCATCGAGGCTGAGGAAGCCCTAACCAGATTGAAGGGGTTGCTGACCTCTGCGCCAATCCTCGTGCCACCACGACCAGCCCAAGATGACGGTCTCCCCGAGCCTCTCCTCCTCTATGTGGCCGCAACCACCCAGGTGGTCAGCGCAGTCATAGTCATCGAGAGGCACGAGGAGGGTCAAGCACTACCGGTCTAGCGGCCAGTGTACTTCATCAGTGAGGTACTCTCGGAGGCCAAGACACGGTACCCGCACATCCAGAAGCTGCTCTATGGCATCATCATCACGAGGCGCAAGTTGCAGCATTATTTCCTCGCTCACCCCATCATGGTGGTGTCATCCTTCCCCCTCGGAGAGATCATCAACAATCAGGAGGCCACGGGGCGCATCACCAAGTGGTCTGCTGAGCTGATGGGGGAAGCCATCACCTACGCTCCGCGAAAAGCTATCAAGTCGCAAGCTTTGGCAGACTTCGTTGCTGAATGGACCGACACCCAGCTCCCTCCGACGCAAATTCAAGCCGAGCTCTAGACCATGTACTTCGACAGATCCCTTATGAAGACAGGGGCAGGCGTGGGTCTGCTCTTCATCTCACCCCTCGGAGTCCACATGCGCTACCTGCTACGCCTGCACTTCCCCGCCTCCAACAACATCACCGAGTACGAGGCCCTAGTCAATGGACTGCGCATCGCCCTCGAGCTCGGGGTCCGACGCCTCGACGTTCGAGGTGACTCGCAGCTCGTCATCAACCAGGTCATGAAGGCATCTAGCTGCATCGACCCAAAGATGGAAGCATACTGTGGAGAAGTGCGCAAGCTGGAGGACAAATTCTACGGCCTCGAGCTCAACCACATAGCTCGAAAATACAATGAGGCCGCAGACGAGCTGGCCAAGTTAGCATCCACGCGCGGCACTGTTCCACCAGACGTCTTCTCGAGAGACATTTTCGAGCCGTCCGTCAAGGCCGGCCCTGAGGCTGGCTCCTCGACGCCACCCCTCAAGCCGGACACCGGGGCTGGCTCCTCGACGCCACCCCTCGAGCCGAACACGGGGGCTGGCTCCTCGATGCCACACCTCGAGGTTGATCCCTCGACATCCGCCGAGGCAATGCAGGTTGATGCACCCACCTCTTCGTCATCGCGACCCCTCGACTGGCGGACGCCCTTCCTCGAGTACCTGACGCGAGGCGTGCTGCCTGAGGACAAGACAGAAGCCTGACGCATCGCCCGAAGGGCTAAAACCTACGTCATCTATGGCGACGAACGAGAGCTGTACCGTCGAAGCCCGACAGGAATCCTCCAACGCTGTATCCCCCTCGAGATAGGACGCAGACTCCTCGACGATATGCACTCGGGGGCCTGCGGCCATCACGCAGCACCAAGGACCCTGGTAGGGAACGCCTTTCGACAAGGCTTCTACTGGCCAACTGCCATCGGAGACGCCAAGCGCTTGGTCCGAGCTTGCCAAGGGTGTCAATTCTACGCCAAGCAAACGCACCAGCCTGCACACGCCCTGCAAATGATCCCCATCACTTGGCCGTTCGCCATCTGGGGGCTCGACCTCATAGGTCCCCTCAAGATGACGACTGGAAAGTGCACGCATGCACTCGTGGCCATCGACAAGTTCACCAAGTGGATCGAAGCTAAGCCCATAGGCGACCCCACCTCCGAGAAGGCCGTCGAGTTCATCGCCGATATCATATACCGGTTTGGGGTGCCTAACATCATCATCACCGACAACGGCACCCAATTCACGGGCAAAAAGTTCACCAGCTTCTGCGACAGCAACAACATTCGCGTGACCTGGGCCTCGGTTGCATACCCTCAATGCAACGGGCAGGTTGAGCGTGCCAACGGTATGATACTCCACAGGCTGAAGCCGAGGCTATTCAAGACCCTCAAAGATTTTGGAAAAGGGTGGGCTGCGGAGCTCCCCTCGGTGCTGTGGGGCCTCAGGACTACGCCGAGCCGAGCCACCGGGTTCACTCCATTCTTCTTGACGTACGGCGCCGAGGCCGTCCTGCCTACGGACCTCGAGTACGGCTCGCCTCGACTTCGAGCCTACAACGAGCAGACCAACGACGAGAAGCTAGCCAACGCCAAGGACCAGCTCGAGGAGGCTCGAGACGTGGCGCTCATCAACTCCGCCCGCTACCAGCAAACACTTCGACGCTACCACGACAAGCACGTGCGCAAGAGGGACCTAGCGGTAGGGGACCTCGTGCTTCGGTGGCTGCAAGATAACCGAGGGCGTCACAAGCTCACCCCTCCATGGGAGGGCCCATACACCGTAGCCGAGGTGCTCAAGCCAGGAACGTACAAACTCTACGACGACCAAGGCAGAATCCTAGCAAACGCATGGAACATATCTCAGCTACGTCGCTTCTACCCTTAAAGGCCTCGAGGCCTCGTTCATTTTTGTTGCTTTGTACACACATAATTAATATGAATGAGCAAACTCGTGCACCATCTTTCATATTACTTAGCAACATAAGGTAGCCTCGACCCTGCCTTGCTCAGGGTCGAGCCTCCCTCGGGGGCTAGACATGGGGGGACCCCCTCCCAAACCCCGGAAAAAGCGTGTTTTTCTTTCCAAATTTATTTGATCGCCATCTCGATTCACATCTCGAGCGTACTAGCAACGTCTAAACCCGTAAATACCCTCGAGCCTCCAAGAGTCGGGGGACATCGACGTAGACGTCCACCTACGCCCCCGGGCTACGGTACCTACCTACGTCTCCCCTCGAGGTACTCGCGATGCGTATCAAGGGAACATAGACTAAGCCGGTAAAGGTTCGAGCCTGTGATAGGAAGACATGGCCAAATAAAACTGGAAAAAGAAAACAACTCTCACAAAATAAACAAGTCATTTTTATACAACAGCCTCGAGAGGGCATAATTTGTGATGCAAATTTTTACAAGGGCCTCAAACGCCCAAATTTGGCTCGTAGGCCCTAATCATCATCGGTGTGATACTCCTCCCCGAAGTCTTCCACAGCGGGCTCGACCTCGATGCCCGAGCTAGAGGGAGGAGGACCCTCGACACCGCTGCTGGCGTCAGGAAGCAGCACGTCTTCCTCGAAGATCTTCACGAGCGACGTCCTCGGCTTCTCCATCTTCTCCAAAATTTTGTCGACGCGGCGGTTGTTCCACTCCTCGTCCTTCCCCTCAATCTCGATGAAGCCATTGGCGACAACGTGGACTGGGAAGCGGAAGCCGGAGCGGACGACCGCGAGCGCCTGTTTGACGCCATGGTGGAGAGCTTGCCGGACATGGTCCCGCGCGGCTACGTCGAGGAAGCACAAGGCGTCGACCAAGGCGTCGCCACGAGCCACCGCACCTTCTGCCGCAGTCACCGGAGGAGCACCCCACGCGGAGCCGAGCCGGTCAAGGGAAGCACGAGCCCGCTCCCCCACCATCGTCTCATCTCGGAGTTGGTCCAAGAGAACCTGGTTCATCCCTCGGAGCTCCTCGACCGTCTTCTCGACCCCTGCGCACCAAACGGGGAAGAGTGAGACTGCGGCGCGATGAAGAACCTCGAGGCCAAGCAAGAACAAGGGGTAAAGACTTACCTTCGCAATGTTGCCCCAGTGCGGCGAGGTCGCTGGTGAGGCCCTCAGCACGCTGTTCAAGCCTGCGCTTATCGACCAGCATGAGGAGCTTCTTGGACCTAAGCTCCTCGACCAGCTTGCCCGTCTCCACGAGGGCTAGATCCTTTCGGATCACCTCCTGCCGCGCAGCCGTCCTTGCAGCTCGGGCGTCTTCAGCCTCTTTTTCCGCCACCGCCGCTGCGGATCGAGCGGTGGCGGCTTCGCGTTGAGCGTCCTCGGCTTCCTTCTTCATTGCCTCCGCAGCGGTCTAGGCGGCAGCAGCCTCACCTCGGGCGTCGGCAGCTTCTTTCCTCGCGGCCTCCGCTTTGGTCCGGGCAGAGGCGGCCTCGCTGCGGGCGTCGGCGGCCTCGCTGCGGGCGTCGGCGGCCTCGCTGCGGGCGTCGGCGGCCTCCTTCCTCGATGCCTCGAGGGCAGCAGCGGCCTCCTCCTTGGCTCGAGCGGCCTCGCCCCGGGCCGTCCGGACCTCCACCTCCGCCTCGTTGAGCCGGCTTGCCATTTGGGCGTTCCGACTTAGCTCAGCGCTGAGGTCTCGAAGCTCCGCCTCAGCCCTCGTGAGGGCGGCCGACACCTGTGTGGACCGGCTCGCCTCCTCGGAGCAGGATCGCTCCGCCTCCGCCATGAGCTCGGCCACCTCCCAGAAGATGGCCCGCACCTCACGCGGGGCCCCCAGCTGGGCCGGTTGCTCCACGGGGACCATGGCAAGGGATGGGCTCGGCGCGTCGGGGAACGGCCATACTGGCCGGTCAAGCTCGACGACGGGCAAATCCGCCTCCGCCTCGAGCTGCCCCAGCTGCGGTCCACCGCCCAACGGCGCGGACCCCGGCTCCTTCCGTCCCTCCGCCGGCACCTCCTGTTGCTCGAGCGGAGGCTGGTCGGTCAAGAGGAGGCTCGACTCCACCCCCTCTTCCCTGGGCTGATCTTCCGGCGGCTTATCACCGCCAGCCGGCGCCTCGGGCGCCTCCGCCATTGTTGGACCCGCGTTGAGGAGCGGCTCCTGCTCCAGCTCGATCAGGAGGTCCTCCACCGTCAGCTCCTTCTCTGTCGACGCCTCTCCCCCCTTCCCCTCCTCCACAGCCTGGCTCGTGTCGGTCAGGGCCTCGAGGGGCGCAGACTCCTCAGTCTCAGACGCCGCTGGGACCGTGGTTGCCCCCGTCGCCCCCCCCCAAATAGTCGACGCGACTGGGGGGAGGGTGGCGCCCTCCGAAGATGCCGCGGAAGGAAGAGGAGGGGGAGGAGGCAGCGCCACAAAAGACGTGGTGGTGACGGGCTCGACGCCGTAAGCTGCGGCCCCTGCAATACAAGATGACAATGGTGTCAGAACCAGGAAGGATGCCTCGACCCCTGAGGTCGAAGGCGACGGCCTCACCAAAATTTGCGACGATCATTTGACTACCTCGAGCCATGGCAGCTCGAGCCTTCTCCAGCCAGGCGGCTTCCCTAGCGGAGGAAGGTGCCGTACCTCGAGATGCTGGTGCCTCGGCAGAGCTCGAGGTTTTGGCCCGCTTGGACGCAACAAGGTCCACCTCCTGGTAGGAGCGCTTCCCCCTAACAAAACAAGCGATGGCTACGTCACCAAAAGTGAAGAGGTAAACCCTCACCACCGATGAGATCCGAGAAAGTTACTCACCCAAAGCGGCGGCCAGGCTTCTTCCCAGAGTCGCCGGACCCACTCGGGGGCTTCGAGCCCATCCCACGGCTCGAACCCTGCGCCTGGGCCGTCTCCGCGGGGCTGGGATGGGGGGAGGGTTCCCGATGCCTCCCCTGGCTCGACCTCGAGGGAGAGCCCTCCTTCCGACCCACATCGCGGGAGGGCAACCGTGCCTTCCTCGTGCTGTCATCCTGGCGCCTGTCCCGGCGCGGGCTCCGAGACCTGCTCCGGCGCTCGCGCTGGCGGTCGCGCCCTCCCGCGTCTGCTTCAATGTCCCGGCGGCGGTGCGGCGATGGACTACGGAGACGCTCGCGCCCCTCGTCGCGAGACGCTCGGGGGCTCCATCCCCGACGCTCGCGGTGGTGCGGGCTCGACGCCTTCTCCTGACGCCCACTCCTCCGCGGGCTCGACCCCGACCTCGAGGGCTCACGGCGATCGGGCCCGGAGTCCCTCCCAGCACGGTCGCTGCCCCTCGAGGCTCGGCCCTTCTCGAGGCTTCCCGCCTGGGCTAACGCGGGGGCGGTCTCCTTTGGTGCTGCGGCGGAGGCGCTCCGGGTTCGGGGCTTCTTCGCGACAGCCGGCGCGTCCGGCGCGGAGCTCGACGTACCCTGGGCCTCCAATGAAGCCAGGGTCGGCACGACCCTCCGCGGCTGCGCCCCGCGCGATCCCTTCGCCGGGGGGACCTCCAAAACATCCTCCTGCACAAAGGAGGGGTCAGCCCCGACGCCGAAGGCCCCCGCGCGCATCAAACGCGCGTCCATCCCCTCATCATCATCATCATCCTCGTCATCGCTCTCCTCCTCCGAGCTCGAGGAGCTTAGCTCTGGGGACTCATCTCCAGGGTGACGGTTGCGGCGAGCCTTCGCCAGCCTCTGCTCCCGAGCCGAGCGACGCAAGTTTTTTATTTTCTCCTTCTTCTTTTTGGCGTCCTTGCTCTCCTTATCTTTTTGGGCGGATAGGCGCCTCACCTGGGTATCCGCAGCGTCCTCCCTCACCGGAGGCCTCGACGCCCGATAGGTAATCGCCCCCTGCGAGGGTGAACTAGGTAAGGAAAATCACAGGGAGAAAGAAGAAAGGAGGGGCTCGAGGCCGACCGGCTCGAGGTAGGCTTACCAGGTCAAGACACCCTGTGTCGGGTGCCATAGGGATCAAGTTGGTTTCCTCGGGGCGGAACGCCCCTTGAATTGTGATCGACACCCGGGAAACGGCTTCGTTCTGGGGCAGCTCCCCCTCGGCCATCCTCGAGCGATTCAGCGACTCGAGCGAGGCCTTGGGCCCCATCTCGAACAAGAGGAGGGGGCGGTCCGCTAGGGGGAGGACCCTCCGCTGGTGGAACGCCCAGATTACCGCCGCGACGGTTAGCCCCTTCTCCTCCACCAACGTCTTCATCGCCTTCATCAGCGGAGCCAGGTGGCGCTGCCTGTCCGACGCGACGCCCCACGTCCACTTCTCAGGGCGCTGGGTGAGGACGCCGCCGGTGTACTGCGAGAGGAGGCCGCCCTCATTCCGCAGATAAAACCAGTGGTCGTCCCACCCCGCCTGGTTGGAGGATAGCTTGTAGCGCAGGTATTCGCGGGGGACGCCGGCCTGCGAGGTTGTGGTCCTCGTAGTGATGGCCAGGGAGCCCATGCGCACGAACCGCCTCCTGCCGGACTTCGAGGCCTTGACGAAGAGTTCGCCCCGAAAGAGGTGAATGAACATCTCCCAGTACGGCTCCATCTTCAAATATCCCTCGCACACCGCGGCGAAGATGGCGGCGTGCGAGATAGAGTTGGGGGAGAAGTGGTGTAGCTCCGCCTCGAAGTGGTGGGTGAGCGCCCGCATGAAGCGGCTCGGCGGAACATCGAGCCCCATACGGTGGTAGCGTGTGAAGCTCACCACATACCCCTCTGGCGGGTGTGGCTCGCGATGGTCCGCTGATGGAAGTACCCACCACGCCGGCCCCACCTCCGGGTTGGGGCGGAGGAGCCCACGCTGCACCAGCGTGTCCAACTCCTCCCGCGTCGTCTTCGTCGGGCTCCAGGCCTCGGGCGGCAGCACTTGGGAGTGGGCAGCCATGTCGGCAACGGTGCAGATCCGGGCTGCGGACGGGCGGCCGGGAAGCTTTCCAATCGCGAGTGCGGGAAGAGGGCGTGCGGAGGCTACGATGGAGGTGCAGGCAAAGGCAAAGTAAAAAGTCCCTCTCCTCTTCTTTCAATATTTATAGGGGCAAACCCCAACAGCAGGGTTCTCCACGGCCGCGTAAAAAGGTAACCGCACGCATTTAATGCGCCTGACTAACCTTGTCTCGAGCCGGATGGCAGGTACACGTGGCAACACCCCACCCGCTCAGCGGCCGGGGCCCTCTGCGGCTGTCGCTTCAGCTTCACATCCGTCGCCCAAATGACGCGATCTCCGCTACCTTGCCTAAAAAGGCGCGCCCAACGGGCGGAAGAATCCCAGACGACAGAGGCTTCTTCAAGAAGGTAAAAAATGGGCCCAGACCCTAAGCCTCGAAGCAGCCGTTGCTGGCCCTCGAGAGGGGTTCGACAGCCGGCTTCGAGCGCCCGAGTCAGGGACACCAAGGGGCGCCACCCGTAGCAGCGCTCGAGGGCCAAGCCCTCGAGGCCCCTCATGTGTATCCAAGGCAGGGAGCACGACATGCAGTGAAATCCCCCCGTAGGGAGACGTCAGGGTCCCCGGGTCCTATCGAACAGGACCCGACATTCACTGCAGACCGAGCACCCATGCTTTATGAGACCGCCTTCGGTCCACAGTCGACCCCTATCGAATGGGGAACGAGCTCTCACTTGGATTCCCCCGTTACCAGCTCACCGGGAGCCTCGATACTCGCCCGCTCGTGGTAGTATGAGGCATCCCACCCCGCATCCGATCGAAAGGACTCGGCGGGATGACAAGCCAGGGCAGCCGGCGTATCGGACCGCTCGAAGAGCCAGACGGTCGGCTCAGCCTGGCACCCCTCGACGAAAGAGGGTCAAAAACTCGGGAGCTCGGCACTCTCAAACTTAAAAAGCGTAATTAAACAACCATGCACAAAGACCACGAGGGAGTTTTAACCACTCCCCCGTGGCCTCGGGGGCTACACCCACGGGTGTCGCTCGCGCGACACCCACGGATCCAACACGGCCGAACCCTCGAGATCTAACACTTACACGAGAAAAAGCCCACGAGGGAGTCTTAACCACTCCCCCGTGGCCTCGGGGGCTACACCCGCGGGTGTCGTTCGCACGACACCCACGGATCTAACACAGCCAAAACCCTCGAAATCCAACATAGCCGAGCCCTCACAACCCAGGTTAAGAGCCCCTGCTCAAGTGCAAGCACTCAAACAAGGGCTCGGGGGCTACTGTCGGGGGTTTATAAAAGGGGTACCCCCAATCAACGCAAATAAATAGGTTAAACCTAGAACACCAATTAGTAAACTCCAGCTAGGCTAACCTTCCCAGCAACCAACCCCTCGAAGCCCGCCACGTCCGAGCCCTCCATCAGGCCTCGGGCGAGCCCATGCACTCCGTCCCGACCAAGCCCTCTAAGCCAGGCCTCGGGCGAATGACACGTGTCCTCTGGCCAGGCCTCGGGCAAGCACACGTTCTCCGTCTCGCCCGAGCCCTCCAGGCCTCGGGCGAGCACATGCTTTCCGCCTCGTCCGAGCCCTCCCGCAGGCCTCGGACGGCCACACGCTCTCCGTCTCGCCCAAGCCCCCCATGCCTCGGGCAAGCGCACCTCTACACCTCGAGCCTTAACACACGAGCTTCAAACCCGCCACGGCCGTACACCACACCTCGAGACCCTCGCGGGAATCTCGAGCCCCTCCAACACGACAGCCGACCCCTCGAGGTGCATCACGTCTCCCTCGAGCGGCCCAGACACCAGATACCAGCCCCATACCACGCATTTAATGCACCCACCTACTTCGGTCATGTCCACTGGTGCACAACATGTACCATAGTGACTCGGTGTAAGGGTCAAGTCTCGTTTTCACCACCGGCATGGGCAAAAAGGCACAAAGTACAACACTGTTCAGCCATACCCCGCACTATTACACGCTCGAGCCCCTACCTCGAGACCCGGATACCCGCCGTCTCAATGGGTTTTCCGGAGCCTGCCCATACCTGCGGGGCCTCGAGCCCTCCTTTAACACCGCTTCGAGGCCGGCTCTAAGCCCCTCGAGCCCTGACAACGCTCTTGTCTTTCAAAGCACAGGTACCCCAAGGATCCGGAGGGGCCCAGCCACGCCCAACTATGAGCCAGTACATGTGCAGCATGGCCCCCACGCCGCCACGCCGCCATGACAACGCTCAGTACAGAAGCCATGCTTCCAGGACACCTCAACAGTGACCCCCACGCTGGCTCCCATATCTCTGACGAGACAGGGTTCCTACCCTCCTTCATATTGGACGACCGGGCGTGCATCTCCAGTACATTCCCTGTATCATCCCTGTATCCCACCATGTAAACCTGGCCTCTCCTTGCTCTATAAAAGGAGGATGCCAGGGGCCTCCGCGAGGCAAGTTTTCAGGACACACGTCTTAAGAGGCTTTCACACCTCCACTCTAGTTCACGCACGCACTCGAGTCCGGACCCCGGTCCACGCTCAGTGAGCTTGTATCCACCCCTGTACAAGCACTTAGGTGCAAGTAATACAAGATCATCCCCCCCGCTGGACGTAGGGCCTTCTTTGCCCGAACTAGGATAAATCTTGTGTCCTCTTGCATCACCATCCAGGGAGAGAAGCACGCGATAGTTTTTACTCGTTGGTGTGATACCCCCGGTTACGAAACACCGACAACGCTAGAGAACACTATTCTGCCAGTGAGGGGTATACGCAGGGGCGTCAAAGACGCGTGCACCCGGATGAACTGACCGCGCATAGCGTCGGTTAGCAGTGGGTTGGAGGAGCTGTTCAAGAAGTAACAATCCGACAATCGAAGGATAATGTTGATGACGCCGCCGAAGGTAGAAGAAGCTCACACCGAAAACCCAAGGGGAAGCAAAGTCATCAGGCCAGCACCCAACCCAAGGTGAAATCGGGGTTGGTTTAAACCTCCTGCCTCCTGCTTGCACGAGAACAATTCGAGCATTGCTGGTGTTTCCGTGGGCGGTATGACTTATTTTACAAAAAAAGACTTCCAGTTTTGGGGAATATATTCTTAGTCCAACTCATGCAAAGTTAACAGTAACAAAGTTGTAATATTTTGCATGTAGATCCTTATATTAACTTTTATGTAGATCCTTATATTAACTTTTATTTCTATGTAAAGAAGAGAAATTCTGAAATCAAGTTGGTGTTTCAAAAACCCCTTGCAACTTTTCAGAAACCCCCTCCCACCAGCAGCCCTGGCCCGACCTTGTGTCTATCTCCTTTCTCTCATCTCCCCGGCACCACCGCCGCCACCGCCAACGCAGCTTCGTCCCTCCCTGGTCCCTCCTCCGAACACAGCCTTACATCGCCATCACCTGAGCATGGAAGTTGCGGGGCCTCTGCGGCACGGGGGGAGCACGTTGGCAAAGAGAATGATATGAGGTAGGAAAGAAAAGGAAGCCAAATAGTCGCAAGGGTGCAGCCCAATAGTCGCAAGGGTCTTTTGGCGAATGGTTTGCACTCACTGTTACCAAACACCAAAAGACCCTTGCGACTATTGGGCTTCACCCTTGCCACTATTGGGCATCCTTTTGTTTACTACCTCATAGTCATTCTCTTAGCAAAACATTGCTTGTTAAATTCAGTAGTTATTGAAAGGACCGTGACGCCTAAGAAGGGGGGGGGGTTTGAATTAGGCAACTTAAAACTTCTACTCTAAACCATGGCCTCTAATTTCCACCTAAGCAAAACCTATGCAAGAAAGTAAATTATCTAGAGTGCAACTAAGGTTTTGCTAAGTGTGTTTGCTATCTCTACCGCAAAAGGAGTTATGCTACCTAGTTTCCAAACCTATCAACTAGCATATCAAGCTATGAAAGGTAAAGCACATGAACTAGATAGCAATGTAAATGCGGAAGCTAAAGAGTGTGATAGAGATGCAAACTCCCGTCGACGACTCTGGTATTTTTACCGAGGTATCGAGAAGCGCGCAAGCTTCCCCCTAGTCCTCGTTGGAGCCCCTCGCAAGGGCCAAGCTCCCGGTCGGGTAACTCCGTGGATAGCTCCGGTTCTTCCCCACGCGCAAGTGGGTCTCCGGTTAAGCCACTCGTGGCAAAGCCTCTCCCGGATGCTCCCCGCCGTCTTCACTATCAAGCTTCCGGCCGAAGCGCCGCGGGCCTTGTTCCCTTCGGTACACGGAGGCGGCCACACCACAAACGCGGTTGGTGTGATCTCGCAAGACTTACAAGCCCCACCGATGTACAACCACGGTGCGCGCAAGCACCGGTAGATGAGAGGTTTTCAACCTCACTAAACACTAGGCCTAACACCTAGAGCAAGCGCAAAGCGGTGGTCTAACTAGCCTAAGCACTTTGCAAAGCACCTACACTAATCACCTAGTATATTCACTAACACTTTGGTGGCTAGAGCAACTAAATATGTGTCTATGCACTATGATCACTTCCTTGGGCTCCAACCTTACTGTTTTGGCCGGCCATGGGGTATTTATAGAGCCCCAACCAAATAGAGCCGTTGGGCAAAGGGATGGGCTTTTCTGCCATCGACCGGACGCTCGTCACGTCCTGACCGGACGCGTCCGGTCACTCCAACGGCTAGTTGCTAGCTTGCACAGGCACTGATCGGACTCTGGCATGAGTCCGGTCACAGACGATCGGATGCGTCCGGTCGCATTTTCGTGCCTCTGGAACCTCTCTGAGTTCGATCGGACTCTGCTGAGCTTCAGCGTCCGGTCGACGTCGTAGCGTCCGGTCACGCTGCCACGCTGATGAACAGTCGCATCGATGCGTCCGGTCCAACTGGCGTAGCGTCCGGTCGCTATTGACGTGGCGCTGTTGACTGAGTGAACTGACCGGACGCATCCAGGCCAGCGTCCGGTCACTGCGTGAGCAGCGTCCGGTCACTCCTTTTCCTTCGTTTCTTCGCGATTTCTTGCGCCGTCTTGGTTCCGTTCTTGTGCCTTGGACTTTGCTTGATCTTGAGAGTCTTCTATTGAGCTTCAAATGTCTTGCTTGAGGTGTTGATCGTCGGATCACCACGTCGCCTTAGTCCAAGTCACATTTGCACCCTATTGGACTACAAAACAAACACTTGCAAAACGCATTAGTCCAATTTGGTTGTGTTGGTCATCAAACACCGAAATCCGAAGTTAAATGGTCCGAGGTCCATTTTCCTTACAGTTATCATTAGCTAGTCTGTTATATATGGTCATCGATTATCTCCTAAAAGGAGGCTCGTGGGTGGTATGTTGTTTTCGAGGGCAGGAAGTGTAACACCCTGGTTTTGAATTTCGAATTCTAAAGTTAAATTGATTTAATTCAAATAGTTGCTTTGCATTTATAGGCCAATTCTAAATATTTTATGAAGCAACATAAAACTTGTAGCATGTTAGCAAACATGCTTGTTGCATTCATGCTGCCGCACGAGTTTTGGTTGTCTTGTTGAGCTTGTTTCCTCCTTTCTCTATAGTTTTTTTTGTTGCTTTATGTTCCTAATTGGCTCTAACCAAACCCTAGACTAACTAAACCTAGTCTAATTAGGGTGGGCCCACCCCTAGTGGGCCCTGGCCAGCCCCTACCTACCCGTGGCCACCCATGGCCAGCTCTGGCCGGCCATGGCCAACCCTGGCCAGCCTTGGCCAGGCTAGCAGCAGCAGCTGGCCACCAGTGGTCAGCGGCCAGCCAGGCCAACCACCAGCCCAGCAGCAGTGGCCAAGGGCCACCAGCAGCACCAGCAGCGTGGCCCAGCTTGGCCACCAGGCCACCAGCCACGGCCGCGGCCCAGCTAGGCCTCGCGCGCGTGCAGCCCGCGCCACGGGCCGGCCCAGCAGCACCGCGACACCGCGGCCCGCTCCCGCGCTCGCTCGCGTCAGCAGCGCGCCTCGCCGACGTCAGCAGCGAGCCGCTGACCGGTGGGCCCCGCACCGGGTGGGTCCCACTGCACAGTGTCGTCTCCCACCCGGAGACGGACACCGGCTCCGCCCGTGCGCCGCGTCCACCTCGGGCTCGGGCCCCGAAGATCACCGCCTAGCCCCACATCCCCGAGCTATAAGTAGCACCGCGCCGCCACCCGCGTCCGTTTTCCCCAACCCTAGCCGCCCCTCTGTGTAACATCTCGGCTCAGGGCTTAATAGGATTAATAGAATACTCATACCAATAAGTTGCAACTTCTTTTCCGGAAGCTCATCTCCTAAAAACTCCAAAGTTAAGCGTGCTTGGCTTGGAGCGATGGGTGATCGACCGGGAAGTCTTTTCCGGGTACGCATGAGTGAGGACAAAGTGCGCAGAAAAGACTGGTGTTGGTCTGTGGGGATAGTCTAGGTCCTATGAAAGCTGCCTGATGTAAGCGGGCCCGGCCTCGAGGAGGCGGGACGTTACAGAATGGTATCAGCGCCGACTCTCGCGGTTTCACGGGCGCGTGTGTCGCAGTTGCGCAGGCATAGTGCGCATGGCTGGTGTGGATCCGGAGTGGTCACACAGCATGATATATGCGCTGTCATTGGGCATACGGACGTGGCCAAGAGAGGACGTTCCTGGCCTGGGATTGATCGACGAGGACGTCGATCTCTTAAGGGGGTGAGATTGTAACATCTCGGCTCACGGCTTAATAGGATTAATAGAATACTCGTACCAATAAGTTGCAACTTCTTTTCCGAAAGCCCATCTCCTAAAAACTCCAAAGTTAAGCGTGCTTGGCTTGGAGCGATGGGTGACCGACCGGGAAGTCTTTCCCGGGTGCGCATGAGTAAGGACAAAGTGCGCAGAAAAGACTGGTGTTGGTCTTTGGGGATAGTCTAGGTCCTATGAAGGCTGCCTGATGTAAGCGGGCCCGGCCTCGAGGAGGCGGGACGTTACACTCTGCTCGCGAGCGCCGAAACCCTAGCCGCCGGACGAGCCGCCGCCGCCATTGCCGTCGATTCGATCTCGTTCGCCGTCGATCCGTTAGGTGAGGAGGGTGTCTGTAACATCCCGAATAATTAACATTAATCACACTGCATTTCATGAGCATAATCATATCCGAGCATATCATTTGCATCGTTTGATTGAAGTAATGCTTGTTTTTCATATTTAAATAAATAGGTTAAGGTCGATTTCAAAACTCTAATTGGAAAGTACTATTTACATCGCTTATCTCAATTTGGACCTTTAACAAAGTATGTAGAGAAAAATATTTGGAACAAAAGACCTATTTTGACCAAATCATGAAAATGCTTTTAAGGTCACCAAAATGGTCAAAAACAGTGTTTATATATCTTTAGTATATTTAAATTTGAACCAAAAATGTACCTTCAAAAATAATCTGAATTAGCAAAAATGTCCTATATATGAAATATTCCGCTCTTGAAATGGAGCAACTTTCGTATTGTAAGTTTTTCCAAATTCGCAATATTTTTCTAAATATAAGCAGTCAAAGTTTTAGTTCATCTTAAAAAAACAGTGGTACCCATCCAGGACCCCACCTGTCATGCTCCTTCTCCTCCTGTCTCTTTCCCCTCTGCTTAGCACGACAGAGCGCAGCGTCGCCCGCTGCCGCCCTGCCGCCGCGTCGCTGTCCCCTGCCGCTGCCCGCCCTGCCTGCCGTGCTTGCCTGCGCCATGCCTGCTCGCCTGCCGGCCCGGCCGATTCGAGCACGCACGCGCGCCCACGCCGCCCGCACACACACACACGCGCGCCACGCTGAGCGTCATTGCGCCGCACCGCACACTCGTCTGCCACCGAGCCACGCCGAGCGCCAAGGACATCGGCCAAGCGCGTAGTGACACCGGCACTCGAGCACGCGCACGTACCTGAGCACCCATGCCTTCTGCCCGCTCGCCTGCGCACCGCTGAGCCGCTGCCGTCGCTGCGCCATTGCCGCCATCGCCGCTGCGTTGGAGCTCGCGCCGAGCTTGTCCTCCCGCGTGCCCGATCCGAATTCGAGGTGCCATTCGGCCTTAGAGCATCTCTAGAGCATCTCCAGCAGTCTCCCAATATATCTCCCCCAATATAGTGATATTGGTGGGCACCAATACTAGTTTTGGGCTTTGTCAAACATGTTTTCCCAACAGTCCCCCAATAATCTTCCCCAATATATGGGACTCATGTGTCATATTAGAGGTGAAAAAGAGGTGAGAGATGATAGTTTGGGGTGGGACCTAGCTATTGGGGGAGATGCAACTCCCCCTTCATTTGAGGGGAGATGAGCAAAATATTGGTGGCCACCAAAAATTGGGAGGGGTATTGGGGCACTGCTGGAGAAGGAAAAGTAACCTATCTCCCCCAATATAATAGATTTATGAGGATGAGGGGTGGGATTGGGGGACTGCTGGAGATGCTCTTATCTACCCCTCTTTCCTTCCCCTTCACCCATCCTCTCCACTTCAGCTCTTCGGCCTCGCTCGCCCAGTGCGGACACCGCACCCGCCATGAACACCGCCCAGAGCGCCACTACCTAGCCGCCTCCATAATCCCCCTCTCCTCAAATTGAAAGCACCAGTGAGTTCGCCCCGAACCTCTCCACCACCTTGACAGCATCCCACGCTCGATTGCACGGTATAGGGCCAATTTGGTCGTTCCCCTTTCCGCGCGCGCCACGGCCGCCATGGCCGCCTCGCGGTCCGCCATGGCCATGCCTCCTCTGATCCCTCTCTGCTTCATCTCGTAGGTGTTCGTGGGTTCCTAGGAGCTGTAGTTGCTTATGCTGCAGCTAATGAAGACGAAGGCGCCCTCGGGTCGCCGGAACATCGTCGGCGTCGTTGCCGCCCGCGCCGCTGGGACGCCATGCATGCTAGCCGAACCCTAGGCGTCGCCGCGCTCGTCAATAGCTCGCTCTCGGGGTTTGTTTTGGTAAGCCAGAGCTGTTGCACTCCTCGGCGCGCTCCGCAGCGGCCGGACTAGGCCGACGCGCCGCCGGACATCGCCGCCGTCCGCCACCGCACGCCACCGTCATAGCTAGAAGCGTCGTTGGCCTTCATTAGCTAGCCCGCTGGTTTCTCCTCGTCGAGCTGGTGCCGTAGGTGCCGGCCTCGTCGCTGGGGACCTCACCGCCGGCGAAGTGCGGCCGGTCAACCACCGCGCCGGCCGTGGTTCACTGACCGGTGGGGTCATTTGACCCTCTAGGCCCGCGTGTCACCCTCTGGTTGCAGTCACATGTGCACAGACTCGGGTACGCGTAGCCTTAGGGTTTCGGTTTGGATTAAATGAATTTATGAAAATATGCATGTGCAGCTTTAAAAATTCATAACGTATTATTTATTGGTCCAAATTAGATGATTCAAGTTGGAGTATTTTTATATGAACAGATGTATGCAAGAAAATTATGAGATGATATGTTTGTGATACTTTTCTGTGTAGTTTTATTTATTCTTGTTTAATCCTTTAATCTTCAGAAATGCATAGTAAAAAGAATATTGCTCAGAAAAATATGAGACCAATTTTATTGGTCTTCTTATATTAACCTTGATCTGTGAAAAATGTTAGTTGGCTAGATTATGTGTAGTTTTTGATCTGTCTAGTTAAAGTGCTATATTTCTTGATATATTTAGAAATTCATAATAATTAAAATATAAGGGATTAATGCTTGGTAAATTTTGTGGACTGTTCTTGTGCTAGTAGATAGCTAGAAATGATCTTAAATGTGTTGTTTCACACTTTTCACTGTATAAAGTAATTTAGGCTCAATTAAAAGGGATAACTTGTCCTTTTTGTGTAGGATAAAATACTCACTATTTTGACCTGAAAATTTTACAGTAGGCTTTTAGTAACATACTTAAGCTTCTGTAATTTTGGTAGATTTTTCTAGACAATTTACATATATGGTGTAGTTATGCCCTAGTTGTATGAATGCCTTAATTAAACTTTGTTTAGCGTGTCAAGCCTTAAAATGAGGCTTTTGCTATGCATGTTTGATGTGGTATGCTTAGTATATACCTTTGGCTTTACTGGCTTGTTTGCCGGTGATAGTATGATGGTTAGAGGAGATATGCACCTACTCGGTAACATAAAGCAACATGTTTTAATCCATCATGTGCAGCATGCTCATTCATATAATCATTCATCAGTCATCATATATGCACATCTCTACATGCATTCATCATGTTTATACACGCCAATGCATCATACAGGATAGTTAGGAGAACGGAACGTGACGTAAAACGAGGATCCAGAAGTGGAATGCCCGAGTGCTTGGAGCTTTAACCTCACTCTTCGAAGGAAGGCAAGCCCCGGAGCATTTCTCCCTATGGTTTTCCAATTAACTTATTTTGCATCCTTTAATGTTTATGCTGCATTAAGTTTATAGGCGTTGAATGATACCGTTGATGCATTATGATCACCGTGATCCACCTGAGTTATCCCTAAACCCTTTTAAGTTCCGGTTCGCTTATTTGCTTAGCCCCGCTTAATTAGATTAGTAGAAGTCGGGTGATTTCCTGTCATCCGCGAGCTAGAGGTGATAAATCATAATGGTGAGCTATACTGTTGTTGGTTGAATATAACCATGAGAAGTAATAAATTGAGACCGGGTGGGATTGGTGTTGTGGACAGAACTAGAGGCTCTGGGTTGTTTATCCCGTCTGTGTCGACCTAGGACACCGTCCGATGTCACGGCCCTCACGACATGTTGAACGCATGCCCCACATTTAGCTAAAAGGGTGGGACTACCCGACCACAAAGCCTTGACTTATGTTCGGGCCGGGTTTCGACTCGGATGCAATTTTATCGGTGAGGAGGAGGAGATACAGGGGCGCGGAGAGTGAGACCTTAAGATGGGGCGTATCATTTGATGGAGCGCTGACCTGTTGGCAGCCGGGCGGCCCCTGGGTATCATTGGTTCAGTTGATCCCGCAACTCTCAAACAGTCCAAGGTGACCTAAGGTGCCTTCGCGCAGGCATGTCTGGGTTTGTGTGGGGAATACCTCACCAGCTGGTTTGTAAATCGATTCGGATCGCCATCATCCCTGGAAGTGGACACTGTCTTGAGCACCGGCATCATAGTAACAACTTGAATAGTAAAGAGATGAGATGGTTATGATGTTGATGCTGAAAGATGCTCAACCAGAATGGTTACTATTCTTGTTTGATAATTACACCCTACTTGATTAGTTCAGGTGCTAATCTAGCTCGATAGGGCTAATGAATTTAAAACCCAAAGCTAGAAGGTCATATTAATTGTTAATAATAAGCTCAAGCTTTTTATGCAAGGAAAAGAGTCAGCCAACCTACTTATATTGCCTGCATACTCCTTGGAGTCACTTTATTTCTGGTTATGACGGGTAAGTCTAGCTGAGTAGATTCTCGTACTCAGGGTTTTATTCCCACTTGTTGCGGATCATAAGACTTTTTCTATGGCGACAAGATGGACTCATATCCCACTACGGGAGGATTAGACCTTGGGCAAAGGTCAACTCTTATATCTCGTCTACTTGCTGTTGTTGGATGTCGACCATGAACTGGCAATGTATTTAAAACTATAGGTGTGAGTTTATGTCAAACTTATCTTTACTTCCGCTATTTATTTGCAACTCTGATTCAAAGGGGTTTATGTAAAACCTATAATGTAATTATTCTATGTGCAAAAAGGTATGGACAGGTGGATGGTAATTACTGAACTGTGCGATCCGGGTGTTGAAGTTTAAAAAGTTTGAAATCCTTCGAGATTTCACGGACTACCGAGTTAATATGAGCACAATGTGCTAAATAAATTGCTTCGGTGGTTTACTTAGTACCTTGGGTTTATATTAATTGGGCGGTTCTGTTACAGCTAGTATCAGAGCACGGTTCAGCTATTACCATTCATTTGGGTACTTACGAAACAAAGGATTTGTTTTACAAAACTATTTTTCAACTTATAGTTATATAGGTGTTTGAAAAACTATAAGTTTGAACTTAAAGAGTGTGCCAGTGGTCGTATCCTTTATGCCCAGTTTAGGATTATCAGGTGGCTTATATAAGTACTGACTTGGAGGTATTGCATCATATTTTATGTTGTCGCGCTCATACACGACGAATATGTATGGGGGCCATTCACTTGAGTGGTTATGTATGGATCATTTTGCCTCTACATCAAGGTAAGTGTGAGTTGTGAGTGCATGATCGGACGCAATGCCGATCTAGGGGAGTGCTTATATGGTGCTGAATTATATACATGTTCACACATGTTTATATGAAGGTACCCCATGTGTGGGTGTCGTCTTCTGGCGACTTGTTGGGTAGTATACATCCATGGGAATGGGTGTGAGTAATCGGAGTTTTCACCTTGTTCGGAAGGTGCGTGGATTTTTCGTCGCTTGCATTCATTGGGGTTTTGGGCTGAAATAGAATTTTCTGCAGGTACACTAACTTCGCAAGATCGTGTAGCTCGACTAGTTATCGCTATATGAGAGCACATATGCATGCCACCGCCTAGAACGCTAGTACATGCTATATTCTAGGTTTGTGAGGACGTACGGAACGTGCATGCATCATGGCATATGCTCATCTCATGTCAACTGCATTACTTCTCTCCTTATAAAAAAAATAATAACAATATCTCTCTTTACAAATCACCAAACTTAACCTTCATCTCGTGAGAGTTGAAAATTTAATCGTGCAGATGGCACGTACGAAACGCATCAAGCCCAAGGAAACCAAAGCAAAGGATTCGCATTAACAGCTTGTCACTATTGAGCCACGTGCTACCAAGAAGTTTCTGAAAGAATATCGAATGCCTTCCTTACTGTGGCGAATTGTAACAGAAGCGACCAATTTACATAGGCTTAAATGCATTTAGACACCGATAAGGCATCTTGAACGCACTTAAAACTATATAAACCCGGTAGTCCGCGAAATCTCGAAGGATTTCGAACCATTACAAGTCATCCAAGATCTTTTAGTCTCACATCACACATTCACAAGTACATCAACATTCGAAATATATTACAACATAGTTCAAATAAAAGTTATTACAACACATTGTTCAGAGTAGAAAATAAAATAGCGGAAGTCTTAAAACATAGTTTTCATCAAAAGCTGTTCATGAATGCCCACCCATTAAAACCATATTACAGTGCCATCAAGTTGTCAGTCTGTCAAAAGCAACAGGGAGAAGCATCTACAGAGAAGAGACCAGCCCGTGGTCTAGTCGTCACCCACAGCTAGGTAAAGACAATTCTGGCAATAGCCGTAATACATCTGTCCGTCTGCATAACAACATTGGGAACAAACCCTGAGTACGAGAAGGTACTCAGCTAGACTTACCCGTCATAAAGAAAAAGACTCTCAAGGATCATGATAGGCTTATAAAGTAGTTAGCTTGACTCTTTTGCGAAAAGCAGGTTTTTCCTTTTTAAGCAAGATTAAAGATTAGCATCAGCTTAACATTTAACTTACCTTACTAAAGAGTGAGCTATACTAAAACATTTCTTTTAGCCAACTTTAAACATCAACAAGTCTTGAGATGACATTAGTTACCACTTTTAATTTGGCATCTCTTTAACCATCCATATCACTTATCATCACAAATGATTTATTATATCGACGCTCAGAGACCGTGTTCACTTCCAGGAACGATGGCGATTCGAATCGGTTTGCAAACCAGCTGGCGAGTTATTCCCCACACAAACCAGGCATACTTAGCCAAAGTAGCCTTAGTCATCTTTGGTACTATTTGGGTAAAGTTGCGGGTCCAACCGAGGCCTTCGTACCCGGAAGCTGCCAGTATGCCGAGTCAGAACACAGTTGACCTAGGACTTATTTACTGCACTTCCGTCTACCCCCAACCATCTCCAGTACGATGCACCCAGCAAGTCGATTCCCGGCCCAAACAGAGCTACTCGGCTTCGCGGTCCCATGTAACCAGCTAAATGTGGGGCATGCGTTCAAATGGACAAGAGTAGTCGATAGTTTGAGTTTAAGTGTTAGTGATTTCCAAGATCAACTGTATGCCAACACCTCAGGTAACCACCTAGCATCTCGCGAGTGACATCAATCACCTGACTTCTATCGTCTAAGCATGGCTAAGCAGAAACTCGATCCAACTCTAGCAGGGTAAACAAGGATATTGGTTAACAAGTATCAAGGAAGGCTTCACCCAACTCCTAAAACTTAATGCATAGAAACGATAACGACTCAAAGGTGAGTTATAAAACATAGGTGAGAATGCACCGGGACTTGCCTTGCTCAAAATGAGCTTGGACGATGATCAGGACACTCAAGTGCTTCTTCCTCGGGCTCCTCCCTGAACTGTCCTGCCGGCTCTACCTCCTCGGTGTGGCCTTCCCTGTGCTCCCTTGTGTGACTCCTGGTGTCGGAATCTGCGATCCTGTATGATGCATTGCATATATATGAGTAAGTGTGCAACATGGATGATGATGATGAATGAATCAATCATACACTTCTACAAGGTAATCAATATCGTCCAAGAACATGTACCTAAACATATCCTTACTTACACCCTACTCACATCAAGCAACCATCAAACAACCCATTACTTCTACTAAAATAAAACATAGCTATAACCGTGACTACCCTCTGGACACCACTGAAAATTCCCAGAAAATTATAGTAGGTAGCCCATGTCACAATTACATTCCCACAGAAATTTCATGCCAATTGGATAAGCCAATTGCTCTACACAAAAAGAACAAGCAACAAGGCATAAATGGAATGTAAAATACTTTGTACTACAAAAAGTGTGAAACAACAGATCTCGGAATATGAACATATGTATTCCACTACACAAACAAGCCACAAAAAGTTTCATGGCTAAAACATGCACCATTATTTTCCTATGAATTAACTACCAAAAACAAGGAAATAGGCACTTAAACTACAAGTCCACATTTCTGCATAAAACATACCAATGATATATTTTTCCACAGCAGTACACTTCAAAAAAAGACTAACAAAACAAGAATCACATTTTTCTGAGATCTACAGAAATAGATATGCATTTTCCAAGATTTACCTCAACACAAGAAATAAATAAAGCTACACATAAAACTTTCTCAAACATGCATAAAACTATTTTTAACAGGTACATCTCATCATAAGAAAAATTTAGAAACTTGAATCAACTCATTTGGAGCTAAAATGAGCAAGTTATGATTTTCCAAAGTATTAAAAACATAAAAAAGAAAAACATTTTTCCTTTATTTTCTTAATCCGACGGGAAAACCACTTTACAGAAAAGACCCTAGCTTTTCCCGAAACTGCGCAAGCCCAGATCTGTAAAGACCTGTGTCTGGCGCTTTTGCACAACAACCCCTGCCCTTTTCCAAATTTTCCCGGCGAGGTCCCCGACACCACCCCGCGGCGGAGGCTCGCCGGCGTTGGGGTTTCCGGCTAGGGGGCGGCTCCCCGGCGACGGATCGACGGCGGACGAGCATCTACGCGCTACAGCGACTCAGATCCGCCCCTTTGCGCGGCTGCAGGCGAACCCTAGCGCTCCGGCGACGGAGGCGGAGCTCCGACGGCGGCGCTACGCGGCGGCGACGCGACGGCGAGGCGCTAAGCCCTCATTAAGTGGCGCATGAGATGCGCGCGAGCGAAGCGACGCTAACGGAGTGAAGAACGGGCACTATCGTCCACCGAGCGAGGCCGGCGACGAGCGCGGCGGCGGCGGCCGTGGCCCGGCTCACCGAAACCCTAACGAGCCTCATTAACTACACCAAACCTCGATTCGCACTACGGCGAGCACGGAACGCTAGCTAATGAAGGCGAAGAAGGGCCAGAGGGACGCGGCGCGCGGTGACCCGCGGCGGCGCCATGGCCGGCGACGGAACGAAGCTGCGATTCGCGCTCTACCTTCGTCGGCGTGGTTCGTGCGAGTGCGTGGAGGTGCGGCGGAGCGAGGCGAAGCGATTGCGCGCACTGGCAGGAGAAAATGGCACGGCGGCGACGCTCGACGGCGATGACGACGCGGCGGCGGAAGTTTTCCCCGTGGGCGCGCTCGGGAGAGTGAGAGGAGAGAGCGAGAGAGTGAGGGAGGGGACAGAATGAAGCTGGGGGAGACCCCAGGCGTCCCCGCGCGGTGTAAGACGCCATCGGGTGCGTGGGAGGCTTCACAGAGCATGGCCGCCATGCAGCGGTGGCCGCCTGCGGCGGTCGGGACGTCGGTAATTCCCTGACGGCTCGGCCCCCAGCCGTTACAGAAAAGGTATTTTCAATTTCAAAAGCAATTTTCCCCCTTTTGAATATCTTTTAAAATAAGCCGAATTAGCCAAAAAGTTATATATATGAAATGTAGCTCTTGAAGAGTAGAACATTTCATCTTATACTCATTTGGCCATATTCTGCATAGATTTTGAATTACAAAATTCTTTTGGTAAAAGCTTCATAAATTCAAATAAAAGAAAAACAGCCTACATGGCTGGCCCTTTTTCATCTTTTTGAGCACTTTCCAAACATTTTCATGAAAGATGAGTATAAGGACTTTTGTTCCTTATAAAATTTTGAACAACTTTTGTTAAAGGCACATTTACATGCAAAACTTCTATCAAGACATTCAAAACAAGTCAAATTAAGCACTCTCTTGGTCAATTAAGGTCAAACCGTGGTTAAGGGCTTAATTAAGCAAAAGCTTAACATAACCCTAGGTTCATTTGACCTCTTGATCAAGTCAAACAAGTTTTCAAAACATTAACACTAACATATAAGCTACTTTGCCAAAACATTAAACAAACAAGCATATAACCAGCATATATAAGCATTACAAGGCAATTAAATCAAGCATAGCAAAAGATGATATGCTAATGATGCTTATGTTAATGCAAATGCTCATGATTAAGGTAAGCTGAACATAGGGTGTTACACGAATTCTACACTCTGTTGGTTATCCCACAGGTAAGGAACCTCGCTATCAATGGAGTAAAGAGCTGGAGAGTCAGCGTCCAAGTTTGCTCCCTATTGAAGTTGTGATTCCCGCCAGGAGTGAAGATGCGACATTCTGGTGTGGACGTCGGTTCATTGCTCAAGGTAGAAACCCTCAAGGAGGTGCAAATGTGGTTGCTTACAAGGCCTTGAGAGATTTGCTTAAAAGATTTCCAGATGAGGTTGCTCATGCCAATGCTGGTGTATTTCAAGGGTGACCCATACCATGTTGTGTGGCATCAACTTAGTGGAACTACACTTGATAGGGGTAAAGATGAGGCTGAGAGCAGCAATGGCCCTATCAATACCGCCATGTTTGCTATGATGAAGAGCTACTCATGCCTAGAGGAGGCGTTTGAGTCCCTTAATCATGACTTGATCTATGTCACCTCTGTGAAGCGTGAGATAAAGAAAGAATATGAGGAGGAAATATAAAGGATGACTAAGATGTTTGAGAAGATGACACTTGCCAAGGATCAGGCTATTCAGAGGGAAAATATTGTTGTCCACGAGACCTTTGTAGCGCAAAGTCAATTTTTGGAAT
The DNA here is from genome assembly GCA_009763385.1 of Coix lacryma-jobi var. lacryma-jobi. Lineage (NCBI taxonomy): Eukaryota > Viridiplantae > Streptophyta > Magnoliopsida > Poales > Poaceae > Coix > Coix lacryma-jobi. The sequence continues at coordinate 182,858 of VDCT01000344.1, forward strand.
TGCTTGCCCTACTTGGCCAATGGCAACAGGCCTTTGGTATAGTTGTGCAACAACGGAATGAAGCCTGGAACGAGAAAAACTGTCTGAGGGACCAGATGATTGCACTAGGAAGTCTTAATGGTGCCCTACAAGATGAACTACATTGGGTTTATGATCAGCTTCACTATAATCCTCATGGAACTACTTAGGAAGCAACTCAAGTAGTGCCTAACATAGATGGTGTTAATGCTGGAGCTGTAGGTAGTGTTGAGAACATGGACCATGACCAGGAGGTGTAGGCCTGATGTTAGGTCTCTACTGGGTCTAATGTTTTTTTTGTTTGGACCTTATGTAATGGCCATAGTCCTAAGCAGATGGTGCAATGGCATAGGGGTCAGTGAACGTGTATGATGTAGCATGCATCAATGGTGTATTTGTCCAATGTAGCTTGCAAGAACGAATACTATGCTCCTCTAATATTGTGAACTAGAACATCGTCATGCTCCAATTTGGTTCAATCTTCATCCATGCAAAAATTTATTCTCATTCCACTCGGTTGACGATGATATGTGGACATTGGTTCCTTTCTATCACATATCTAGACCAGTTGTTAGCGGATACTGTTATTGCTCATCTCGATGAATGACATGACGCTAGTATTTGTGGTAGTTTATATTACCATTCCAAAATCACTCCTTGCTCTCTTCACTTTTGAAATTCGCGGTAATTCTATTACCTTGCCTTGTGCGCGAAGCATAGCCGCGCAATGTATCCTCATATAAATAATTCGATTGTTTAGTGAACCTTTCTAGTGGCTGTGATAGTGGCATCTCGATTAACATTTTATAGTGCCACGAAAAAAACCTAGACTATTTCGGTGGACGCACCTAGATGGATTGCTAGGGGACACGCTGGTATTGTAATTATTGATCGTAAACCATTATCTCGGCTACACCAAAGCAGCAACATTGTTATGCAACCATCCTTGGGTATTTGCATATATAGATCCTCGAAATACAAACCACCTGTTCTCACAACATTTTATCATGGATGTGATGGTTGTGAGACGCCTTGACTAGGCCTTGTACAAAGCACATTCAGTGGATCTCTCCTTGCTAGCTTGTGACCCTGTGACTATCCTTGTCTGTTTCACTGTTGACTTGCATGTGATGCCTATCAGTGCAGGGATCTTCCATATCATGTTATATGCACCTCGATTGTGAGATCCGTAGTGGTGTCTTGATTAATTACTGAAGGTGCCGCGACGAAACCGAGAGCCTCCTGTGGGCGGACGACACATGATTGCGCTACTCGGCACGCACCGGTATCACATTTGTTGATCTCGACCCATTATAGAGATTACTTCAGTGTGCCATATTACATGACCCTACCTTGAGTTCATTCCAATACACCTTCAACAATCGGCGATGATTTATCAATGATGACATTTTTATCTTGTTAGTCAATGACATTAACACTTTCTGACTGCAAGAGATGGTAGACAAAGGACTAGCAAGTGTTTCACCTGGAGTCATACTATCTCTTGTAGGACATGTGTTACTCTCTCTCTATGATTTATGGGGAGGTACACAGCGCCTGAGCCGGACAAATCTTGATTAAATGAAGATCTAGGTGAGGCCTTGACTTCCTTGATATTGGTTATGCTCTCTCCTGCTTTACGAGTGTTATCTATATCTACACGACTTGTTATTGCCCATTGAAAAAGTGGAAACCTTGAAGTTTTTAGTGTTGAGAGACAACTAATTAGTGGAGTATGAGAGGTTATTCTCTAGTTATGCCACAAATCTTGGCTGGCCAGATTTGCCCAAATGACATGTATGTCTTGGAATATGAGCCCGATGATAGTTATGTTCTTTTTGGAATTTCATTGCTATCATTGGATCATAATTCATGGACTTCAAAGTGGCTTTTCATGATACGTTGTGTAATCTTTTCGGGAACCATTTAGAAAGGAGTATGGTCAAGACTAGTGGGATCCCTAATAGTTTCCACGCTCTGTTCTTGCTCTTTTCTGAAAGGCTTTGTCACTCTCTATGTCTGAGAATCGAAGACTGTGGGTTTTGTCTTGCTTAGCTTAAGGTGTTTTGTCTGATAAGGAAAATGGTTCCCTGTTCCATGCTGCCTCTTCAAAAAGACATAGAACTTTCCTACAGTTGTTAGGTGTTCTATTGTCTTGTGGAATATCACTACCTTATGGGAATCAATGAAGGAAATCCTTCAGACGAAAACATTTACCTAGACATTTCTGAGAATTGATCTGAACCATGTCATGGCCTTGTGCTTACAACTCAATAGTGTTCGACCGTTACTCCTGTCCCTACACGAGGATCTAATATATCTTTATTCCCAGGCACTAGATCTCTTACGTGGGCCGGAGGTTAGCAACACTATTGGGCTTGTACCTGGGCCGTATCAAATTGCCCATAGGCCAGATTCGCTTATGCTTTGGATATGCATGGTGTACATGATTTGGTATAGACATGGGTTGCCAAAGTGCTTTGTTTCAAGTATCATGATATCCATCACGGAACATGAGGATTTGGTTAAATAGAGGTACCTTCGGAATGATAAGTTGACAAGATTATTTTGGCAGAGTAGTGAATAACAAAAGTCAGCAAGACCGTATTATGAGAATATGGGTCTTATGCTAGGTTGGTGATTGTGAACCCTTCTTAAGAATCTTTATTCGGTTAGTGATTCCACTTAGTGGAATTGAATATTTGGAGGTTTCTACTATGTTAAAGGGTTGTTGGCGGTCTTTATTGCATACTTTTCTAAATGCCAACATGATATCAAAATAAATAGTAGGTAGGGCTTTGAACTAACATTTCCACAAGTTTTGGTGTATACTAGACTTGCAGGTACGACATGAGGAAATACACCAAACTCTACAAGAAAGCGCACTCTAGAAAGCGTATTCAGAAAAGGCGCAAATCAAGATAAAATGGAAAAGCCCACCAAAACACCAAACTGGATCCATCCGTAACCACGTACGAGGTCCTGGCAGCGAAACCGACCGCACCCCCGAAGCCGGAGGCCAAACGAGCCAGCCAGGGGTGCGGCCGCACCCGGGTGTGCCCGCACCCCTGGTGGGGCCTGTTGGGTCTAGTCTTTTTTGTCAGTTTGAAGGACGGTTCCCCCAGTATCTTCCCGCCTACGATCAACATAGATGGAAGGTGGAAACCGCCCTTTTGAGGTCGGTTTGGTGCTTTCCATGTGGGGATGAACCTTTTGCACATTGCCCCTCCTCTCAAGCTATAAAAGGAGGCCTCCTCTCTACACCAAGGCATTCATTCACCAACACAAGGGGGTTACAATGTAGTAGAGGAAGAGCAAGCTCCATTCTAGTAGCTTCTAGCTAAATCATAGGGAGAGAGAGAGGGAAAGGGTTGGAGGAGGAGCGGAGTCGAAGCAAGTTCTACCCTAGGGTGGACAGAGTGTCGGGCTTGTCAGCTCTCGATCCAACTTGTACCTCTACAATCATCTTGCTACTTTGAGTAAGATGTTCGTGCTCAACTTTGGTTTGATTCATTAAGCATATTACTTTCATAAAGCTACTTGTTTGTGGGATCGTCGCTCGGGAAACCGGGTGCTCTAGTAAGAGGACTCCTGATAGAGACGAATACTCCTGCGCACCGCTAGAGCAGTAGTCACCTTCGTAGACGTGGAGTCTAAGTTGTGGGCTACCTTCGTATGTGGTATGGCTTGCGGGTAGAGGGGTAGGTGTCAGTGCAGTGACAACTACTGGCATCCCTAGTACTCCCCCACGTTCAGTCGTAGCGTAGTGCTGATACTGTGATTGCCTAGTTACCTAGGACTCGCGGTGGGCCTGAAGCAAACGAGTAGTGGGAAAGATAATATCTCTTATATGTATCTACCTTAGAAGAACCTCTCTTCCCAAGTTATCTCTTCCTTCTATCTGGGGTAAGCTAGCTAAGAGACTAAGTACAAATTACCGTTCCTTTGGGAAAATACGATACCCTGATATACTTCCGGGTGAAGTGCTATAACGATACTTCCGTGCGCTTGCGGATTTCTCTGCTATCGCTAAGAAGCGTCAACAAGGGTCATTGACCAAGAAACTTTGACTTCTACATGAGAAGAATTGGATCTCTTTGACCTAAGAACTTTGACTTCTACATGTAGAAGGATTGGACTCTCATAGTCTAGCTTGATCATATCGGCATTTTATTAGCCAATGTTCCTGTGAAGGGCTATGTCAATGTTGGACTCGCTTCAAGAAATTCCATGGTGTCATCCTAGAAAGCGAATAAAATAGTTCTCGTTCTATGGGAGCTACAATCTGTTTCCTAGGAATAAATCCTTTAGGATTTGGAAGCACCTTTTGATGTATTTGAGGATGTGAATAGCAGATTCCATCACATTTGACCCTTTATCATCTCCAAATGGGTAGTTGTTGATCATATCCTATGACAACCATCCCTAGTGAGATGTAGTTTTGGGTTTAATGAGAAGGTATAATATACTATTCCTATCCTCTTCATATTTCAAATGGACAGAAGGAAAAAGATTTGACCTCATTTTGGAAGCTTGGGCATAAGTGGGGAAAAACATCCTTGGATAACAAAAGGGTAATTATAAAGACAATTAAGTGCACTAAGTATCAACCAGTGAAATGGATTTGACGGCTGATCGTCTTGGTTAATCGGCATTTTTAAAATCCCACTAAAGTCCAACAGTTGCACCTCAGTCAACTCACATGAGGACCGTTGTATCTCTGGGGGACCCGCACTGTCGTCGCGTGGCCATGGTGCCACAGTTGCCGCACAGCACCTACACAGTGTGCTTCTCTCCTGTTCCTGCAATGCTGTCAACCCGTGCGCTTCGTTCTTATCGCGTATTGGGCCCCTACTTCTTCTCCTTCTTGGCTAAGGAATCCAGCCGCTCGCTCGTCCACCACCGAGCGAACCCCATCGTCACCTTTATATTCCCACGCCCGAGCTCAGCATTGGAAGCCGCCGCAGTCTGTCTTCCATTTGCTTGGTGACTCGTCATCCACCTCCGCCCACCAGCCTTTTCCTTCCACCACTGCATCACCACCTTGTTAGTGTTGATCTCCTCCCGTTGGTAGGCCCAACGGCCCACACGGAACTTGATCCGCTCCCTGATCGGGGGAGCCCAACCCATCTATGGTTGGGGGGCCCCTGTCACTCTGCGGTACATAAAAGGAGGGTGGGAGGCCAGAGCTCGGGTCACGAGGTTCACCGTAGCTGCCACTCCCACCTACAGTCCTACCCTAATCCGATCTAGGGTCGCAGCCAGTGACGGGAAGTCCTCCTCCGCCACCACTGCTTCCTGACGCCGCTCCATCGACCGTCGCTGCCTAAGCACAGAGAAGATCGGTGACTTCCATGGGGGACTCGACCTCCAACCTCAAGGCCGCCGATGGTCGGTAACCCTAACGCACACCTCTTCTCTCACCATTTCTCTCTAATCTAGTAGATCAGTCATGAATACTTGTTTACCCTAAGTTAAGTACCCGTCTGATCCACTGGTTAGTGATCCTAATTTACTATCAATGGTATCAGAGCCTAACTAAGCAGTGGGTTCAAGATCGGGATTAGAACTAAGAGCAATTAGAAGGAGATGAATCAGAATCTAAGTCTTTTGTTTTGGCCGCCGAGCGACATGCCGATGAGTATCGTCCCGGGCCAGGAGAAGAAGCAAAGCGACCGATCCGGTTTTGGATCGGCGAATCCCTAAGAAATCAGAAGGGGAAACCGAATCCCTAACCCTAAGAATCAGAGAATCCCTAAGTAGATCGGCGGGAGAAGGGGTACCAACCTCACTGGTTTGGGCTCCGCGTCGTCGTCACCGGGGCACCGGGGCAAGGACTCGCTGGCGCTCGGTCTCGCGGCCATGGGCATCGCCCACGAGGCCGCCAGACGGCGGCGCGCTCAGCCAAGGGCGAGCGCGCACGCCGGCTAGGGGCTCTGCGGCGGCGCCGCTCCCTCCTTCTTCTCCGGCGGCTCGCTCAGACCGCCGCCGCCGCTTCTGCTGCTCCGGCTCCGCGCGGCGCGCAGGAGAGAAGGCGAGAATGAGAGAGAGGAAATAAGATTAGGGTTTTCGGGGGAGCGGCCGCCGGCGCCCTTTTTGATCGCGCGAGATGCGCGCCTGGCCGTCCGATGGGGATGGACGGCCAGGGTCGGCCGGGCCAGATGTGGCCCATGCGGGCGCGAGCGCCACCGCTCTTTCCCGGCCCAGGCCCAGGTTGCGGCCTGGGTGCGGGGGAGCCTGGCCAGGGCATGGTAAAGGCCGTAGTGGCCCGTTTTTTTCCCTCCCTGGTGGCCCATTACGATTAAGAGAAATGTTTTTCCAATTTCAGACAAACTTTTTAAGTTCACATCTCTGTAAATTTTGAACCAACGAGATAAATTTTCAGAGAATATCAGAAAAATAGTATAAGTTTATTCAGTCACGTTTTCCGCTGCAAAGTTTATTTTTTTGTTCTTTAATTAAATTCGAACCAATGGGAGAATTTAATTATTAGAACAATTATTAAATTTAGATATTCAGAAAATTTGTAATATTGTTATATTCTGACCAACGTTGATTATATCAATATTATAAATGTTTTAGTTTCATCAGCTTTATGCATTATTTCTATTTTCTGCCCAACGGTGATATATAAATAATGTAGAAGGAATTGTATGTTTTAATACTGACCAACGTTGTTTTAAAACATGCAATTTTTTTTATGGATAAGATATTATTTGTGTTAAAGTATCTCACTATTCTGTCAATGGTTTTCAGGGATCAACTGGATCGCTCAGATTCCACCTCTAACTGGGAACAACTATAAGAAGTGGCGCGAGCAGCTTGAGTTAGCCTTGGTCATGACTAACAATGACCTTGCTCTCTCTTCACCGTGTCCCGTTGCTCCAGAGGAGCCAGTGAGAGAGGAGAATGAGGAAGATGCCGCTTTTGCGACATGCAAAAGGGATCATGCTGATAAGAGGATGTCCTATGACTTAGAGAAAAGGCAATGGGATAGTTCCAATAAGAAATGTCTCACTTTAGCTAAGGCTACTATTTCAGAGCCTATCAGAGGGTCTATCCTTGAGACACCCACCATTGCTGAGTATTTAGATCATGTTAAGAATCAGTTCCATGGAACTACTAAGTCTCAGGCAAGTGCTCTTATCAAAGAGCTTTGCAATAAGAAATACAATGGTGGTGGCGTTAGAGACCACATACTTAGAATGAGCACCATAGCTGCTAAGCTTGAGTCCATGAAAATTAAGTTACCCGATTCTTTTGTCATTCACATGATCTTTGCCTCACTGCCAAGTGAGTTTGACACTTTTTGTGTCAACTATGATATGTTGCCTGATGACTGGAACATGGACAAGCTCATTAGTATGTGTGTGCAAGAGGAAGAGCGCATTAAGGCTTCACATGGGGACTCTGCTCTCTATGTGAAGGATAATAAGAGAAAGTTTTTCAATAAGAATGCTAAACCACAAGGGAAACCAAAGTGGGATGGCAGCTCATCCTCCAATGCTAATGCAAAGGGAAAGGCCCCTCAGTTCCAATCTCAACCTCAGTTCCCTCCTCAGCCTCAGTTCCCAGCTCAGTCTCAGTCCCAGAAGGGACAGAAGATCACTGTAGACAAAGATCAGTGCATGTATTGCAAGGAAAGGGGGCATTGGATGAAAGATTGTCCTGGGTTCCTGAAGTTCCTAAGTAAGAATGGTGAGGATATTATTACATTTGTAGATGAATCCTTGTTTCTAAGCTATGACAAATCCACTTGGTGGGTTGATTCAGGTGCAACTACTCACGTTGCTAATTCTTTTCAGGGATTCGCTACGAGGAAGATCCTGCAAAGAGGAGAAAGAACCATTAAGGTGGCTAATGGAGTACAAGCCGACGTCCAAGCCATTGGAGACGTATCATTAGAATTAGTAAATGGTTTTGTACTTAGGCTTCATGATGTACTCTATGTTCCTTCTTTGCATCGAAACTTAATAAGTGTGTCTAAGTTAGATGATTATGGATTGGCTTGTCATTTTGGAGATGGCAAGTGTAAGATATTTTTTAATAATCAGTGTGTTGGTCTTGCCTTCCGACAAGATAAACTTTATTTGTTATCCATCTCTGAGAATGTTAATGTTATAAGTTCTGAGAATAAGATTGCTTCCTCGTCTATGAATGTAAGTAAAAAGCGTAAGAATATTCAGGTTGACTCTTCAAAATTGTGGCATTGTCGATTAGGCCACATTTCGAGGGGGAGAATTGATAGATTAGTCAAGACTGAAATTCTTCCGCCATTAGAACTATCAGAATTAGATCAATGTGTTGATTGCATTAAAGGTAAGTATGTTAAGAAAATTAAGAAAAATGTCAAACGAAGTGCGGGGACATTAGAAATAATCCACACCGACATATGTGGACCGTTTCCCGTCATGAGTGTGGATGGTTACGACTCATTTATAACATTCACTGATGACTACTCACGTTATGGCTACATCTATCCGATTAAAGAAAGATCAGAAGCCTTAGATAAGTTTAAGATATTTAAGGCAGAAGTAGAAAATCAACACAATAAGAAAATTAAGATAGTAAGATCAGATCGTGGTGGAGAATACTATGGGCGACATACTCCGTATGGTCAAGTTCCAGGACCTTTTGCAAAGTTCCTTCAGGAGCATGGCATAGTTGCTCAGTATTCAATGCCAGGAGAACCTCAGCAAAATGGAGTGGCTTGTAACACTCTAGTGTTAAGCAAACTAAAACCTGACATGTCATCATATGCACTGGCATTTTATTTGAGTGATAACCTGGTTATGCATTCACTAAAACAAGTTTATTATTTTATGCTTGTGCTTAGTTGATAAAGAGTGCATAAGTTAAACCCTAGTTTATGTTTTCTTTTTGGTGCTTAGTGCTTGTTTGCATATAGGGGTATAATGGTAATTTCTTTTATAGTAGTGAATTTTGGATCAAACTTTGGTTTTATGTCTCAGAGGTGTATTTGGACCTTGATTCAAGTCATCTTTGAGGTATAAATCAGATTTGGTTAAAATTCCTTTAAATAGTTTAAATAATTTCAAAATCCTATTTCATCCCCTTTTCTTTTAATCAAAATCTAAAAAGAATTTGGGTATGCTTCAAAAAGCAAAGTTGCTCTATTTCTGTTGAGGAACAACTTTGATGTGTAAAGTTTTTCAAGTGTTCTTATGAAATCAAAAGTAATTGTGAAAGTTCTCTTTTACCCTTTTTGTCCCCTTTTGCTTTTCTTTCTCAAATTCAAAATTTAAGCTAAATTTGGGTGTGTTGCAAAAATAAAAGATGTTCAGTTTGAAATTCTAAGCATTATATATTTTGGCATATTTTCAACTTCTATTCAAAAATTCAAAGTAATTTTAATTTTGGAAAAGGGTAGAATGAGGAAAAGGGGGGAGATATGCTTGGCTCTCTGTTCATGGCGGTGGCCGCCGAGGCTTTAACCGGCGATGCCAGCGCGCTGGGCATTGCTCCCTCTCGAACAAGCATGTGACCGTGTTCGTGGCCAAGTTAAGCAGCTGCTGGCAAGCTCTCTCGCGTCGTGGCGCCTCCTTCTTCGCTCATCGTCGGCGTTTGCCACGAAGCCCCGACGAGCACCTTCTCGGCTTAATCTCCAATTCACCGCACACCGATCATCCTCATCCCAAATTGATCGCGGGTATAAATACCCTACATCCTTGCGCATCTCCAGAATCCACTCTTGCAACCTCTACTCAATCAGAGAGCCGATCATCGCCGTTTTCCTTTCCGCCGGTGAGCAATCGCCGCCGAGCTCGACCTCACCGTGGTCAGCCCAACCGGGCACTCCTCTACTCTCCCTGTCTTTTGTTTCCGTTTCGTCTTGATCCCAGAGCACTCATCGGCTCGATGGTTCTTTGTTTGGTGCTTAGGTATCGCCGGAACGGCGTCATCTTCGCCGGAGCTCGCCGCCGAAGGCCACTGCTCCGTGGACACCTTCTCTCCGTGCAACCTCCGCCCAAACCAGCTACACCATCAGCACCAGGGTGAGCCACTGGTCCTGTCTAACCTCTCCGCTCGCTTGCTACTGGCCTAGGTTCGCCGGAACAGCTCCGCCGTGGCTCGGTCCGCCGCCGTGCGTGGCCAGACCTCGCCGGAGCAGTAGAGTTTAGGGTTAGGGGCTCAATCGGTTGCGGTTGGCTTGCCGGTGCTGATGCTTGCGTCCGTTGGGTCTCTACTGGCCGGAGTTGGCCGGCGTAAGGCTCGCCGCCGCGCGGTGCGCCGCCGTCCGTTCGAGCCAGGGTCGTGGACCTCCTCGTTGTAAAGACGAGAAATTCCAGGGTGTTGGTTGCAAAGTCGTAGACTCTGTTGAATAGTGAGTTGGACTGCGGGTTGGTTTCCTTTAAGCCGAAGGGCTTTTCTGCAAAGTGTCCAGCGCGCACGGGCGGGAGCAGGTCGGGCCGGCTTTCGCGGGCGCTGGGCCGCACAGTCGCGGGCCGAAAGCCCCGTTTGGGCTAGATTCAAGTTTTTCTTTTTCTGGCTTTATGCACAGTAGCTAGTTTTGTTCTTTTTGCTATAATTAATCTGTAGCTCTGTTAATTATGAAATTTGACATGTTAGTTGATATCATGTCTGTGCTAATATAAAAATTATGAAACTTGTGTTTGGAGCACTTTTGTTATAACAATTAATTCTGCACTTTAATTAATAAATGCAACTTTGTTGAATTATGTAAATTTCTGTGTTATTCCAAAAATCATGAATTTTGACATGGGAATTTATATCACTGATATACACCTTCATGTTTAATTTCATCTCTGTTTAACAAAGTATGATTTGAGTATAAGTAAAAGGCTATATAAAAGGGTTTATTAAATAAAATAAAAAGAAATAGATGTTCACTTTAGGATTTTGTGACTTTTGATATTGATTGACAACCACTGGGAAACTAGCATGAATTGCTCCCTGGTTATGGGTTTCCTTTATACATATACCTTTTTGTTGCTTGTAAGTTGCTTTATCAGAAAATAATAAAACTTGTTAGTGTTTTTAATAGCTAAAGTGGGTTGTTGGTTTGCAACTTTACCGTGATGGAAAGTTGTACTCTGTAAAGGTTATAGCTTAGAAAATTTCCATCTGTACCATGATCATGTCATAAGCATCTCATTGATCATGCATATGCACTTTTACGTGTAGCTCCCGTTCTGGAAGAATCTGAAACTCCGTGGATATCTCTTGAGGGAGTGGATTCTTCTTTTTCTGAGACTCCGGACTTCGCTGACTCTCAAGGCAAGCCCCGGACATTAACCTTATCCTTGTGATTTTCTAAAGTTATTTCACTTGAGTAATATGATGCATTAAGTAATAGGAGTTGGGTGAATCCTATTTGATGCATTACCTATCTTGATGTTTCCAACCCTTAACCTGGATATCTGTTTATGAAAATGTTTAGTATGCTTAGCCAAGCTTTACTACTCTTTTATAGTAGATGCTTTTCAAAATGGTGGCTATGCTATGGGAATAATGAATCATGAGACAACATGATAATGATAGTAACTTACAACAAGAGTGGAGTCTTGTTGTAAGATTACTCAACATAGGACCTGATCGTTGTTGGACCGTTGTGATTGAGACCTTTGAGTACAGCCCACATGCGGTCGTAAGCCTCGTCTATAGCTATTCCGATACCTGAGAACAGCTAACCGCGCACTGGGAGTGGAGAGATGGCGGGAGTAGCGTGTACCCTCGTGGGTTAAAGTCCCGGATTGGAGGTGTACTGTACTCTCGGGTGGCGCGGACCCGTTCTTGTATGGGAGGATCTATAGATAGGGTTGATATATGCAAGATTAAGTTCTACATATGTCGTGTGGTACTGAATCCCCAGCTGGGTTTAATCGATTCGAATCGCCGTGTTTCCTCGGATATGGAGCCTCAATCCACTGTCCCGCACCGTAGTAAAGAATGGGATGGTTATGAAATGAGAATTTTAAAGAGGATGAAGGTTTAAGAATCTTTGGCTAGTTACAAACTTGAGTTAAAACTTGAAAATAGGTTTTACTTTTAGTATGCTTTTACGCAAACAAAATGCTTTGACTTTGCTAAAGTCTTACCTTGAATCCTTACAGCCTTCATACCTAAGTTTTCTTCTTTTCCCTAGACGGTTAAGTCTTGTTGAGTACTTTTGTACTCAGGGTTTGTTAACCCTTGTTGCAGGCGAGTACATGGATCCACCTTTTGATGGACAGTGCTACTTCACTCTAGTAGAAGAGAGTGATGATGATTCTAATGTGTGACCTTGGGCAAGTGAAAACTTTTGTGTGATATATGTATTATAAAGTTCCGAACCGTTTATGTAATAAGTACTTATGGTTTGTAAAACTCTAAGTTTTTAATCTATGTATTATAATCTTTCCGCTTTACTCTGATTTATCTTACCTATAAAACTGTTGTAATACTGTAATGCTTGATGAGGGATTGTCCTGGAAAGAATGTAACGTGGATGATTCGGGTTTCCCGAGGACACCCGACAGACCTCTTGAATCATTTGGAACTCGTGCACGCCGATCAAAGGTCCTTAGGACAATGATGGGTGCATGTGGGCCACTTAATTTAGGAGGTTCTGCCACAGCTTGGTATCAGAGCAGGAATCCCTTAGAAAGTATAACAGTATTCATTTTTGAAAACTTCAAAAGTTTTGAGTCAAACTAAATTTCAAATTAGTTTGAGTCCAAATTGCTTCTAAAACTTGTCTCATTCTTCTGACTTGTCTTGATTCATTCTTTAGACTTATCCTTCTATCTAAATGGATATGTTTTTAGTATAGTTATGGTGATATTTATATCTAAGGAACATTGTTTATAATATTGCCCTACTTATAAAAAGAAAGTTTATTCACTTTTATAATAAGTGACTATTTTAAAGTTAATTGTTTATTTGATGTATGCTTTGTTCGTAAGTTCGATTCATGCATCATGATTGATAACCTATAATTAACTTTCCCTCTTAAGAGTTGTTTCTAAATAAAGTTAATATAGTGGTTAATTATAAAACTCTATCTCTTAATCCTGGAACATATATAGTTCTAATCTTCAAAATGGATATATTTTAGCAGATGGCCCGTACTAGGCAGACTGCACGCAAGTGTACCGGACCTCGAGGTGTTCCTCGGCACGTTCTTGCCCCAAGAAATGATGGCCCTGCTGAGAGTGAGGGAAGTAACCAGCCCCTGGTTACTTACGAAGAAGGTGAAGGTAGTAACAGTGCCACTTCACAACTGCAGGCGGAAGTAGACCGCCTATACATGGATTTAGCTAGAGCAAATGGAGAAAGAATGAGGGGTAACCGAGAAAGAGAGGAGCTTAATGAACAATTGCAATATCACCACAAGAAACACCAAGAATATGAATGTAAGTGGAGGCAGGCTGTAGATCAGAGAAATCGGGCACGATGCCGGGTGGATACCATGAGGGATAACCAAACTCTCATGGCAAACCATCATGTTGAGTTACACAGGCAGTTGGAGGAATTAACTGCACGGTTGCATTCCGAACCTGCTATGCCAACCACTACTGAGGAAGAAACCGAAGAGGAAAAGGAGGATGAAGAGTTAGAACCTGAGGAGTATGAGATCTCCTCTGAAGCAGAATCCTAGATCTAGAGGTGGAATAATATGGAGATGTATCATAATGAACCATTCTGACTTTGTAACATAGTTAGTCAGAAAAACCTCTAGCCTGGTGATATATGTAATAATCTCAGTAATTCTTCTGTCTCAGAGTGGCTTGTTTGATAAATAAAATGGGCTTGATATGTTTTATATGTGAGATGATATGTTAATCAAATATAGTTGTGTTAAACAGATGCCTGTTAATACTCGTGGAGCTAGTTCTTCTCGTGGCGGAGATGATATACCCAACCCACCGCCAGTTCCACCATCCTTAGCCGATGCTATTGCGGCATTGGTTAATGCCACAACTCTCCTAGCTCAGAATCAGAATGCCGGACAACGTGGTCATGGCCGATTCAATAGGGATGAAACAACTTATGTGGATTTCACAGATACACGTCCTCCAATCTTTATAAAGGCTGATGAACCATTGGAAGCAGATGATTGGCTCCGCACTATGGAGCAGAAGTTTAGTCTTATCAATTGTACGGAAACCCAGAAGCCAGTATTCGCAGCACAACAGCTTCGGGGAGCTGCCGGTGTATGGTGGGCAAATCTCTTGGCTGTACAACCAGCTGGTCATCGTATAACTTGGGTTGAATTTAAAGAGGCTTTCAGGGCACATTACATTCCGGATGGTATTATGCAAATGAAACTTGAAGAGTTTCTGGCATTACGTCAGGGGGATGAACCGGTGATGCAGTATGTCGGGAAATTTAATCATTTATCTCAATATGCTTTTGATCAAGTTAATACTGATGCAAAGAAAAAGGCCTGTTTTATGAGGGGTCTGAATACAAAGCTTCAATCTATGATGACCACTTGTGGCAACATCAACTTTAATGAGGCCGTGAATATTGCTATAGCAAGCGAAGCAAAGAACCGCAAACATAAGGAAGCCAAGAAGAAGAGGGGACTTGTGTCCGGATCAGGATCATCTGGCGGCAACAAGAAGCGTCAGAGGCTTGTATATCATCCAGTCCAGCAGTTCCGCTCATCCTATCGTCCATCTTACCGTCCGCCTCAGCAGCAGATTTCTCAGAGGACTTTTGTAAGGCCTGCTGTGCCTTTTAATGTTCAACGTCAGCAGAATGTTCCCGCTATTCGTCCACCAGTGCCACAAGCTACAAACTATCCATGTTACAATTGTGGAAAGCCTGGGCATTTTTCTCGTGACTGTCCTTATCCAAGGCAGAATGTTCCCAATGCCAATGTGCCAAGGCCAGCGGGAAATCAGCACGCCAATCAAAACAAGGGAAATGCACAGAACAATCAGAAGAATAAGGGTGCTCCAAAAACAGGAAAGGTTTTCCATACTCAAATAGAAGCTATTCCTGAAGGAGAACCTGTTATGCTTGGTATGTTCCCTGTTGCTCAACACCCAGCAGTTACACTTTTTGATTCTGGTGCATCGCATACTTTCATGAATAGAACATTTGCGGAAAAGCATGATATACCTATTGATGAAACAAAAGATAGATTCTTTATACAGTCACCTGGGGGTCGACTATGTACTAAGGAAATGGTACGTCAGGTACCTATAGATCTGGGTGGATATATATTTCCAACCTCCATGATAGTTTTAAAAGATCCAAGTATAGATGTGATCTTGGGTATGAATTGGATGAACCAGAGAGGTGCAGTGATAGACACCTTGAATAGAACCATCAAGCTTAACGTACCTAATAGCAAGTCTCAACTTCTTATCCATCTTCCTACTCTTAAGAGAGCAGTTGAGCGAGTGTGTGCTACCTCTGTCAAGGAAATCCAAGATATACCAGTGGTCTGTGAGTTTCCTGATGTGTTCCCAGAAGATTTACCTGGTCTGCCACCTGATCGTGATGTGGAGTTTGAAATAGAACTCAAACCAGGGACAGCACCAATAGCCAGAAGAGCTTATAGAATGCCACCAAAAGAGTTAGCAGAATTGAAAACCCAGTTGCAAGAGTTGCTAGATAAAGGTTTCATTCGACCTAGTTCGTCACCATGGGGTTGTCCAGCAATATTTGTGAAGAAGAAGGACCATACCTTAAGGTTATGTGTCGATTATCGCCCCTTGAATGAAGTAACAATTAAGAACAAGTATCCTTTGCCCCGTATTGATCTTCTCTTTGATCAACTTACCGGTGCGAAGGTATTTTCGAAGATAGATTTGAGATCAGGATATCATCAGATCAAGATCAAACCAGAAGATGTTCCAAAAACAGCATTTACTACTAGATATGGTCTGTATGAATATCTAGTCATGTCTTTTGGTCTGACCAATGCCCCAGCACATTTCATGTATTTGATGAATTCAGTGTTCATGCCAGAGCTAGATAAGTTTGTGGTTGTGTTTATTGATGACATACTCATCTATTCCAAAACCAAAGAAGAGCATGCAGAACATCTCAGGGTAGTGTTGACTCGCCTGAGAGAACATCAGTTATATGCTAAATTCAGTAAATGTGAATTCTGGATAGACAAAGTTCAATTCTTAGGTCATGTTTTGTCAGCTGAAGGAATTGCAGTAGATCCAAGCAAAGTCCAAGAAGTTCTTGACTGGAAGTCACCAACTTCAGTACATCAAGTTCGGAGTTTCTTAGGATTAGCAGGGTATTATCGTAGATTTATCCCTGACTTCTCCAAGATCTCTAAACCAATGACAACACTGCTAAAGAATGACACCAAGTTTGTATGGTCGTCAGAATGTGAAAAAGCTTTCCAGACTCTGAAAGAGTTATTAACAACGGCACCAGTACTAGCTCAGCCAGATATTGAAAAGTCCTTTGATGTCTTTTGTGATGCTTCAGGCAAAGGCATTGGGTGTGTACTAATGCAAGAAAGCAGAGTTATTGCCTATGCTTCACGACAGCTTAAACGGCACGAAGAACATTATCCAACACATGATCTAGAGTTGGCAGCTGTAGTCCATGCTCTGAAGATCTGGCGACATTATTTGTTGGGTAATATTTGTCATATATACACTGATCATAAAAGCTTGAAATACATCTTCACTCAGTCTGAACTGAATATGCGTCAGAGAAGATGGTTGGAACTGATAAAAGATTATGATATTGAAGTACACTATCACCCGGGTAAAGCCAATGTGGTGGCAGATGCACTCAGCCGAAAAGGTCATTGCAAATGTTTAGAAGTCAAACCAATCGATGTTACCTTGTGTTATGAATTTGAAAGGTTAAGCCTTGAAATGATTCCACAAGGAAATCTCACGAATGTGATAGTTCAATCATCCATTAAGGATCAGATCGTTGCAGCCCAGAAGGAAAGTAAGGGAATGATCCATCTGAAAGAAAAGATTCACTCTGAGAAGAATTCTAATTTCAAAATAGATGAAGCTGGAGTGATATGGTTCAAGGATCGGTTGGTAGTTCCAAAAGTTCCTGAACTCAGAAAGCAGATTCTTGATGAAGCTCATGCAACAAAATTTTCAGTACATCCAGGCAGTAACAAGATGTATCATGATCTGAAACAGAGATTCTGGTGGACTAAGATGAAACTTGAAATTGCTAGTTATGTAGCTAAATGTGATACTTGTCAGAAAGTAAAAGCAGTGCATCTTAGGTCTGCTGGAGAGTTGCAACCGTTGCCAATTCCATCTTGGAAGTGGGATGACATTAGTATGGATTTCATAGTGGGACTGCCCAGAACTTCAAAAGGGTTTGATTCCATATGGGTCATTATTGATCGTCTAACTAAGACAGCTCATTTCTTACCTGTCAAGACAACGTATCATGCATCCAATTATGCCAAGATGTACTTTGATCGAATTATAAGTTTGCATGGTATACCCAAGACTATCATATCAGATAGAGGAACACAGTTTGTCAATGTTTTCTGGAGGCATTTACATGAATCTTTGGGTACCAAGCTTTTGCACAGCACCGCTTACCATCCACAGACTGGGGGTCAAACTGAAAGAGTTAATCAGATCTTAGAAGATATGTTAAGATCATGTGCACTCAGTTATTCAGAGAAATGGGATGAATGTTTGCCTTTAGCAGAATTCTCTTACAATAATAGTTATCAAGAGAGCATTAAGATGGCACCATTTGAAGCTCTGTATGGCAGAAGATGCAGAACACCTTTAAACTGGTCTGAATCTGGAGAACGTAGTCTCTTTGGGGTTGACTTAGTTAAAGAAGCTGAAGAAAAAGTCAGATTGATTCGAGAAAACATGAAGAAAGCACAATCCAGGCAAAAGAGTTATGCCGATAAGAGACGTCGGTCTCTTACCTTTGAAATTGGTGATTATGTCTATCTCAAGGTGTCACCAATGAAAGGAGTTACTCGATTTGGAATCAAAGGAAAGTTGGCACCACGATATATAGGTCCTTATCGGATCCTTAAAAGATGTGGAATGGTGGCATATCAACTTGATTTACCACCACAGCTATCTTTAGTCCATAATGTGTTCCATGTCTCTCAGTTAAAGAAATGTCTTCAAGTGCCTGATCATGTCATTCATGTTGAAGAGATTGAATTAGAGCCTGATCTGACATACTCAGAATATCCTGTCAAGATTCTTGACCAGAAAGATCGAGTCACTCGAAAAAGAACTGTTAGATTCTATAAGGTTCAATGGAACCAACATACAGAGGATGAAGCCACGTGGGAGTCAGAAGAGTTTCTCTTAGAAAGCTTTCCTGAGTTTCTTTCTCCTGTATAGTTCTTGTAATCCATAGTATAATGACCTTTTCCCTGCTTTATGAAAAGGTTAGCAATAAAAGTGTCTGACACGTTTCCTTTTCCATTAGTTAGCCTTTAGGTTAAATCTCGGGACGAGATTTCTTTAAGGGGGAAAGAGTTGTAACACTCTAGTGTTAAGCAAACTAAAACCTGACATGTCATCATATGCACTGGCATTTTATTTGAGTGATAACCTGGTTATGCATTCACTAAAACAAGTTTATTATTTTATGCTTGTGCTTAGTTGATAAAGAGTGCATAAGTTAAACCCTAGTTTATGTTTTCTTTTTGGTGCTTAGTGCTTGTTTGCATATAGGGGTATAATGGTAATTTCTTTTATAGTAGTGAATTTTGGATCAAACTTTGGTTTTATGTCTCAGAGGTGTATTTGGACCTTGATTCAAGTCATCTTTGAGGTATAAATCAGATTTGGTTAAAATTCCTTTAAATAGTTTAAATAATTTCAAAATCCTATTTCATCCCCTTTTCTTTTAATCAAAATCTAAAAAGAATTTGGGTATGCTTCAAAAAGCAAAGTTGCTCTATTTCTGTTGAGGAACAACTTTGATGTGTAAAGTTTTTCAAGTGTTCTTATGAAATCAAAAGTAATTGTGAAAGTTCTCTTTTACCCTTTTTGTCCCCTTTTGCTTTTCTTTCTCAAATTCAAAATTTAAGCTAAATTTGGGTGTGTTGCAAAAATAAAAGATGTTCAGTTTGAAATTCTAAGCATTATATATTTTGGCATATTTTCAACTTCTATTCAAAAATTCAAAGTAATTTTAATTTTGGAAAAGGGTAGAATGAGGAAAAGGGGGGAGATATGCTTGGCTCTCTGTTCATGGCGGTGGCCGCCGAGGCTTTAACCGGCGATGCCAGCGCGCTGGGCATTGCTCCCTCTCGAACAAGCATGTGACCGTGTTCGTGGCCAAGTTAAGCAGCTGCTGGCAAGCTCTCTCGCGTCGTGGCGCCTCCTTCTTCGCTCATCGTCGGCGTTTGCCACGAAGCCCCGACGAGCACCTTCTCGGCTTAATCTCCAATTCACCGCACACCGATCATCCTCATCCCAAATTGATCGCGGGTATAAATACCCTACATCCTTGCGCATCTCCAGAATCCACTCTTGCAACCTCTACTCAATCAGAGAGCCGATCATCGCCGTTTTCCTTTCCGCCGGTGAGCAATCGCCGCCGAGCTCGACCTCACCGTGGTCAGCCCAACCGGGCACTCCTCTACTCTCCCTGTCTTTTGTTTCCGTTTCGTCTTGATCCCAGAGCACTCATCGGCTCGATGGTTCTTTGTTTGGTGCTTAGGTATCGCCGGAACGGCGTCATCTTCGCCGGAGCTCGCCGCCGAAGGCCACTGCTCCGTGGACACCTTCTCTCCGTGCAACCTCCGCCCAAACCAGCTACACCATCAGCACCAGGGTGAGCCACTGGTCCTGTCTAACCTCTCCGCTCGCTTGCTACTGGCCTAGGTTCGCCGGAACAGCTCCGCCGTGGCTCGGTCCGCCGCCGTGCGTGGCCAGACCTCGCCGGAGCAGTAGAGTTTAGGGTTAGGGGCTCAATCGGTTGCGGTTGGCTTGCCGGTGCTGATGCTTGCGTCCGTTGGGTCTCTACTGGCCGGAGTTGGCCGGCGTAAGGCTCGCCGCCGCGCGGTGCGCCGCCGTCCGTTCGAGCCAGGGTCGTGGACCTCCTCGTTGTAAAGACGAGAAATTCCAGGGTGTTGGTTGCAAAGTCGTAGACTCTGTTGAATAGTGAGTTGGACTGCGGGTTGGTTTCCTTTAAGCCGAAGGGCTTTTCTGCAAAGTGTCCAGCGCGCACGGGCGGGAGCAGGTCGGGCCGGCTTTCGCGGGCGCTGGGCCGCACAGTCGCGGGCCGAAAGCCCCGTTTGGGCTAGATTCAAGTTTTTCTTTTTCTGGCTTTATGCACAGTAGCTAGTTTTGTTCTTTTTGCTATAATTAATCTATAGCTCTGTTAATTATGAAATTTGACATGTTAGTTGATATCATGTCTGTGCTAATATAAAAATTATGAAACTTGTGTTTGGAGCACTTTTGTTATAACAATTAATTCTGCACTTTAATTAATAAATGCAACTTTGTTGAATTATGTAAATTTCTGTGTTATTCCAAAAATCATGAATTTTGACATGGGAATTTATATCACTGATATACACCTTCATGTTTAATTTCATCTCTGTTTAACAAAGTATGATTTGAGTATAAGTAAAAGGCTATATAAAAGGGTTTATTAAATAAAATAAAAAGAAATAGATGTTCACTTTAGGATTTTGTGACTTTTGATATTGATTGACAACCACTGGGAAACTAGCATGAATTGCTCCCTGGTTATGGGTTTCCTTTATACATATACCTTTTTGTTGCTTGTAAGTTGCTTTATCAGAAAATAATAAAACTTGTTAGTGTTTTTAATAGCTAAAGTGGGTTGTTGGTTTGCAACTTTACCGTGATGGAAAGTTGTACTCTGTAAAGGTTATAGCTTAGAAAATTTCCATCTGTACCATGATCATGTCATAAGCATCTCATTGATCATGCATATGCACTTTTACGTGTAGCTCCCGTTCTGGAAGAATCTGAAACTCCGTGGATATCTCTTGAGGGAGTGGATTCTTCTTTTTCTGAGACTCCGGACTTCGCTGACTCTCAAGGCAAGCCCCGGACATTAACCTTATCCTTGTGATTTTCTAAAGTTATTTCACTTGAGTAATATGATGCATTAAGTAATAGGAGTTGGGTGAATCCTATTTGATGCATTACCTATCTTGATGTTTCCAACCCTTAACCTGGATATCTGTTTATGAAAATGTTTAGTATGCTTAGCCAAGCTTTACTACTCTTTTATAGTAGATGCTTTTCAAAATGGTGGCTATGCTATGGGAATAATGAATCATGAGACAACATGATAATGATAGTAACTTACAACAAGAGTGGAGTCTTGTTGTAAGATTACTCAACATAGGACCTGATCGTTGTTGGACCGTTGTGATTGAGACCTTTGAGTACAGCCCACATGCGGTCGTAAGCCTCGTCTATAGCTATTCCGATACCTGAGAACAGCTAACCGCGCACTGGGAGTGGAGAGATGGCGGGAGTAGCGTGTACCCTCGTGGGTTAAAGTCCCGGATTGGAGGTGTACTGTACTCTCGGGTGGCGCGGACCCGTTCTTGTATGGGAGGATCTATAGATAGGGTTGATATATGCAAGATTAAGTTCTACATATGTCGTGTGGTACTGAATCCCCAGCTGGGTTTAATCGATTCGAATCGCCGTGTTTCCTCGGATATGGAGCCTCAATCCACTGTCCCGCACCGTAGTAAAGAATGGGATGGTTATGAAATGAGAATTTTAAAGAGGATGAAGGTTTAAGAATCTTTGGCTAGTTACAAACTTGAGTTAAAACTTGAAAATAGGTTTTACTTTTAGTATGCTTTTACGCAAACAAAATGCTTTGACTTTGCTAAAGTCTTACCTTGAATCCTTACAGCCTTCATACCTAAGTTTTCTTCTTTTCCCTAGACGGTTAAGTCTTGTTGAGTACTTTTGTACTCAGGGTTTGTTAACCCTTGTTGCAGGCGAGTACATGGATCCACCTTTTGATGGACAGTGCTACTTCACTCTAGTAGAAGAGAGTGATGATGATTCTAATGTGTGACCTTGGGCAAGTGAAAACTTTTGTGTGATATATGTATTATAAAGTTCCGAACCGTTTATGTAATAAGTACTTATGGTTTGTAAAACTCTAAGTTTTTAATCTATGTATTATAATCTTTCCGCTTTACTCTGATTTATCTTACCTATAAAACTGTTGTAATACTGTAATGCTTGATGAGGGATTGTCCTGGAAAGAATGTAACGTGGATGATTCGGGTTTCCCGAGGACACCCGACAGACCTCTTGAATCATTTGGAACTCGTGCACGCCGATCAAAGGTCCTTAGGACAATGATGGGTGCATGTGGGCCACTTAATTTAGGAGGTTCTGCCACATGGCTGAAAGAAGAAACCGTACCCTGATGGATATGGTAAGAAGCATGGTCAGTTACTCCACCTTACCGATAAGTTTGTGGATGGAGGCGTTAAAAACCGCCATTCATATCCTTAATCGTGTACCCAGTAAGTCGGTGCCTAAAACACCGTATGAGTTATGGACAGACAGAGTACCCTCACTTAAGCATTTAAGGGTGTGGGGTTGTCCAGCTGAGGCTAAAGTCTTTAACCCAAATTCAGGAAAATTAGATCCTAAGACTGTTAGTTGCCATTTCATTGGCTACCCAGACAGATCAAAAGGCTACCGCTTTTATTGCCCTGACAGGCATACAAAGTTTGTAGAGACAAGACATGCTGAGTTTTTAGAACATGATGTGATCAGGGGGAGCAAGGTGGTTCAAGAAGTTAACTTAGAGGAAAAACGGGTTCACGCCCCTACTCCAATGTTTCAGGAACCATACTTCATGCTACCTGTTGTTGCTGTGCCAACGGTGTCAAGCACTGTAGTGTCAGCGCCTATTGTTGAGCCTCCCTTGCCGACAGAAAATCTGGAACCTGTCCTTCAGGAGCCATTAGAACCACCTGTCGTGCATGGGGAAGAACAACAACAGCCCCAAATGGCGCCAAATACTGAGAACATTAGAAGGTCACATAGAGTTAGAAGATCAGCTATCTCAGATGATTATGAAGTCTATGAGGCCGAAGAGTTTCATATGGAGGATGATCCCACTACATATGAACAAGCCATGAGAAGCGAGCACTCAGATAAGTGGTTAGAAGCCATGAAAGATGAGCTAAGATCTATGGATTCCAACAATGTTTGGGATTTAGTGGAAATTCCTAAAGGAGCCAAGACAGTAGGCTGTAAATGGGTCTACAAAACCAAATGTGACTCCCAAGGGAACATTGAGAGATATAAGGCACGACTCGTGGCAAAGGGTTTTACCTAAAGAGAAGGAATTGATTACAATGAGACTTTTTCTCCTGTCTCATGTAAGGATTCTTTTAGAATTATAATGGCGCTAGTGGCACATTATGACTTAGAGTTGCATCAAATGGATGTTAAGACGACATTCCTTAATGGGGATCTTGATGAAGATGTTTACATGGCACAACCGAAAGGTTTTGTTGTGGAAGGAAAAGAAGAAATGGGATGTCACCTAAGAAAGTCCATTTATGGGTTAAAACAAGCTTCGAGACAGTGGTACTTGAAGTTTGATAACACCATAAGACGTTTTGGGTTTAAAGCTAATGTTGAGGACAATTGTGTGTATGCAAAGTTTAAGAATAGTAAGTTCATCTTTTTGGTCCTATATGTGGACGATATTTTGCTGGCAAGCAATGATGTCGGTCTACTAATGGAAACAAAGAAGTTCTTGTCCTCGCATTTTGATATGAAGGATCTCGGTGAAGCCTCTTTTGTTCTGGGGATAGAGATTCACCGTGATAGAAGCAAAGGGGTATTAGGTTTGTCTCAGAACGCATACATAGATAAGATTCTTAAGAAATATAGTATGCATAAGTGCAGCCCGTCACCTGCACCCATAGTCAAGGGCGATAAGTATGGGGAACATCAGTGCCCCAAGAATCAGATAGAGCTCGAGCAAATGAGATCAGTTCCTTATGCATCCGCTGTGGGAAGTTTACAATATGCTCAAATTTGTACTCGCCCTGACATAGCTTTTGTTACCGGGTTACTTGGCAGATATCAGAAAAAATCCAGGCATAGAGCACTGGAAATTAGTAAAGAAAGTCTTGCGTTATTTGCAGGGCACAAAAGGCTTCATGCTAACCTATAAGAGATCAAATTCCCTTGAGATAGTAGGGTTCTCAGATTCAGATTATGCGGGGGAGGAAAGAAAATCCACTTCGGGTTATATTTTCACCCTTGCAGGTGGGGCTATATCGTGGAAATGCTCCAAACAAACTCTCGTTACATCATCCACAATGTATGCGGAGTTTGTAGCATGTTATGAGGCCTCGGGGCAGGTGAACTGGCTTAAGAAGTTCTTACCCGGATTAGCAGTGGTAGACAGCATTCAGAAACCACTTAAGTTATACTGCGATAATAATCCTGCAGTTGAGTATGCTCACAACAATAGGTCAAGTGGTGCTGCCAAACACATTGACATTAAGTACTATGTTGTGAAAGATAAAGTTCGGGATCATGTCATTAGTCTTGAGCATATAAGCACAGACAAAATGTTAGCGGATCCGTTGACAAAAGGCTTACCACCCAACGTGTTTAGAAAACACGTAGCCGGCATGGGGTTAAGGGAAAGCCTATGATTCCTGAACACTTAGGGCCCAGTTAGTGTTCTGTTTCAAGTTAGAGAGATGTATTGTAGCTGTTAAGTCCAACGGCAATTGGCTGGAACGATGAGACACGCTCTACGCATTTCTCTATAATGGAATGGCGCAAATAAGATAAGTATAGACTAAGGTAAGTTATTAGAAGAGATCAAGGGGGAGAATGTTAGTGTTGATCTCCTCCCGTTGGTAGGCCCAACGGCCCACACGGAACTTGATCCGCTCCCTGATCGGGGGAGCCCAACCCATATATGGTTGGGGGGCCCCTGTCACTCTGCGGTACATAAAAGGAGGGTGGGAGGCCAGAGCTCGGGTCACGAGGTTCACCGTAGCCGCCACTCCCACCTACAGTCCTACCCTAATCCGATCTAGGGTCGCAGCCAGTGACGGGAAGTCCTCCTCCGCCACCACTGCTTCCCGACGCCGCTCCATCGACCGTCGCTGCCTAAGCACAGAGAAGATCAGTGACTTCCATGGGGGACTCGACCTCCAACCTCAAGGCCGCCGATGGTCGGTAACCCTAACGCACACCTCTTCTCTCACCATTTCTCTCTAATCTAGTAGATCAGTCATGAATACTTGTTTACCCTAAGTTAAGTACCCATCTGATCCACTGGTTAGTGATCCTAATTTACTATCACACCTCTGCTACTCGGTTGTGGGTGCCATTTAGTGGATCTCTTCCTCTCTCCATCCCAGAAATCTGAAGTAGTGCTCTGGAAGAAGAAATCCAAGGAGAGGGTCGGTTGGAAGGAGAGCAACTGGTAGGGAGTTGCCAGATTTGGTGGTTGCTCGTTGGTCTAGTGTCATCACCCTGGAGAAAAGCAGACATGTTCATGGAAGAGTTTCTGGCTTGCTGGTGGGCGCTCATAGTGATTGGGTTCGTGATGCCCGAGTTCATGCTCGAAGCTTTCTGGTACCTGTGGACATTCTGCATGTTCTGGATCATTGTTTTCTTGCTGTTCCTCCACTGCCCTCGCCTCTGCCGATATCTGGATTAAGTCAATGGTTATGGCATGTGGGTCATGACTGTGTTGTGTAAATCCTGATTGGCTTGATGATCGAAGTCGTGTAATCCTCGATGTAATTCCAGATCTGTGAAATAAAAATCGTTTTTCTGCTCTTTCCTCTTTTCTTGCATTAAATCTCAGGACGAGATTTCTTTAAGGGGTTAGGCTGTAACATCCCGAATAATTAACATTAATCACACTGCATTTCATGAGCATATCATTTGCATCGTTTGATTGAAGTAATGCTTGTTTTTCATATTTAAATAAATAGGTTAAGGTCGATTTCAAAACCCTAATTGGGAAGTACTATTTACATCACTTATCTCAATTTGGACCTTTAACAAAGTATGTAGAGAAAAATATTTGGAACAAAAGACCTATTTTGACCAAATCATGAAAATGCTTTTAAGGTCACCAAAATGGTCAAAAACAGTCTTTATATATATTTAGTATATTTAAATTTGAACCAAAAATGTACTTTCAAAAATAAGCTGAATTAGCAAAAATGTCCTATATATGAAATATTCCTCTCTTGAAATGGAGCAACTTTCGTATTGTAAGTTTTTCAAAATTCGCAATATTTTTCTAAATATAAGCAGTCAAAGTTTCAGTTCATCTTAAAAAAAACCAGTGGGACCCATCCAGGACCCCACCTGTCATGCTCCTTCTCCCCCTGTCTCTTTCCCCTCTGCCTAGCACGACAGAGCGCAGCGTCGCCCGCTGCCGCCCTGCCGCCGCGTCGCTGTCCCTGCCGCTGCCCGCCCTGCCTGCCGTGCTTGCCTGCGCCATGCCTGATCGCCTGCGGCCCGGCCGATTCGAGCACGCACGCGCGCCCACGCCGCCCGCACACACACACGCGCGCCACGCTAAGCGTCATTGCACCGCACCGCACGCTCGTCTGCCACCGAGCCACGCCGAGCGCCAAGGACATCGGCCAAGCGCGTAGTGGCACCGGCACTCGAGCACGCGCACGTACCCGAGCACCCACGCCTTCTGCCCGCTCGCCTGCACACCGTTGAGCCGCTGCCGTCGCTGCGCCATTGCCGCCATCGCCGCTGCGTTGGAGCACGCGCCGAGCTTGTCCTTCCCGTGCCCGATCCGAATCCGAGGTGCCATTCGGCCTTATCTAACCCTCTTTCCTTCCCCTTCACCCATCCTCTCCACTTCAGCTCTTCGGCCTCGCTCGCCCAATGCGGACACCGCACCCGCCATGAACACCGCCCTGAGTGCTACTACCTAGCCGCCTCCATAATCCCCCTCTCCCCAAATTGAAAGCACCAGTGAGTTCGCCCCGAACCTCTCCACCACCTTGACAGCATCCCACGCTCGATTGCACGAGGTATAGGGCCAATTTGGTCGTTCCCCTTTCCGCGCGCGCCACGGCCGCCATGGCCGCCTCGCGGTCCGCCGTTGCCATGCCTCCTCTGATCCCTCTCTTCTTCATCTCGTAGGTGTTCGTGGGTTCCTAGGAGCTGTAGTTGCCCATGCTGCAGCTAATGACGCCGAAGGCGCCCCCGGGTTACCGGAACATCGTCGGCGTCAGCCGCCCGCGCCGCTGGGACGCCATGCATGGTGGCCGAACCCTCGGCGTCGCCGCGCTCGTCAATAGCTCGCTCTCGGGGTTCGTTTTGGTAAGCCAGAGCCGTTGCGCTCCTCGGCGCGCTCCGCCGCGGCCGGACTGGGCCGGTGCGCCGCCGGACATCGCCGCCGTCCGCCACCGCACGCCACCGTCATAGCTAGAAGCGTCGTTGGCCTTCATTAGCTAGCCCGCTGGTTTCGCCTCATCGAGCTGGTGTCGTTGTTGCCGGCCTCGTCGCCGGGGACCTCACCGCCGGCGAAGTGCGGCCGTTCAACCACCGCGCCGGCCGTGATTCACAGACCGATGGGGTCATTTGACCCTCTAGGCCCGCGTGTCACCCTCTGGTTGCAGTCACATGTGCACAGACTCGGGTACACGTAGCCTTAGGGTTTCGGTTTGGATTAAATGAATTTATGAAAATATGCATGTGCAGCTTTAACAATTCATAACGTATTATTTATTGGTCCAAATTAGATGATTCAAGTTGGAGTATTTTTCATATGAACCGATGTATGCAAGAAAATTATGAGATGATATGTTTGTGATACTTTTCTGTGTAGTTTTATTTATTCTTGTTTAATCCTTAAATCTTCAGAAATGCATAGTAAAGAGAATATTGCTCAGAAAAATATGAGACCAATTTTATTGGTCTCCTTATATTAACCTTGATCTGTGAAAAATGTTAGTTGGCTAGATTATGTGTAGTTTTTGATCTGTCTAGTTAAAGTGCTATATTTCTTGATATATTTAGAAATTCATAATAATTAAAATATAAGGGATTAATGCTTGGTAAATTTTGTGGACTGTTCTTGTGCTAGTAGATAGCTAGAAATGATCTTAAATGTGTTGTTTCACACTTTTCACTGTATAAAGTAATTTAGGATCAATTAAAAGGGATAATTTGTCCTTTTTGTGTAGGATAAAAATACTCACTATTTTGACCTGAAAATTTTACAGTAGGCTTTTAGTAACATACTTAAGCTTCTGTAATTTTGGTAGATTTTTCTAGACAATTTACATATATGGTGTAGTTATGCCCTAGTTGTATGAATGCCTTAATTAAACTTTGTTTAGCGTGTCAAGCCTTAAAATGAGGTTTTTGCTATGCATGTTTGATGTGGTATGCTTAGTATAGACCTTTGGCTTTACTGGCTTGTTTGCCAGTGATAGTATGATGGTTAGAGGAGATATGCACCTACTCGGTAACATAAAGCAACATGTTTTAATCCATCATGTGCAACATGCTCATTCATATAATCATTCATCAGTCATCATACATGCACATCTCTACATGCATTCATCATGTTTATACATGCCAATGCATCATACAGGATCGTTAGGAGAACGGAACGTGACGTGAAATGAGGATCCAGAAGTGGAATGCCCGAGTGCTTGGAGCTTTAACCTCACTCTTCGAAGGAAGGCAAGCCCCGGAGCATTTCTCCCTATGGTTTTCCAATTAACTTATTTTGCGTCCTTTAATGTTTATGCTGCATTAAGTTTATAGGCGTTGAATGATACCATTGATGCATTATGATCACCGTGATCCACCTGAGTTATCCCTAAACCCTTTTAAGTTCAGGTTCGCTTATATGCTTAGCCCCGCTTAATTAGATCGGTAGAAGTCGGGTGATTTCCTGTCATCCGCGAGCTAGAGGTGATAAATCATAATGGTGAGCTATACTGTTGTTGGTTGGATATAAACATGAGAAGTAATAAATTGAGACCGGGCGGGATTGGTGTTGTCGACAGAACTGGAGGTTCTGGGTTGTTTATCCCGTCTGTGTAGACCTAGGACACCGTCCGATGTCACTGCCCTCACGACATGTTGAACGCATGCCCCACATTTAGCTGGAAGGGTGGGACTATCCGACCGCGAAGCCTTGAGTTCTGTTCGGGCCGGGTTTCGACTCGGATGCAATTTCGTCGGTGAGGAGGAGGAGATACAGGGGCGCGGAGAGTGAGACCTTAAGATGGGGCGTATCATTTGATGGAGCGCTGACCTGTTGGCAGCCGGGCGGCCCCTGGGTATCATTGGTTCAGTTGATCCCGCGACTCTTGAACAGTCCAAGGTGACCTAAGGTGCCTTCGCGGAGGCATGTCTGGGTTTGTGTGGGGAATACCTCGCCAGCTGGTTTGTAAATCGATTCGGATTGCCATCGTCCCTGGAAGTGGACACTGTCTTGAGCACCGGCATCGTAGTAACAACTTGAACAGTAAAGAGATGAGATGGTTATGATGTTGATGCTGAAAGATGCTCAACCAGAATGCTACAAGGTGCTAATCTTGCTCGATAGGGCTAATGAATTTAAAACCCAAAGCTACAAGGTCATATTAATTGTTAATAATAAGCTCAAGCTTTTTATGCAAGGAAAAGAGTCAGCCAACCTACTTATATTGCCTGCATACTCCTTGGAGTCACTTGATTTCTGGTTATGACGGGTAACTCTAGCTCAGTACATTCTCGTACTCAGGGTTTTATTCCCACTTGTTACAGATCATAAGACTTTTGCTGTGGCGACAAGATGGACTCATATCCCACTATGGGAGGATTAGACCTTGGGCAAAGGTCAACTCTTATATCTCGTCTACTTGCTGTTGTTGGATGTCGACCATGAACTGGCAATGTATTTAAAACTATAGGTGTGAGTTTATGTCATACTTATCTTTACTTCCGCTATTTATTTGCAACTCTGATTCAAAGGGGTTTATGTAAAACCTATAATGTAATTATTCTATGTGCAAAAAGGTATGGACAGGTGGATGGTAATTACTGAACTGTGCGATCCGGGTGTTGAAGTTTAAAAAGTTTGAAATCCTTCGAGATTTCACGGACTACCGAGTTAATATGAGCACAATGTGCTAAATAAATTGCTTCGGTGGTTTACTTAGTACCTTGGGTTTATATTAATTGGGCGGTTCTGTTACAGTGTCGAGCTCCGCCGCTGCACGTAGATCACGCTGGTGCCCTCGGCGTGCCTCCTCTCCCTCTCTGTGCGCCGCCGTGCACCACCGACGGATTGCCGTCACCGCCGCTCGCCGACGCGCCGCTCAGATCCCGTCCCACGGCGCCTGTGTTGCCCAGTGCATGCGCACGAACCCGCGCAACGCGCGTGTGGCCGTGGCTCAACCCCACGCGCCCTGTAGCCCCGGCCCCGCAAGGTCGCCGCCGGCGGCCATGGCGCTGGCCATCGGGGTTGACCCCCCTGCGCCGCCGGTCCACCATGGACCAGTGGATCTGGTCCACGAGGCCGATCCACGGGCCCAGCCACCCTGGACCCGACGCGTGGCTGACAACGCGGCCGGCGCCGGTCAACTTCGGCAATCGTGCAGAAAACCCCCGATGTTTAGGATAATTCAGATCCAGTCCTCTGCAGTTCAAATCTATTTAATTGCTAGCCCTGCTCTTTTGCAGATTAACCCCTAGACTTCGACAGGCCGTAACTTTCACGTTATAACTCCGGTTTTCACAAACTTATTGTTGGCGTTTCTTAGCGTCACTACTAAAGATAGACCATAGATCCATCCTTAGCAATGGCACCAGAAATGTCGGGTGTTGGCATACCGTAACTATCGCTACATCAGAGAGATAACCCAAGGCAACTCGAGGGCGCCGGCCTTAGCAGTGCAGTCTAGTAGCAATAATTAGGAATGCCGGATTGGCCTTCCTAACCATTCCATACTTGCGATATGCAATACTGTGGCACGGCGCTTGAAAGTGCACGAGGATCACAATCTTAAGTAACGGTACATAGGTACACCAATTGATAGTTCAATAAGGATAAATCCGCAAGCACATAGAACTATCATTGTAGAATTTCAACCCGTGAGTGGGTATCGTTATTTATAATTCCCGTAGTAAGGCAGGACGAATGCATCTAGCTTTGGTATAAACATGATTACTTATTGAATGCATAGGTAAACATAGCATAGGCAGGGGTAAATCATAGTTCAAAGATAGTGGACACACATCTGAGCCAACCTCAAGGATAAAAGAGAAATAAAGAATAAAGAATATATCTAACTGAGCAGGCATTGGTCATATACAGCTATGCAAAGAACTGTTAGTAAACATCTAACTAGTACATCTAGCATTAGAACCAAGTCTAGGATGACAGGGAGATCCCCGCAGCTGGACATCCCAGCCGATAGAGACTTTACAGAACTCCTACCGGAATACCTGATCATGGGGGATTACAAAGGATGGACAGGGCTGTCACCACCCTGCCACCTACCCCTCTGCCCGAAAGATACCCGCATATCCGCCGATTCCCGCATACCTGAACACCATGTTCACATACTTGGGAACAACTCCTAACCCCCTAGGACCCCACCCCTTCGGAGTGACAGGCTAAGTTAAGAGCAACCTCCCGGCACGACGAACCGTCACCTCATCCCTAGTTCTTCCTCTATTCATACTAACTCGATGAACAATGAAGAACAACAATGAACATGTCAAGAACATAACACATAAACTATATGCTAGTTCATATATCATGATCATAACATGAACAAGACTATACTCTAGTTCATAAGCATTTCTATAAGATAAGAACTTGAACTTGGAAGAAAACATTGTATTCATACTGAGGTGTTCTTCTTCTTCCAAAGATACAAGTTCTACTTGCTAGCTCTTGCCTTGCTCTACTACTAAAACTAATCTAAAGAATACAAGAGGAATGTGAGGTGAGAGGCTCCAAATGATGGT
Organism: Coix lacryma-jobi var. lacryma-jobi; assembly: GCA_009763385.1. Lineage (NCBI taxonomy): Eukaryota > Viridiplantae > Streptophyta > Magnoliopsida > Poales > Poaceae > Coix > Coix lacryma-jobi. The sequence goes on from VDCT01000344.1 coordinate 214,813, forward strand.
GTGTGCTTTGGGTGGAGCTCTCCCTCTCTTTTATAGCCCAAGAGGAGGGGGTTCTATGTAAAAGGGGGTGATCCCTACATGGAAGGGGCCAAAACCGACCTCCTAGGGCGGTTTCCACTTTCCATCTGGGTTGATCGCAGGTGGAACTGCCCTCGGGGAACCGCCTCACACGCTCTGCCAAAAGGATGGGCCCGGCAGGCCCCACCAGGGGTGCGCCCGCACCTAGGGTGCGGCCGCACCCTGGGTGGGCCCCCCGGCCACCGCCTTCGCGTGGGTGGTGTGTCTCTGGGCCTGGATCTCTCCCGTGGTTACGATCAGGCCCAGTTCTTCGTTTATTGGGTCCTTCTCTATTTTCTTGATTTGCGCCTTTTCTGAATACGCTTTCTCGAAGTGCGCTTTCTCATGTTATTTCCGCCTTTCCATGTGTCATACCTGAAACTGATATTTGCAACAAGACTTGTGGAAAGGTTAGTTTAAAGGGCCCTACCATCTATTTATTTTATTTAAAATGATGTTTATAATTATAAGATAAGGGTCACCAACAACTCCCCCACACTTGGTCTTTGCTCGTCCTCGAGTAAAGTGCCAAAAGACCGAATGGGTTCATCATCCTTGTCAAAAGAATTTGCATACAAATTATTCCAAGCTTCACCTGGATTTATGAACTTCAAAGTGTCTACCAAGCTATCTTGGGCAATTGAAACATGGAACAGCCTGGATTCAAATCCTCTCACACAGTCCCTGCGCAGAAACTTGGGGTTTTGTAGGATTTTGAAAAAGAAAGATAGCATACCTCCCTTGAATGATTCTCTCAAGTCGCTCATTTTTTGTAGGTGGTTCCTCACCAAGGCATGAAAGATTGATGCCTTCTCTTTGATCATCCTACTTCTAAAAGGCTTATCTGGAGTTTTGGGTAGGTATGATAGTAGTGGAACTTACTTACCCTGCATATGTTATCGAGTCAAACCCAGGACCATACCGGAGGGAGTGCGCCATACCCTTAGATCAGAATGTGCATGTGTGTGGAATAAGTATGAAGGTGGAATCATATCTCTAATTCCTTTTTGCTTACTCCATCCATCATGATCCTCCTTCTTAGTGAAATTGAAGAGATATGGGCTGTAAAGACTTGTCATTTTTTCTCTCTCTCTTCTTCTTTTTTTTGAACGGGTGATTGAATTTTCTTTCCCGTTTTATTCTCTTATGCCCCTTGGCTTTTTTTGAAGATAGCCCATATTCTGTCACTGATATATGAGACTTTGAAGGAGATATCATGCTGGTGAATGGATAGAGTGAAATATTTTTGTATAACGAATGCGTGGTTCATCAGAGTGAGAACCAGCATTTTTATTTAGTGGAGAATGTTGCGCAACTCTTAGTGTAAGAGTTGGCATATTTTTTGGTGGATGGAAAAAGCATGTTGTGCGTGACTTCTCAGTGTGAGAGTCGGCTTTATTTGGTGGGTGCAAGTGAATTCTGATCTTGGAGGCATGAAACATCTCTCGACAGCTGTGGCAGAACCTCCCAATAATGTGGCCCACCTGCACATGTCATCGTTATAAGGAGCCCAATGACTGTGCAAATGAAACACGTTACTGGAAAGATCTGTCGGGTGTCCCCGAGGGAACCCCAAATTATCCACGAACCACAGGACCATCATCATGAAGGTTGGAATAATTACAACATTACAACAGTTGATACAAAATACCATCGGAGTGCGGAAGCAAGATAGATAAACTTTACAAAACATGAAGATGTTACTTTTTACATAAAAATAACCGGTATTGTACAGAACCACACTTAGGCAGAGTACCTAAGTTGGAGAAGAGGAACAACCAGATCACGCCAAGCCCACTGACATGATCATGATCAACATCACCTATTAGAAACCTGCAACAGGGGGTTAACAAACCCTGAGTACTGGGATACTCAACAAGACTTACCCGACTAAATAAAAAAGGGAGAAGACTCAGGAATGCAAGGCTTAGGAAGTCAAGGTAAGGCTTAAGCACGATCAAGTATTTTACAGAAAAAGCATTTTTGTAAAACTTGTTTTATTTTTGGAAAGATTCAAGTATTTCTCAATTCTTCATTGTCCATGATTCATTTTACATTTCAAAAACATACCTAGTTGAGAACCACTCTCCGTTGACAGTCAGTGACCAAGTCTCCATAACCGAGGAGCAACGTTAATCCGGATAAATAATACTCAGCTGAGGATCCCTATCCACACTGCATATGTAGCACCCAAGCTTGCATATGCCAACTCGTCTTCCACGATTCCTCCAAGATTGGGCCCGGTCCTACGCCACCCGAAAGTACAGTACACCACTCCTATCCAGGTACGACGACCACGTGGGTACATGCTACTTCCGCCATCTCTCCACTCCCAGTGCGCGGTTGTCGGTCCAATAAAGGATTCCTCGGAGCCAGAGCTTTCCGAAGTATGTGAATAGTTACAAGTCTTGGCCAGCAGGCCCCCATACGAATGGTCCCTAAATTTTTCCGCCAGCGACAAGCACCTCGGGACTCTAACCCAAGAGTACAGGTCCTGTCGGTTTTTTAACCCTGTCCCGGTCGGTGTCAACTGTTGAGTCCCGGACTATAACATGACGGCACCGTACGCTAGGACAACCTTTCCTCGCTGTTGACTAGGTACGGATCAGATACTTAGCCAACAGTCGGGGAGTAAAGCCAAAATCCCATAAAGATTCTTCAAGTGCTCACACTTTTGAAAATGGCATTTTATTGCAAATCTATTGTATAGCATCACTAAGCATTTTGCAAATAGTTTTTAAAACAAGGCAGGTGGATCTTTTGGTGGAGGTAAATAATGCAGGTAATAGGTCATCACACAACTCCCATAACCTAATGCAGTAGTTTAACTCAAAAGTATTTAAGGAAAACATTTTATAAATCCAAGGAAGGGTTAAATGCATCGGGGCTTGCCTTGAAGAGCGAAAAGGACAGGCTCGGGGTCAGCAGTGCAGGTGTCGGAGCTCGGGGTCGCTTCGGGGGTAGGTTCGTCAGCGGTTGGCTTGACTTTGATTCCTTCTCCTTCGGTCACTATACGGATGCAATGATGTATGCTTATGAGGATGCTGACATGAACAAGACGGCACAGGACAATTCCACTGATTCTAGAGTACAACTTTCTATTGTGTAAGCAACTTCTAGGGTAGACACAAAGTTACCTATCTTTATTTTTTTAGCAAGATTAACCAAACCTATTAAGCTTTATTTTCAAAACATTGCAGGGCATCACAATCATCATAGACCAGATGGGTGGGGGTCTATGAACAGCAAATAATCCCAAAGGTCACGTTATAGGACATACAACATGATTACTTTTCTATTTTTCCTAATTTATTTTAAAAGGTTGTGTTGTACAGTTGCTCCAAAATTTACCAAATTAATCTCATAGGTTCATCATGGTGTAAATAGATAACAGAACAAATTTCATAACCTTTGGAGCTATACAAGTTTTACTAAAAACCTAAAACTATCCATTTATTAATTAAAAGGAGGATTTTTCATATTTTAAACTTTGCAGAAAGGTAGAGTTTCTTATTTTTCTAAAATACTACACAGAGCAAGGAACACACTACATTTTTCTCAAGATTTAAAGAACAACAGATTAGTCCTCACAAAAAGAAGAAAACAAAACACTAATCACATTTTCTAAAGGAAAAAGGAAAAAGGAAAAGAGCACTGTGCGTGAGTCGGAGCGGCTCGCCGGCGAGGCGCGGCGGCGGACTGGCTGCTTGGGGTCTCGGCTGGGAAAGCAGAGGGTGGGGATGGCTTCGCGGGCTCACCAGAAGTCGGAAGCGAGGCTCGGCGAGGCGGTGCGAGGGTTGGAGGTGGGAGCTCGACGGTGGCGAGGCCTCGACGAGGCTCGGCTAACTTCTCGAGGGTAGCCTCGGCATGCTCGAGGCTCAGTCCGAGGGTGGCTGCGATTCGCCCGAGGCTGAGGGTGGCCTCGACTGCTCGAGGCTAGCCTTGGCACGCTCGAGGGTGTGCGGTTTGAGGGTTAGGGCTCGAGGGTTGGCTTGAGGGTTGGGCGGTTCGCCGGAGTTGGAGGGGAGTCGCTGCGCCGGCGAAGGAAGGGACGGAGGGGTGAAATTGGTGGCTTGGGAAGGTGGAGAAGCTCAAGGCGAAGGCAGTGACAGCTTCAGCGGGCTCTGGGGCTGCCTGATGGCTTGGGTTGGCGAGGAAGTGCTGGTGGTGGCAGTGGCGGAGCTCGGCGGCTTTTATAGGCGCGGGGTGATGCCGGGGTCCGGGCGAGGGGTGAGGGATGTCTGCGCGGCATTAAAGGGGGTAGGGGCAGGGTAGGGCGGCTCGGTGGGGGTCGGGGTGTTCGCGTGCGGCGTGGCGGCTTACTGGCGGCTGACAGCTTCTTGCTGTCCGCGGCAGTAGGAGAAAAGGAGGGGTAGGGGAATGGGCGAGACTGAGATTAGGTAGGGGTCGGGCGAGACGGAGGTAGGGGCCGGGCGAGACGGAGGTAGGGGCCGGGAGCACGAGCGCTGGTTGCGCGCGACACGGCGCGGGTCAGCCAGGCCCGACGTGACGGCGCTGCGCCTTGACGGCGGCCGGGGCCCTCTCGCTGTGCACAGTGAAAACCTATTCTTCTTTTGAAATTTTTGAAAATTACTCCCAAACTTTAAACTGTACACAGAAAACTCAAAACACCAAAGTTGTTTAGATTTTTTTAAGATCTACAACTTTGCCAAAAGAACCAACTTCAAATTTTAATTAGTTTTTGAACAAGAGAGAGAGAGGGGTAAAACTAGAGTTTTAGAAATTTGGGGTTTTTCAAAAGGAATTTAAATTTTATTTTTGATTTTGAACTTTGGTCAACTTTTACAACTGAACAAGGTCTACACAAAGCAAGGCACAGAGATGAAATTATCATTTTGCCCTTATAGGAAGATTTGGGCTTTTTAGGGTTTTGAAAAAGGAATCATTACACAGGTATTAAGCAAGCTTAAATGCATGGCAAGAATAATTAATGACTAATGATGATGACATGTCAGGTTAATTACTTATTAAACACCAGAGGTGTTACAACAGCGGTCCAAAAATTTGACCAAACTTAACACAGAGTAAGTAACTTATGTAGAAGGTTTCATCATGAAGAGTAAATATTTGGCCATGGTAGGAATAAAGCTTGATCATTCAAGAAACGTGCCATTGAATTTTGTTTTTTTTATAAAAGAAATCCCAAGTACTTTGCAAGAACTAGCAAGCATCATGTCATCCTACTATATCACATACGTCAATTACTTAGATAAAATGGGGTCCCTATAAACAGTGTTCATAAACCTCTAGGGATATTAGCTAAGAATAAAAAGTATGCAAAAACTTATTTGAACATAGGAGACATGTTTGATGGAGTATGAAGGGTACATCATTTAAACTTTTTCTTTTGAAAAATCTTTTTTTTTGAGTTGTGAAAGGGGGAGAAAAAATTGCACAAACCAAAATTTGAATGTTTGTTGTGCAGTTGAATTGAGGAGTCCTTCCCCCACACTTGTTTTCTTTTCTGTCTTGGTTAGTCACAAAAATATATCGAGAAAACAAGTGCACAAGATAAACAAAGATTTTATTTATTTATTTATTCATTGATAAGCAAGGGTACAGTTGCACAAACCAGTGTTGAGGATGAAGGCCTTGATGGAAGTCATTTATCTTGTCCTTCTGTATGAAGAGTCATTCGGTGTTGTGTCACGTGCAGGGGAGAACTTGAAGGTGCGTGAGTTATGCTTGAAAGATCTCCCCCACACTTATTCTTGTACCTGCTTTATTTTAATAACAAGAAAACAAAACAAAAACAACAACAACAAACAAGGACTCTATCGACTAAAAGATTAGAGAGCAAGAAAGATGTTATTTGTTATTATCTTTTTTTTTAGAAAACTTGTTCACTTAACTTTTTATAAACAAGGCCAAGACAAAGATGCAGAGGAAGGGTATGCCTTGGTTCATCTCCAAATCAGATTGTTTTTATTGATTATGTCAGCAACTCAAAGTTCTTTATTCAAATTTGGTGTTGAAGTTTGAATAAAGAAGGCCGTCTTGACCTAAGCACCATGCTTAATTTCAAAAGGCCTATGGGCGTATCTAATTAGGATACACCCAAACTTAGAGTATGTGGCATAAGCGAAGGAAGCATGAATCTGTATGATCAAATGAAGATGAGTATAAAAAATTGGTGAACACTTATTTACCTTTGCATACCTGAGTATATGTACCGGCAACCTATATGTATGAGGCGTTTTGAAGTTGATGTTGCGGCTAGCATGATAGCTCTGCTCAAGTAATCTCTAGGGCCAGGCCACACACACAGTAATGTGCATGGGGCATGGTCCTTGATGATAGCAAAGGACTTAGAACAGGGAGACTCCCAAACTCTTCTTTTTTTTTAGTCTCCTTTATATTTCTTTTCTTTTTTTTAACATCTTCTTCCCTCTCTCTTTTTTTTGACAATATATTTTTTTTCAACTCTATCTCTTTTTTTTTTCTTTTACACTCTTTTTTTTCAGCAAGATGAGTTGCTCGATGTTTATGCGATGTGTTGGGGAGATCTCGAGTTTGTTTTGAGTTATGCTCGAGAGATCTCCTCCACACTTTTTTTTGTACCTGTTTTTATTATAACAAAGGAAACAAAAACGCGACTAACTACAACAGGCAAGAGTCTTATTTAAAAGATCAAGGAAACAAAAATTTAAAATCTAGTTTTTTTTCTTTGAAACTAGTTCAACCAACCTTTAGAGCTTAAACAAAGCTTAGGATAAACGAGGCAATGGAAACATAGCCAAGACTTATCTCAAGATCAGATTACTACCATAGCATGTGAAACATATACTCAAGCTCATTATCCAAAGTTTTGACACCATGTCAAAAATTGATTAAAGAAGGCCATATTAACCTAAGCACCATGCTTAATTTAAAAGGCCTACAGATGTATCATATATGTACTGTATATGAATACACCTGAACTAGAGCATATGACATAGCATAGGAAGCATGATATTGAAAGATCATATAGAGACAAGTATAAGCGAAGGAGTTGGCGAACATTTATTTACCTTTTGCATACCTGAGTGTTCTTACCGGCAGCATACTTGGATTTGAAGATGTTGCACTGGTGGCGTGTACGTACATATTCCAACTCAGATGAACCATCAGGTCAGATCAATCACACACACACAGCTAGTGTATGTGGACCTTCGGCCTTATTGGTAGCAAAAGGTGTAGAGGAGTAAACTCCCCCTTTTTTTTATCTGTTTTTTTAGTTTTTTTTTCAACTTTTTTTTCAACTTTTTTTTCTTAGCAAGGCAACATCGACTATCATTCATTGTCATGAATGACCCTTGGTGCGAGTGGGAGTTGGGAGTCTCACCGTCTTCCCCCACACTTGAACTTTTGTATATAAGTCAAGTGTATCGGGTCAGGGTCTCCTTGTGAGTGTGTTCCACTCCATAAGAGCATCATGGTTTGTTGCTGATGTTGCTACATGTTCTCAAGTTGTGTATGACAATTCTTGATCTTAACCTGAAAGAGTTAGTAACAAGAATACCCGAAGGTGCATACTAACTTGATAACATGTCCTTGCTTTTATTGAAAAGGAAAGTTTTTTTATTTTTATTTTTTTTATTTTTTATTTTTTTGCAAGGTAACATAATGATATTGAGTGTTAGATACATGTTACCTTGTTTTGATCCCCTCCCAAGCTAGCTTCAAAGCCCAAAGGTCAGGGTTGTACCCTGTGCTTTTTAATTTCTCCTGCATGGTTATGATCTGGTAGATCACAAGGGTTCTTACCTTCCCTCATGATTACCGCATTGAAAAACATATGCAAGAGGCAAATTGAGCTAGTTGTTTTTTTTAAAGATAACTACCGATGTCCTTTGGCAAGGGCTCAACACTTATAGTTTGTTGGCAAGACTTCCTCCTCTTCATTTGCTCTACAGCTGCATGAACAGACTCGGGAGAATCCTCGGGTTGCCCCAAGATATTTTCTCATATTGTTGACAGGAACGGATGCAAAAATTTGAGCAAACTATTTTTCTATCAAATTATTGAAACTCAGCTGATGCTTTAACAGAAGAAGACAGAGCTTCAAGTTTGTCATTTATAGATTCAAGCATACTATCATTGAAGAAAAGCTTTTTAGCAAGATAGGCATTAACACATAGGTTGCTCTAAAACGAAGCTTCTCAAGGAAAGATGATTGAAATCGTAGTTCGTTATTGAAGTTGGAAGAATTACCTTGTGAGTGGTTATGACTGTTCCACCCATTATTACTTGGTTGCTGATGTTGGCGAAACCCGTTGTTGATGTAGGATGTTTCTTCCTGGGTTTCGGGACAGTTGTTCCCCAAATGGCCAACATTTCCCCAATCTTCACACTTCATGTGTGAGCCCATGGTTTGGACGGTGCCTTTGGTGAGCTTCGTGGCATGGTCGTCCAACCTCTATATTAGGAGGTCAATTTTTTTTCGGCAAGCAGGTCCGTCTCCTTCACGGAGTACATGTCGTCTTGTGCTTCTCTTCCTTCTCCCCAGCTTTGGTTTGCCACAATCTTTTTGATGAGTGTGGTGGCATTTTCGATGATGAGGGAGAGGAATGACCCTCCAGCTGTGGCGTCAAGGTGCTCCCTTGATATGGTTGTTGGGCCTTCATAAAAGTTCTGGAGCACAAGCCAATCTTCCATTCCATGGTAGGGATAGGTTCGGATAAGGTCCTGCAGCCTCTCCCAAGCTTCAGGGATGGACTCGAGTGATGTTTACTAGGAGTTGGATATCTCCCTCCTTAGAGCACTGGTTTTGCTCAAGGGGAAGAACTTGACGAGGAACGCCGTGGAACATTTGTCCCACGTGTTGATAGCTTCCTTGTTTTGGTAGAACCATTGTTCCACTTTCTCTGCAAGGGAGAAAGGAAATAGGCGGAGCTTGATGCTAGTTGATGCGACATCTTTGATGATGATGGTGTCGCACAACTCAAGGAACTGTTGAAGATGAGTATATGCGTCCTCGTGTGGCAAGCCATGGAACTGGCTTGCCTGCATCATCTTAATGAGGCTAGTACGGATCTTGAAGTTTCCATTCCCAACATTGACAGCGGGCCCAACAGGCACGTTGGCAGTAGCAGGGGTGGAGTAATCGTGGAGTCACTTGGCTATGATGATCATAGCGGATGATGCGAGGGCGAATGGTTTGTCTGTCGGTGGAGTAGCAGAAGAAAAAGCGGACCGGGACCTGTTCTTCCATAGGAGTGCCTCTGGATTGTTGATGAAGTTGTTCGACAGGACAAGCCACTCATACACTATCCTGTTTTCTTTCCAATAAAAAGAGGAAGAAAACAAGCGAAGTTAACCTGCCTAAACTATGGCTACCATTTGCTTATTCTGCAATCAAAGTTTATTACCAAGCTAGATGTTTTTATTTCCTTTTGCCTTCCCCGGCAACGGCGCCAAAAATGCTTGTTGGTGTTTCTTAGCGTCACTACTAAAGATAGACCATAGATCCATCCTTAGCAATGGCACCAGAAATGTTGGGTGTTGGCATACCGTAACTATCGCTACATCAGAGAGATAACCCAAGGAAACTCGAGGGCGCCGGCCTTAGCAGTGCAGTCTGGTAGCAATAATTAGGAGTGTCGGATTGGCCTTCCTAACCATTCCGTACTTGCGATATGCAATACTGTGGCACGACCCTTGAAAGTGCATGAGGATCACAATCTTAAGTAACGGTACTTAGGTACACCAATCGATAGTTCAATAAGGATAAATCCGCAAGCGCACAGAACTATCATTGTAGCATTTCAACCCGTGAGTGGGTATCATTATTTATAATTCCCGTAGGAAGGTAGGACGAATGCATCTAGCTTTGGTATAAACATGATTACTTATTGAATGCATAGGTAAACATAGCATAGGCAGGGGTAAATCATAGTTCAAAGATAGTGGACACACATCTGAGCCAACCTCAAGGATAAAAGAGAAATAAAGAATAAAGAATATATCTAACTGAGCAGGCATTGGTCATATATAGCTATGCAAAGAACTGTTAGTAAACATCTAACTAGTATATCTAGCATTAGAACCAAGTCTGGGATGACAGGGAGATCCCCGCAGCTGGACATCCCAGCTGATAGAGACTTTACAGAACTCCTACCGGAATACCTGATCATGGGGGATTACACAGGATGGACAGGGCTGTCACCACCCTGCCACCTACCCCTCTGCCCGAAAGATACCCACATATTCGCCGATTCCCGCATACCTGAACACCATGTTCATGTACTTGGGAACAACTCCTAACCCCCTAGGACCCCACCCCTTCGGAGTGACAGGCTAAGTTAAGAGCAACCTCCCGGCACGATGAACCATCACCTCATCCCTAGTTCTTCCTCTATTCATACTAACTCGATGAACAATGAAGAACAACAATGAACATGTCAAGAACATAACACATAAACTATATGCTAGTTCATATATCATGATCATAACATGAACAAGACTATACTCTAGTTCATAAGCATTTCTATAAGATAAGAACTTGAACTTGGAAGAAAACATTGTATTCATACCGAGGTGTTCTTCTTCTTCCAAAGATACAAGTTCTACTTGCTAGCTCTTGCCTTGCTCTACTACTAAAACTAATCTAAAGAATACAAGAGGAATGTGAGATGAGAGACTCCAAATGATGGTGTGTGCTTTGGGGGGAGCTCTCCCTCTCTTTTATAGCCCAAGAGGAGGGGGTTCTATGTAAAAGGGGGTGATCCCTACATGGAAGGGGCCAAAACTGACCTCCTAGGGCGGTTTCCACTTTCCATCTGGGTTGATCGCAGGTGGAACCGCCCTTGGGGAACCGCCTCACACGCTCTGCCAGAAGGATGGGCCCGGCAGGCCCCACCAGGGGTGCGCCCGCACCCAGGGTGCGGCCGCACCCTGGGTGGGCCCCCCCAGCCACCGCCTTCGCGTGGGTGGTGTGTCTCTGGGCCTGGATCTCTCTCATGGTTACGGTCAGGCCCAATTCTTCATTTATTGGGTCCTTCTCAATTTTCTTGATTTGCGCCTTTTCTGAATATGCTTTCTCGAAGTGCACTTTCTCAAGTTATTTCCGCCTTTCCATGTGTCATACCTGAAACTGATATTTGCAACAAGACTTGTGGAAAGGTTAGTTCAAAGGGCCCTACCATCTATTTATTTTATTTAAAATGATGTTTATAATTATAAGATAAGGGTCACCAACACTTATACTTTTTGGAATCGGCACAACGAGTAGAATCTATTTATGCTATTGTTTTGTACTGATTCAATGATTGGTGTACTGCTTCTAATTAAAGTATGTTTGCTTGCATGTATTGCTACTATGTGATGTTTGCGACGAATAGAGCACGAGCCGTGGGTCAAGGAGGAGCAGCAGGATCAAGAGGACTATGCCCAGCACCTAGGCAACCAAGGCAAGTGTAGGCACCATTTGATCATATTGAACCCATGAATGTGTTTTATTAAATGTTCATTGCATGTGTCGTAAATCTGTAAACCATAGGGCTATACTAGACACTATATCCAGATGCACCTATGGGGTTTGAGTTGATAGGTTTTTAGGTTGCTATGCTCTGCTCACCTTTACAACTGCTTACCTTATGAACCTGCTTCTTATCTTGGTGGAGCTGTGGGCTCCCGGCTTCGGCCATATGGAGGTGTTGATGCATTTCCGCATCGTTTGGTTGGCGGTGATGAAGGCGGAAACAGTTTGCTAGAGGGACTCATAGCGACGAGGGCAACCGTATCTCCTCCCCTTTGAGGACCCGTTGTAGAGCGGCAACCTGGGACTTCCGTACATCTCCAGGCTAATGGGCACTGACTTGGTCTAGTAGCAGGATCATCATAGGCAGATAGGTAGCTTACCGACGGGTGCCATGGCCATGGCGATAGGCTTTGTCACAAGTTCTAGCATGGGAGTACTAGACGATCCATAGTCTGGGGCGGAGGATGCAGGGACGTCTGTCATGTGCTTGGGGCATGGATGCCGGATTACCGCTGCCTATGACCCTGCGGAGAACCTCGTTGTGACCTCTGCCAGCCTGTCTCGGAAACGGGCTAAGAGACTTGCAACCTCGGTGTTGGCATTTCTTAGCGTCATAACTAAAGATAGACTATAAATCCATCATTAGCAATGGCACCAGAAATATCGGGTGTTGGTATACCATAACTACCGTTACGTCAGAGAGATAACCCAAGGCCTTTAACGGCGCCGGCCTTAGCAGTGTAGTCTGGTAACAATAATTAGGAATACCGGATTGGCCATCCTAACCATGCTTACTTACGATATGCAAAGCTGTAGCACGGCCCCAAATAAAAGCACAAGATTTACAATCATAAGTAACGGTACTTAGGTACGCCAATCAATAGTTCATCAATAGAGAGAATAAAACTGCAAGCGAACAGAACTATCATTGTAGCATTTCAACCCGTGAGTATTCAAGGGTTATCTATTTAATCCCGTAGGAGGGCGTAACAAATGCATCTAGCTTGGTTTGTAGCATGATTACTTATTGAGAATGCATAGGTAGACATAGTCTAATCAGGGGTCACGGTAGGCTCTTAAAATATGGATAGTGGACACACTCATCGGGGCAACCTCAAGGAATAAGGAGAAAATAAGGAAATAAAAGAAATAAAGAACAACTACTTGAGCAGGCATTGATCTTATATAACTATGCAAAGAATTGTTAGTAGAACATCTAATTAATCTGACTAGAGTTAGAACTAAGTCTGAGGCTCTGGGGAGATCCCCGCAGCTGGACATCCAGCCGATAGGGACTTTACAGAACTCCTACCGGAATACCTGACCGTGGGGGAATACCAGGGATGACAGGGCTGTCACTACCCTGCCACCTACCTCTCTACCCGAAAGATACCCGCGCATCCGCTGATCTCCGCATACCCGAGCACCTCGCCCGTGTAATTGGAAACGCCTCCTAGCCTCCCGGGACCCCAACCCTTCGGATTGACAGGCTCGACTAAGAGTGGTCATCACAGCCCAACGAACCGTTACTCCAGTCTTAATCCTTTGTCTATTCATACTAATTCGATGAACGATGAAGAATAAGGATGAACAAACCAAGAACATAGTACAAGAACTAAGAACTAGTTCATATACTATGAACAAGATATGAACACAACTATACTCTAATTCAATTGCATACTCATATAAATAAGATAAGAACTTGCTCATGGAGGAGAACTGAATTGTATTCATACCACAAAGCTCTAAGATCCTCCAAGGAGACAAGTTCTCCTTGCTAGCTTTGCCTTGCTCTACTACTGAATCTAAACTAAAGAACAAGTGTAGAAATGTGAGGTGTATTGCTCCAAATGATGGTGTTGTGTTGAATGGTGTGGAGCCATCTATTAATAGTCCAAAAAGGACGGTTCGGGGCGATCTAAATATGGTAGTAGGTGAAACTGCCTTTGGGATACCGCCTTGAACACCGACCCAGAAGGCCAGGCCCGGCAGGCCCCACCAGGGGTGCGGGCGCACCTGGGTGCGGCCGCACCCCCCATGGGGGCGGTTGCCAACCGCCTTCTGGTGGTGGGCTCTGCTCTGGGCCTGGACCTCCCCCGTGGTTACGGATGGATTTGCTTCGGTGTTTTGGTGGGCTTTTCCTTTTAATCTTGTTTTGCGCTTTTTTCTGAATATGCTTTCTCGAAGTGCGCTTTCTCGTGTTATTTCCGCCTTTCCATGTGTCATACCTGAAACTGATATTTGCAACAAAACTTGTGGAAAGGTTAGTTCAAATAGCCCTACCATCTATTTATTTTATTTAAAATGATGTTTATAATTATAAGATAAGGGGTACCAACAACTCCCCCACACTTGGTCCTTTGCTCGTCCTCGAGTGAAGGCACTAAAGACCAAATGGGTTCATCTTCCATGTCAAAAGAATCTGCATACAGGTTATTCCCAGCTTCACCTGGGTTTATGAACTTCAAAGTGTCTACCAAGCTATCTTGGGTAATTGAAACATGGAACAACCTGGATTCAAATCCTCTTACATAGTCCCTGCGCAGAAACTTGGGGTTTTGCAAGATTTTGAAAAATAAAGATAGCATATGTTTCTTGAATGGTGCTCTCAAGTCCCTCTAAATATGTGAGTGGTTCCTTACCAAGGCATAAAAGGTTGACGCCTTCTTTTTGATCATCCTACTTCTAAAAGGCTTATCTGGAGTTTTGGGTAGCTATGATGGTGGAACTTACTTACCCTGCATATGTTGTCGAGTCAAACCTAGGACCATACTGGAGGGAGTGCGTCATATCTTTAGATCAGAATGTGCAAGTGTGTGGAATTTTTGGTGGAATCCTATCACTACTTTATTGGGACATTCCTTGCATCATGACTCTCTTTTGGAATGAGATGACAAACTTGAGAGGATATGGGCTATAACACAATTTTTTTTTGAACAGGTATGAATCTTTTCCCGTTTGCCTTTGGCTTTTTCTCATCTCTCTTTTTTTATATAGCCCATTCCTCTGCTTCTGAAAATGAAAGAGAGCTTTATTATAACAAATGCAAGGAATGTAACTGAATGCGCAATTTTCAAGGTGAGATATTGGCATTTTTATTTGGTGAATATATGGGCACAACTCTCAGTGTAAGAGTTAGCGTATTTTTGGGTGGATGGAAAAAGCATGTTGTGCGCGACTTCTCAATGTGAGAGTCAGCTTTATATGGTGGGTGCAAGTGAATTTTGATCTTGGAGACATGAAACATCTCTCGACAGCGGTCCAAAAATTTGACCAAACTCAACACAGAGCAAGCAGCATATGTAGAGGGTTTAGTCATGAACAAAAACTTGGCCATGGTAGGAATAAAGCTTGATCATTCAAGAAACTTGCTATTGAATTTTGATTTTTATAAAAGAAAACCCAAGTACTTTGCAAGAACCAGCAAGCATCATGTCATCCTACTATATCACATACGTCAATTACTCAGATAAAATGGGGTCCTTATAAAAAGTGTTCATAAACCTCCAGGAATATTAACTAAGAATAAAAGGTATGCAAAAACTTAAACATAGGAGACATGTTTGATGGAGTACAAAGGAAACATCATTTTAAACATTTCATTTAAAAATCTTTTTGGGGGGAAGAGGGTTTGCACAAACCGAGATTTTTGATTGAATAGTCCTCCCCCCCACACTTGTTTTCTTTCCTGTCATGGTTAGTCACAATATATAGAAAACAAGTGCACAAGATAAACAAAACTTTTTATTGATAACTTTGAATAGGCACATTACATTTGAAGGGAAAAATATTTGAAACATAAATATTGTGAAAAAGAAAAATGTGCCTAAACAAAGATTTGTGCAGGAGGTGTGGTCTAAAGATCTTCAACAAGACGACCAACACCTAAGGCTTCAGCGACCTTTCTAAGTTTAAGATTAAACTTGAAGCGAAACCTATTAACATCATCACTGAGGTTTCCAATCTCAGTGTTCTTTTCCTCTAGGTCATCTTCTAAAACTTGTAACTCAGCACGTAGGCTAGCCTGCTCAACTAAAAGCTCGGCGATGATATTGGGATCATCTTCTTCATCGCTGCTCTCGTACTGTCCTGCACGACGCTTGGTTGATGGCTGTGGCAAGTGCCTCCTGATCCTAGGGAGAGTACTGGACGATTCCGTCTTCTTGGCCTTGCCACCCATCTTGCTACTAGCGTGACTGCCTTGCCTATCACCACTAGGGACTTTTTTTTAAGTCCTATGTTGCTAGTGGACGAACAGGCAGCAGCGGGTATATTAGCGGCGCTATTGGTGGGCGCTTTGTGGTTTGCTGGTAACAACGCTAACGGCTTTCTCTTCTCAACATGGACCTCCTCGCTAGAATTCTCTTGGTAAGGTGCTATGTCTAGATTGGCTATTGTCTTGGGAGCATTGATCAGCGAGAGGGCATAGCTAGACATGGTCCCTACTGAAGAATGGGAGAGCTTAGCAATTTTCAAGAGGGAGATGAGAAAAGGTTGGTGTGAGAAGAGAAGAGGCCTATGGAGGATTTTATAGGTGCTAACGCAGTCTTTGATCTGGAAACAACTTGATCGTAACCATGGACGTGATGCTAATCAGTGCAGAAGAGGAAGGGAAAAAGATTGGGGCCGATTGGCGGACCTGGGGGTGCGCCCGCACCAGGGTGCGGCCGCACCTCTGGGTCCACCAGTCGGCCTTAGTCTTTCGGGTATTTCTTTCCCTCTCTGAGTATTTCGCGATCCTGGTTACGATCAACCGTGATGGGCAGTGGAATCAGAGTGATAGTGTGTGGGATAGAGTTTTGAATTTTGAAAACTTTCTAAAAGTTATCACACTATCATGCATTTATGAGTGATTGATACCCATGATCACAAAGATTCAAAAATAAAGGAAAGATCATAGGGGCAATATGGACTACTCATAAACACAACAAATGCACCATTTATTCAAAATATAAATAAAAGAATTTATTCAAAATACATGAGTAAAAAGGAAATATATATATATATATATTTTATTTTAAAATGTTACCTTATTTTCTAGCATCTTCTTTTCATTTCTCTCTGAACCCCCTCTTCCTTGGATATTAAATAATCTGCAGAGGTTAGTTCATAGGAATATTCCTAGTCTATGCATAGCATTTTAGTTTCAAAGGTTTTGCAACCTAGGTAAGAAATTGATCCAAGCACCATGCTTGCATTAAAATCTTATGGGAGCATGATGTTATTGATAAACATTTATATATTATATATATATATTTTTTATAAGTAGAAACTTACCTAGGGATAACTTACCGATTTACCTTCGGCAAGGGCTCATCTTTATAGTCCATTGAGCAGGACTCTTCTCCCATTACTTCTTGCTTGATGATGGCACATCCGTCTTGGGAGGAGTAGACGGTTGCACCTGCTTGGGCCTCCACTTTAGCAGTATCACCTTTGGAGGTGTGGAAGTTTGTTCAACCTTCTGCTTTGGTTTCCACACCTGCTTCGGCTGTGAAGGCTTGGGGACTTCGTCCCTCTTTTCATTCTTTTTAGGAGCTATTTTCTTTTTCTGCTCCTTTTTCTTAGGAGCCGCCTTTTCTTTTGGCTCCGACTTTTTCCTAGATATTTTTGTATTTTTAATAAGTTGAGGCTGGATCTCAACCTGCCTGATGCCTTGGGGGTTTGGCCCATAGAGGATGTGTATCATGTTGCACTCTTGTTGACGGCGTGGCCTGAACTCGAACTTCTCTTCTTGGCCATTGATGTTGAAGCGGATTTCTCCAGCTCCAACATCAATCTGTGCTCCAGCCGTACTCAAGAATGGTCTTCCCAGGATTAGCGGTGTTTCTTTAGTGAGCTCCATGTTGAGTACCACAAAATCCACTGGGACATAATATCCTCTGATCTTGACAGGGATGTCTTGAGCAATCTCTGTCGGGTACCGGACTGACGAGTCTGCCAACTGGAGTGTCATGGTGGTTGGCTCCAAGTTGGTGAAGTTCAGCCTGTCGAAGACTGATTTTGGCATGACGCTCACACTCGCCCCCAAATCACATAGGGAGTGGTCGAATTGCTGACCCCCAATTGAGCAAGAGATTATGGGGCACCCAGGATCATGCTTCTTCTCGGGCAGCTCATTGATTATAGCTGCGCTACACTCTTCTGTCAGCTTGACAATTTCAGTGGACGACAATGGTCGCTTCTTGTTGATAATGTCCTTGATGAACTTGGAGTAGGACGTAATATGCAAGACATCCATCAACGGTACATTGACATGCGTTTTTTGACCATTTCCATGAAGCAGAGGAACTGTTCATCTCCGTCCTTCTTCTTCCTCCTTTCCCTTGTGGGAAAGGGTAGCATCGTGGTGTCCCCATAGTTGTTTGGGGTCGGCTCGTCTTCCATGGATTCTTCTGATGGTTGAACCGGCCCTTCGGCCTGTGTTTCCTCCTGTTGCCGTGGCGCCCTTCCTGTCTTATGGTTAGGATAAGGGGGATCACGAGTGGTCTTACCCCCTCTCGTGGTCACCGCATTTACATTTTCCACAAAATTAGGAGAAACAACAGTTTTAGCGATAGAAGCAAGCTGAGCTACTTTTAACTCGATCTTCTTATTAAAAGCTAGCTGATCTCTAACAGAAAGGGTCAGGCCATCAAGCTTTGTATTTATGTTGACAAACATTTGATCATTTTTAGAAAGCTTTTTAACAAGATTTTCATTGATTTTGGCCTGTCCTAGCACAAGATCTTTCATCGAAGGCTGGGAGGAACTAAAACTGGAGTTGGAGTAATTACCTTGGGGGCAGTTCTGGTTGTTCCACCCATTACCTTGCTGTTGTTGGCGGAACCCGTTGTTGATGAATGATGCGTCCTCCTGGGTTCTAGGGCAGTTGATCGCCATGTGGCCAACATTCCCACATTCCTCACACGTCATGCGTGAGTCGATGCCTTGGACAGCGCCGGTGGTAGGATCAGTGGCCTGTCCGTCCAATCTCTTCATTAATCGGTCTATTTTTGTGGCAAGCAGATCCGTCTCCTTCACGGTATGCATGCCTTTTTGTGTTTTGCGTCCTTCTCCCCAACTCTGGTTGGCTACCATCTTCTCAATTAATGCCGTAGCATTCTCGATGGTCAGGGAGAGGAACACGCCTCCAGCAGCGGCATCGACATGCCCCTTAGACATGGGCATGAGCCTTTCGTAGAAATTCTGAAGCACGAGCCAATCTTCCATCCCGTGGTGGGGGCAGGCCCGAATGTACTCCTGGAGCCTTTCCCAATCCTCAGGAATGGATTCGAGTGAAGTCTGCTGGAAGTTGATATCTTCCCCCTCAGAGCATTTGTTTTGCTCATGGGGAAAAATTTCGCGAGGAACGCCGCGGAACATTTGTCCCACGTGTTGACAGCTTCCTTGCTCTGGTAGAACCATTGCTTCGCCTTCCCCGAGAGGGAGAAGGGAAACAAGCGGAGCTTGATGCTTTCAGGTGCGACATCCTTGATGATGATGGTTTCGCACAGCTCAAGGAAGTTCTGTAGATGTGCGTTTGCGTCCTCACTTGGCAAACCACAGAACTGGTTTGCCTGCACCATCGTGAGTAGGCCAGTGCGAAGCTAAAAGTTTCCATTCCCAGTGTTGACTGCGGGCCCAACGGGCACGTTGGCAACAATGGGGGTGGAATAGTCGCGGAGTGACCTGGCCATGGTGGTTGAAACGGATGGTGCGAGGGTGATCGGTTCGACTGTCGGCGACGTGGCAGAGGAAGAAATGGCACAAGTCCTTTTCTTCCTTAGGAGTGCCTCCGGATCGCTGATGAAGTTTGCTGGCAACTTGAAACCGCTCATACACTATCCTGCTTTCATTCTAATAAAAAGAGGAAGAAAACAGCAGAGATTAGCCTGCTTAAACTATGGCTACCAATGCTTATTTTGTAATCAATGCTAAATGCCAAAGCTAGATGTTTGCATTGTTCTTTGCCCTCCCCGACAACGACGCCAGAAATGCTTGTTAGCATTTCTTAGCGTCACTACTAAAGATAGACTATAAATCCATCATTAGCAATGACACCAGAAATGTCGGGTGTTGGTATACCATAACTACCGTTACGTCAGAGAGATAACCCAAGGCCTTTAACGGCGCCGGCCTTAGCACTGCAGTCTGGTAACAATAATTAGGAATACCGGATTGGCCATCCTAACCATCCGTACTTACGATATGCAAAGCTGTAGCACGGCGCCAGATAAAAGCACAAGATTTATAATCATAAGTAACGGTACTTAGGTACGCCAATCAATAGTTCATCAATAGAGAGAATAAAACTGCAAGCGAACAGAACTATCATTGTAGCATTTCAACCCGTGAGTATTCAAGGGTTATCGTATTTAATCCCGTAGGAGGGCGTAACAAATGCATCTAGCTTGGTTTGTAGCATGATTACTTATTGAGAATGCATAGGTAGACATAGTCTAATCAGGGGTCACAGCAGGCTCTTAAAATATGGATAGTGGACACACTCATCGGGGCAACCTCAAGGAATACAGAGAAAATAAGGAAATAAAAGAAATAAAGAACAACTACTTGAGCAGGCATTGATCTTATATAACTATGCAAAGAATTGTTAGTAGAACATCTAATTAATCTGACTAGAGTTAGAACTAAGTCTGAGGCTCTGGGGAGATCCCCGCAGCTGGACATCCAGCCGATAGGGACTTTACAGAACTCCTACCGGAATATCTGATCGTGGCGGAATATCAGGGATGACAGGGCTGTCACTACCCTGCCACCTACCCCTCTACCCGAAAGATACCCGCGCATCCGCTGATCTCCGCATACCCGAGCACCTCGCCCGTGTAATTGGAAATGCCTCCTAGCCTCCCGGGACCCCAACCCTTCGGATTGACAGGCTCGACTAAGAGTGGCCACCACAGCCCAACGAACTGTTACTCCAGTCTTAATCCTTTGTCTATTCATACTAATTAGATGAACGATGAAGAACAAGGATGAACAAATCAAGAACATAGTACAAGAACTAAGAACTAGTTCATATACTATGAACAAGATATGAACACAACTATACTCTAATTCAATTGGATACTCATATAAATAAGATAAGAACTTGCTCATGGAGGAGAACTAAATTGTATTCATACCACAAAGCTCTAAGATCCTCCAAGGAGACAAGCTCTCCTTGCTAGCTTTGCCTTGCTCTACTACTGAATCTAAACTAAAGAACAAGTGTAGAAATGTGAGGTGTATTGCTCCAAATGATGGTGTTGTGTACGTGCATATTCCAACTCAGGTGAACCTTCAGGTCAGATCAATCACACACACACAACTAGTGTACGTGGACCTTCGGTCTTATTAGTAGCAAAAGGTGTAGAGGAGTAAACTCTTTTTTTATCTATATTTTTTTTCTTTAGTTTTTTTTTCAAATCTCTCTTTTTTTAACTCTTTTTTTTCATAGCAAGGCAACATCGACTATCATTCATTGTCATGAATGACCCTTGGTGTGAGTGGGAGTTGGGAGTCTCACCGTCTTCCCCCACACTTGAACTTTTGTATATAAGTCAAGTGTATCGGGTCAGGGTCTCCTTGTGAGTGTGTTCCACTCCTTAAGAGCATCATGGTTTGTTGTTGATGTTGCTACATGTTCTCAAGTTGTGTATGACAATTCTTGATCTTAACCTGAAAGAGTTAGTAACAAGAATACCCGAAGGTGCATACTAACTTGATAACATGTCCTTGCTTTTATTGAAAAGGAAAGTTTTTAATTTTAATTATTATATATTTTTTTTTGCAAGGTAACATAATGATATTGAGTGTTAGATACATGTTACCTTGTTTTGATCCCCTCCAAGCTAGCTTCAAAGCCCAAAGGTTAGGGTTGTACCCTATGCTTTCTAATTTCTCCTGCATGGTTATGATCTGGTAGATCACAAGGGATCTTACCTTCCCTCATGATTACCGCATTGAAAAACATATGCAAGAGGCAAATTGAGCTAGTTGTTTTTTTAAAGATAACTACCGATGTCCTTCGGCAAGGGTTCAACATTTATAGTTTGTTGGCAAGACTTCCTCCGCTTCATTTGCTCTACTGCTGCATGAACAAACTCGGGAGAATCCTTGGGTTGCCCCAAGATATTTCCCGTATTGTTGATAGGAGCGGATACAGCAATTTAAGCAAACTATTTTTCTATCAAATTATTTAAACTCAGTTGATGCTTAACAGAAGAAGACATAACTTCAAGTTTGTCATTTATAGATTCAAGCATACTATCATTGAAGAAAAGCTTTTTAGCAAGATAAGCATTAACACATAGGTTGCTCTAAGATGAAGCTTCTCAAGGAAAGATGATTGAAATCGTAGTTCGTATTGAAGTGGGAAGAATTACCTTGTGAGTGGTTATGACTGTTCCACCCATTATTACCTGGTTGTTGATGTTGGCGAAACCCGTTGTTGATGTAGGATGTTTCTTCCTGGGTTTTGGGACAGTTGTTCCCCAAACGGCCAACACCTCCACGGTCTTCACACTTCATGTGTGAGCCCATGGTTTGGACGATGCCTTTGGTGAGCTTCATGGCATGGTCATCCAACCTCTTTATTAGGAGGTTAATTTTTGCGGCAAGCAGGTCCATCTCCTTTACGGAATACATGCCATCTTGTGTTTCTCTTCCTTCTCCCCAGCTTTGGTTTGCCACAATCTTTTTTTTGATGAGTGTGGTGGCATTTTTGATGATGAGGAAGAGGAATGCCCCTCCAGCTGTGGCGTCAAGGTGCTCCCTTGATATGGTTGTTAAGCCTTCATAAAAGTTCTGGAGCACAAGCCAATCTTCCATTCCATGGTGGGGACAGGTTCAGACAAGGTCCTGTAGCTTCTCCATGCTTCAGGGATGGACTCGAGTGATGTTTGCTGGAAGTTGGATATCTCCCTCCTTAGAGCACTGGTTTTGCTCAATGGGAAGAACTTGACAAGGAACGCCGTGGAACATTTTTCCCACGTGTTGATAACTTCCTTGTTTTGGTAGAACCACTGTTCCACTTTCTCTGTAAGGGAGAAAGGAAATAGGCGGAGCTTGATGCTAGTTGATGCGACGTCTTTGATGACGATGGTGTCGCACAACTCAAGGAAGTGTTGAAGATGAGTATATGCGTCCTCGTGTGGCAAGCCATGGAACTGGCTTGCCTGCATCATCTTGATGAGGCCAGTACGGATCTTGAAGTTTCCATTCCCATCATTGACAGCGGGCCCAACGGGCACGTTGGCAGTAGCAGGGGTGGAGTGATCATGGAGTCACTTGGCCATGATGATCATAGCGGATGATGCGAGGGGGAATGGTTTGTCTGTCGGTGGAGTAGCAGAACAAGAAGCGGTCTGGGACCTGTTCTTCCAAAGGAGTGCCTCCGGATTGTTGATGAAGTTGTTCGACAGGACAAGCCACTCATACACTATCCTATTTTCTTTCCAATAAAAAGAGGAAGAAAACATGTGAAGTTAACCTGCCTAAACTATGGCTACCAGTTGCTTATTCTGCAATCAATGTTTATTGCCAAGCTAGATGTTTTTATTTCCTTTTGCCTTCCCCGGCAACGGCGCCAGAAATGCTTGTTGGCATTTCTTAGCATCACTACTAAAGATAGACTATAGATCCATCCTTAGCAATGGCACCAGAAATGTCGGGTGTTGGCATACCGTAAATATCGCTACATCAGAGAGATAACCCAAGGCAACTCGAGGGCGCCAGCCTTAGCAGAGCAGTCTGGTAGCAATAATTAGGAATGCCGGATTGGCCTTCCTAATCATTCCGTACTTGCGATATGCAAATCTGTAGCACGGTGCTGGAAAGTGCACAAGGATTACAATCTTAAGTAACGGTACTTAGGTACGCCAATCGATAGTTCAATAAGGATAAATCCGCAAGAGTACAGAACTATCATTGTAGCATTTCATCCCGTGAGTGGGTATCGTTATTTATAATTCCCGTAGGAAGGCAGGACGAATGCATCTAGCTTTGGTATAAACATGATCACTTATTTAATGCATAGGTAAACATAGCATAGGCAGGGGTAAATCATTGTTCAAAGATAGTGGACACACATCTGAGCCAACCTCAAGGATAAAAGAGAAATAAAGAATAAAGATATATCTAACTGAGCAGGCATTGGTCATATACAGCTATGCAGAGAACTGTTAGTAAACATCTAACTAGTATGTCTAGCATCAGAACCAAGTCCGGGATGACAGGGAGATCCCCGCAGCTGGATACCCAGCCGATAGAGACTTTACAGAACTCCTACCGGAATACCTGATCGTGGGGGAATACCAGGGATGACAGGGCTGTCACCACCCTGCCACCTACCCCTCTGCCTGAAAGATACCCGCATATCCGCTGATCTCCGCATACCCGAGCACCACGCCCGTGTAATTGGAAACAACTCCTAACCCCCATGGACCCCACCCCTTCGGAGTGACAGGCTAAGCTAGGAGCAGCCACCACAGCCCAACGAACCGTCATCTCATCCCTAGTTCTTCCTCTATTCATACTAACTCAATGAACGATGAAGAACAATGATGAACATGTCAAGAACATAACATATAAACTATATGCTAGTTCATATATCATGATCGTAACATGAACAAGACTATACTCTAGTTCATATGTATTGCTATATAAATAAGATAAGAACTTGAACATGGAAGAGAACTGTATTGTATTCATACCGAGGTGTTCTTCTTCTTCCAAAGATACCACTTCTACTTGCTAGCTCTTGCCTTGCTCTACTACTAAAACTAATCTAAAGAATACAAGAGGAATGTGAGGTGAGAGGCTCCAAAATGGTGGTGTGTGTGATGAGGGGAGCTCTCCCTCTCTTTTATAGCTCAAGAGGAGGTGGTTCTATGTAAAATGGGGTGATTCCCACATGGAAGGAGCCAAAACCGACCTCCTAGGGCGGTTTCCACTTTTCATCTGGGTTGATCGTAGGTGGAACCGCCCTTGGGGAACCGCCTCACACGCGTTGCCAGAAGGCTGGGCCCGGCAGGCCCCACCAGGGGTGCGCCCGCACCCTGGGTGGGCCCCCCGGCCACCGCCTTCGCGTGGTCGGTGTGTCTCTGGGCCTGGACTTCTCCCGTGGTTACGGTCAGGCCCAGTTCTTTGTTGATTGGGTCCTTCTCTATTTTCTTGGTTTGCGCCTTTTCTGAATACGCTTTCTCGAAGTGCGCTTTCTCGTGTTGTTTCTGCCTTTTCATGTGTCATACCTAAAATTTATATTTGCAACAAGACTTGTGGAAAGGTTAGTTCAAAAGGCCCTATCATCTATTTATTTTAATTAAAATGATGTTTATAATTATAAGATAAGGGTCACCAACATTATGCCCTCCTACGGGATTAAATACGATAACCCTTGAATACTCACGGGTTGAAATGCTACAATGATAGTTCTATTCGCTTGCAGTTTTATCCTCTATATTCATGAACTATTGACTGTCGTACCTAAGTACTGTTACTTATGATTGTAAACCCTGTGCATTTATCTGGCGCCGTGCTACAGCTTTGCATATCGTAAGTAAGGATGGTTAGGATGGCCAATCCGGCATTCCTAATTATTGTTACCAGACTGCACTGCCAAGGCCGGCGCCGTTAAAGGTCTTGGGTTAACTCTCGGACGTAACGATAGTTATGGTATACAAACACCCGACATTTCTGGTGCCATTGCTACTGATGTATTTATAGTCTATCTTTAGTAGTGACGCTAAGAAATGCCAACAAGCATTTCTGGCGCCGTTGCCGGGGAGGGCAAAGAACAATGCAAATATCTAGCTTTGGCATTTAGCATTGATTACAAAATAAGCATTGGTAGCCATAGTTTAAGCAGGCTAATCTCTGCTGTTTTCTTCCTCTTTTTATTGGAATGAAAACAGGATAATGAATGAGTGGTTTCAACTTGCCAGAAAAGTTCATCAGCAATCCGGAGGAACTCCTAAGGAAGAAAAGGAATTGTGCTATTTCTTCCTCTGCCACGCCACCGACAGTTGAACCGATCAGCCCCGCACCATCCGTTTCGACCACCATGGCCAGGTCACTCCACGACTATTCCACCCCCGCTGTTGCCAATGTGCCCGTTGGGCCCGCAGTCAACACTGGGAATGGAAACTTTGAGCTTCGCACTGGCCTACTCACGATGGTGCAGGCAAACCAGTTCTGTGGTTTGCCAAGTGAGGACAAAAACGCGCACCTGCAAAACTTCCTTGAGTTGTGCGAAACCATTGTCATTAAGGATGTCGCACGTGAAAGCGTCAAGCTCCGCTTGTTTCCCTTCTCCCTCTCGGGGAAGGCGAAGTAATGGTTCTACCAGAGCAAGGAAGCTGTCAACACGTGGGACAAATGTTCCACGGCGTTCCTCGCAAAGTTCTTCCCCATGAGCAAAACAAATGCTCTAAGGGGGAAGATATCAAACTTCCAGCAGACTTCACTTGAGTCCATTCCTGAGGCTTGGGAAAGGCTCCAGGAATACATCCAGGCCTGCCCCCACTACGGGATGGAAGATTGGCTCGTGCTGCAGAATTTCTACGAGGGGCTCACGCCCATGTCTAAGGGGCACGTCGATGCCGCTGCTGGAGGTGCGTTCCTCTCCCTGACCATCGATAATGCTATGACATTAATTGAGAAGATGGTAGCCAACCAGAGTTGGGGAGAAGGACGCAAAACACAAAAAGGCATGCATACCGTGAAGGAGACGGATCTGCTTGCCGCAAAAATAGACCTACTAATGAAGAGATTGGACGGACAGGCCACTGATCCTATCACCGGCACTGTCCAAGCCATCGACTCACGCATGACGTGTGAGGAATGTGGGAATGTTGGCCATATGGGGATCAACTGCCCTGGAACCCAAGAGAACACATCATTCGTCAACAACGGGTTCCGCCAACAACAACAAGGTAATGGGTGGAACAACCAGAACCGCCCCCAAGGTAATTACTCCAACTCCAGTTTTGGTTCCTCCCAACCTACGCTGAAAGATCTGGTGCTAGGACAGGCCAAAATCAATGAAAATCTTGTTAAAAAGCTTTCTGAGAATGATCAAATGTTTGTCAACATTAATACAAAGCTTGATGGCCTGACCCTTTCTGTTAAAGATCAACTAGCTTTTAATAAGAAAATTGAGTTAAAAATAGCTCAGCTTGCTTCTGCCGCTAAAACTGCTGTTTCTCCTAATTCTGTGGAAAATGTAAATGCGGTGACCACGAGGGGGGGTAAGACCACTCGTGATCCCCCTTATCCTAACCAAAAGACAGGAAGGGCGCCACGGGAACAGGAGCAAACACGGGCCGAAGGGCCGGCTCAACCATCAGAAGAATCCATGGAAGACGAGCCGACCCCAAGCAACTATGGGGACACCACGATGCTACCCTTTCCCACAAGGGAAAGGAGGAAGAAGAAGGACAGAGATGAACAATTCCTCCGCTTCGTGGAAATGGTCGAGAAAACACATGTCAATGTACCATTGATGGATGTCCTGCATATTCCGTCCTATTCCAAGTTCATCAAGGACATCATCAACAAGAAGCGACCATTGCCATCCACTGAAGTTGTCAAGTTGACCGAAGAGTGTAGCGCAGCTATACTCAATGAGCTACCCGAGAAGAAGCAGGATCCTGGGTGCCCCACAATCTCTTGCTCAATTGGGGCCCAGCAATTCGACCACACCCTATGTGATTTGGGGGCGAGTGTGAGTGTCATGCCAAAATCAGTCTTTGACAGGCTGAACTTCACCAACTTGGAGCCAACCACCATGACACTCCAGTTGGCAGACTCGTCAATCCGGTACCCGGCAGGGATTGCTCAAGACACCCCTATCAAAATCAGAGGATATTACGTCCCAGTGGATTTTGTGGTGCTCAACATGGAGCTCACTAAAGAAACACCATTAATCCTGGGAAGACCATTCTTGAATACGGCTGGAGCGCAGATTGATGTTGGAGCTAGAGAAATCCGCTTCAACATCAATGGCCAAGAAGAAAAGTTCGAGTTCGGGCAACGCCGTCAATAAGAGTGCAACATGATAGCATTGTCTATGGTCCAAACCCCCAAGGCATCAGGTAGGTTGAGATTTAGCCTCAACTTATTAAAAATACAAAAATATCTAAGAAAAAGCCGGAGCCAAAAGAAAAGGACGCCGGCAACAGCGCCAGAAATGCTTGTTGGCATTTCTTAGCGTCACTACTAAAGATAGACTATAAATACATCAGTAGCAATGGCACCAGAAATGCCGGGTGTTGGTATACCATAACTATCGTTACGTCCGAGAGTTAACCCAAGACCTTTAACGGCGCCGGCCTTGGCAGTGCAGTCTGGTAACAATAATTAGGAATGCCGGATTGGCCATCCTAACCATCCTTACTTATGATATGCAAAGCTGTAGCACGGCGCCAGATAAATGCACAGGGTTTACAATCATAAGTAACGGTACTTAGGTACGCCAATCAATAGTTCATGAATATAGAGGATAAAACTGCAAGTGAACAGAACTATCATTGTAGCATTTCAACCCGTGAGTATTCAAGGGTTATTGTATTTAATCCCATAGGAGGGCATAACAAATGCATCTTAGCTTGGTTTGTAGCATGATTACTTATTGAGAATGCATAGGTAGACATAGTCTAATCAGGGGTCACGACAGGCTCATAAAGTATGGATAGTGGACACACTCATCGGGGCAACCTCAAGGAATAAAGAGAAAATAAAGGAAATAAAAGAAATAAAGAACAACTACTTGAGCAGGCATCAGTCGTATATAACTATGCAAAGAATTGTTAGTAGAACATCTAATCAATCTGGCTAGAGTTAGGACTAAGTCTGAGGTTCTGGGGAGATCCCCGCAGCTGGACATCCAGCCGATAGGGACTTTACAGAACTCCTACCGGAATACCTGATCATGGGGGAATACCAGGGATGACAGGGCTGTCACCACCCTACCACCTACCCCTCTACCCGAAAGATACCCGCGCATCCGCTAATCTCCGCATACCCGAGCACCTCGCTCGTGTAATTGGAAACACCTCCTAGCCTCCTGGGACCCCAACCCTACGGATTGACAGGCTCGACTAAGAGTGGCCATCACAGCCCAATGAACCATTACTCCAGTCTTAATCCTTCGTCTATTCATACTAATTTGATGAACGATGAAGAACAAGGATGAACAAATCAAGAACATAGTACAAGAACTAAGAACTAGTTCATATACTATGAACAAGATATGAACACAACTATACTCTAATTCAATTGCATATTCATATAAATAAGATAAGAACTTGCTCATGGAGGAGAACTGAATTGTATTCATACCAAAGCTCTAAGATCCTCCAAGGAGACAAGCTCTCCTTGCTAGCTTTGCCTTGCTCTACTATTGAATCTAAACTAAAGAACAAGTGTAGAAATGTGAGGTGTATTGCTCCAAATGGTGGTGTGTGTGTTGGGGGGAGCTCTCCCTCTCTTTTATAGATCAAGAGGAGGGGGTTCTATGTAAAAAGGGGTGATCCCTACATGGAAGGATCCAAAACCGACCTCCTAGGGCGGTTTCTGGCGCCGTTGCCGGGGAGGGATCACCCCTTTTTACAAGTCCATATTTCTGCATAAAACATCATCATGATATATTTTTCCACAGCAGTACACTTCAGAAGAAGATTAACTAAACAAGATTCACATTTTTCTGAGATCTACAGAAAAAGATATGCATTTTCCAAGATTCACCTCAAAACATAAAATAAATAAATCTACACATAAAACTTGCTCAAACATGCACAAAACTATTTTTAACAGATAGTACTCATCACAAGAAAAATTTAGAAACTTGAATCACTTCATTTGGACAAATATTTC
Organism: Coix lacryma-jobi var. lacryma-jobi; assembly: GCA_009763385.1. Taxonomy (NCBI): domain Eukaryota; kingdom Viridiplantae; phylum Streptophyta; class Magnoliopsida; order Poales; family Poaceae; genus Coix; species Coix lacryma-jobi. Next base: position 244,208 of record VDCT01000344.1, read on the forward strand.
ATAAGATATGAATTTCCAAAGATTTAAATACATAAAAAGAAAAATCTTTTTCTTTATTTCTTTAAATCCAACGGAAAAGGCACTTTGCAGAAAACCCCCTAGTTTTTCCCGGAATCCAGCAAGCCCAGATCTGGAAAGTCCCGAGTCTGGCGCTTTTGCAAAACGACCCCAAGCCTTCATCTAATTTCTCCCGAGAGGGGCCCGAGCTTCTCCCCGGCGGGAACTCGTCGGCGAAGCGGCGGCCGGCCTCGGCAAGGCTCCCCGGCGACGGATCGACGGCGACTCAGATCCGCCCCAAAACACAGCTGCGGGCGAACCCTAGCGCGAGGGCGACAACGGCGGAGCTTCGGCGGCGGCGCTGCGCGGCGGCGACGCAACGGCGAGGCGCTACGCCCTCATTAGCTAGCGCATTAGATGCGCGCGGACGAGGCGAAGCTAACAGAGCGGCGACCCGGCGCTATTGCTCATCGAGCAATGCCGGCGACGAGCGCGGTGACGGCGGCGCCCTGTGCGCGGTGGCGGCGGCCGCGGTCCGGCGACATTCAAACCCTAAGCGACCTCCTTGACTACACCATTCTTCGATTCGCGCTACGGTGAGCTCGGAACACTAACAAACGAAGAGCAAAAGTGGCCAGGGGGCGTGGCGCACGGTGGCCCGTGGCGGCGGCCATGGCCGGCGGTGGAGACGATGACTCGATTCGCCATATACCTTGCTCGGCTGCTCCAACCAGCTAGCGCAAACGATGGCGGAGGTCAAGGCGGAGCGATTGCGGGCGGTGGCACGAGAAAATGAGCGGCGGAGCGGCGAGGCGACGGCGGCGCACGGCGGCGGCGCGTTGTTTCCCCGCGGCGACCGTCGGACGAGGGGGAGAGAGTGAGAGAGAGAGCGAGGGAGGCAGAATGGAGTGTGGGGGAGCTCCGAGGCGTCCTGGGCGCGGTAAGAATTCCTCGGCCGCGTGGGAGGGCAAGGCAGGCGGCCTTCGACGCGTGGCGGCCGAGCTCTGGCCATGGCGGTGGCCGGTCGGCCCCCTTCTTCTTTTTTTTGAATTTCAATTTTGAAATTTGAACTGAATTGACCCATATCTTTTAAACCACGCCGAATTTTGAAAAACTCAAAATACCAAAGTTGCTCCATTTGATGAGAGGAACAACTTTCATTATATGAACTTTTCCAAATTCGGTCTAGATTTTGAAATATAAATTTCACTCAAAATATGCTTGAAAAACTAAACTGAATTAGCCCAAAGTGTTTATATATGAAATGTTCCTTTTGAAGAGTAGAACATTTCATCTTATACTCACTTGGCCAGATTCTGCTTAGAATTTGAAATTTGAAAACAGGAATGAAAAACAAATAAAACCTCCTTTTAAATTTAGGGGTAACCCCATAAACAGCCATTTTTCAACTTTTCAAACCTTTTCCAAGCATTTTCATGAAAGATGAATATAAGGACTTTTGTTCCTTATAAAATTTTGAACAACTTTGTTAAAGACATTTTTACATGCAAAGCTTCTATCATAACATTCAAACAAGCATATCATTAACATATATATCTAAGCATAATAAAGCAATTAAGTAAACAAGCATAGCAATTGATATTATGCTAATGATGCTCATGATGATGCAATGCACATGATTAAGGTAAGCTGAACACAGGGTGTTACAGCCCCTCCCCCTTAAAAGAATCTCGTCCTGAGATTTGTCGTTACTAACCATTGTTTATAAAACGCGGGGTAAACCTCACGCAGATATGCCTCAGTCTCCCAAGTGGCACTATTCTCATCGTGATTACTCCATAAGATCTTGTATGTTTTCACCACGCTGTTACGTGTCGCTCTTTCTTTTGTGTCAAGAATCCGAACCGGTTCTTCTTCATACTCTAGGTCAGGTTTCATTCTGATCCTACTTGCTTCTACCTTCTCTTCGGGCACTCGTAAACATTTCTTGAGTTGAGACACGTGAAAGACAGGAAAGACAGTGCTCATCGCAGGCGGTAGCTCGAGCTTGTATGCAACTTCACCAGCTCTCTCTATGATCTTATATGGTCCTACATATCTTGGAGCTAACTTTCTCTTCACACCGAAGTGTTGCACACCCTTCATTGGCGACACTTTCAAGTAGACGTAGTCACCTACTTCAAACTCGAGAGGTCGTCTTCTCTTGTCAGCATAGCTTTTCTGACGAGACTGTGCAACTCTCAGGTGTTCTTGAATGATTCTCACCTGCTTCTCAGCTTCTGCCACAAAGTCAATCCCATAGTGCCTTCGCTCACCAAGTTCAACCCAATTCAACGGCGTTCTGCATTTTCTGCCATAAAGAGCCTTGTATGGTGCCATCTTAATACTCTCTTGATAACTATTGTTGTAAGAAAACTCGACTAACGGCAACCATTTCTCCCATGTTTTCTGAGATGATGCGGAAGACAAAACGGCTGCTCGTAACAAGTCTTCTAGAACTTGATTAACTCTTTCTGTTTGGCCTGATGTTTGCGGATGATAAGACGTACTATGTAGCAACTTGGTTCCCAGGTCCTCTTGCATATGGTGCCAGAAATGAGAAGTAAACTGTGAACCTCTATCTGACACAATTGACTTCGGCACTCCATGTAACCTTACTATCTCCTTGACATATAACTCGGCATACTGATGCGGTTGGTAAGTAGTGTGTACAGGAATGAAGTGTGCTGACTTGGTGAGACGATCAACTATTACCCAAATTGAATCATGTTGCTTCTCTATGAGTGGAAGTCCCGTGATAAAATCCATGGTGACTTCTTCCCACTTGCCTTCAGGTATGGGTAACGGTTTGAGTGTACCTGCGGGCTTCGTGTGTATGGCTTTGACCTGACAACAGGTATCACACCTAGCAACATAAGCTGCTATCTCTTTCTTCATATTGACCCACTAATAGCGATCCTTCAAGTCATGGTACATCTTGCAACTGCCAGGATGAACGGACAACTTTGAGTTATGAGCTTCATTCATGATATCATTCTTGAGTTCTTCATCAACTGGCACAACTAAACGATCATTGTACCACAACACCCCCTGTGCATCTACTTTAAGGTTCGGATGATCAACTGCTGCAGTCATCTTCTTCAAGGAATCCACTTCTTTATCAGTTTTCTGACCTTCTATGATCCTCTTGTCTAGCGAACCACTAATCTGAATGCTCATGAGAATCTCAGGATGTATCAAGTCAAAGTCATCAGCTTGATTAGGTTGCGCTTCAAGACAATGCATCATTCGACTCAAGGCATCTGCCACTACGTTTGCCTTGCCCGGATGATAATGCACTTCCAGGTTATAATCCTTAATCAACTCTAACCATCTTCGCTGCCTCATGTTCAACTCTGGTTGGGTGAAGATGTACTTGAGACTCTTGTGATCCGTGTATATACGGCAAAGATTACCGAGTAGGTAATGTCGCCACATCTTCAAAGCATGTACAACAGCTGCTAACTCTAGATCGTGAGTTGGATAGTTGACTTCATGTGTTCTCAACTGTCGCGAAGCATATGCAATCACTCTCACTTCTTGCATCAACACACAACCCAAACCGATCTTCGAACCATCACAAAACACATCAAAAGGTTTCTCCATATTAGGTTGCTGTTGGGGAGAAGGACCCTCGGCAGAAGCGCCGCTCGAGCTCGTGTCCAAAGAAATAACCCTCGCGAACTCTAGGTGTCCTTGCGAGGTCTCTCTCCCCTTTGGGACCGTTACCCTGACCTCCGGACGCGGGTTCAACCCTCGTCGCCTTGTTGCATTCCATGCAGGTCTAAGTCGACAGTCGCACTGCAGGCAACCCTCGCTGGCTGGGTTCGATCCCCACGGACGGCGCCAAACTGTTGGAAAACCACTTGCCACACCTCCGCACTTGTGCAGGGGAGGGGCGAAGGTGGCCAAGTAGGAAACGACAGGGGGGCGGTAGCGAAGGTAAGGCGGAAGTGGAAGGATGCTCAATTCCCCGGAAGGTCGTCCCCTTACACTGTTCACCCCCTTGGTATTTATAGGGAAAACCAAGGGGCACGGGCCAAAATTACAAAAGGGTACAGGGAAGAATCCTCACCTCCACGCAGGGAGGAAGGGCAAAAGCGTAAATACACAGCTGAAGCGGAAACCCTAATCGGCCACCCTCCAACGCGCCGCCACCTGGGCCTTGTTCACCTTCGGGGGAGAGGTGCGGAGGTTTTCACCTTCGGCCACGCTCGCCCTTGGGCCCGCAGCTTCGCTTGCCTTCGGGGGAGAAGACCGAAGGTTTGACCTTCGGCCGTGCGCACCGGACCTTCGGCTTCGCTTGCCTTCGGGGGAGAAGACCCGAAGTTTGACCTTCGGACGTGCGAGCCGGGACCTTCGGTTTCGCTTGCCCTCGGGACAGCGCACATTCGCGCTTGCTTGAACCTTCGCTCCAAGCGAAGGTGGCGTTGTGAGCCAGCGAGGGTTGCCTGCAGTGCGACTGTCGACCTTTAGACTGCATGGAATGCACAGGCGACGAGGGTTGAACCCGCGTCCGGAGGTCAGGGGTAACGGTCCCAAAGGGGAGAGAGACCTCGCAAGGACACCTAGAGTTAGCGAGGGTTTGGGTTATTTCTTGGACACCAGCTCGAGCGGCGCTTCTGCCGAGGGTCCTTCTCCCCAACAGTTGCGCAAGAACAGGAGCTGTAGTTAGCAACTCCCGCAAGGTGTGGAATGCCATCTCACACTCCTCGTTTCAGGCAAACTTCTGCTCTTTCTTCAGCAAACTGGTCATTGGCTTTGCTATCTTCGAGAAAACTGGTATGAAGCGATGATAGTAACCAACAAGACCTAGAAAACTTCGAACTTCTGAGACAGAAGTCTGAGCCTTCCAGTCCATCACCTTCTTAACATTGCTTGGATCAACAGAAATCCCTTCTTCAGACAGAATATGACCAAGGAACTGAATCTTCCTCAGCCAAAACTCACACTTGCTGAACTTTGCATACAACTTGTGCTCTCTAAGTCTCTCCAAGACAATCCTCAAATGCTTGGCATGATCTTCTTCATTTTCAGGATACACCAAAAAGTCATCAATGAACACAACTGTGGACACCCCAGTGTCAAGCATTGCATTAGGCACTGCATTTAGCTACTAAAAGAGCATAAGCAATGTATTGCATCATTTCATGTGCATAAGAAGTGTTTTTATCTCTGATTTATTTAATTGGGGTTTTGATTTCTATTTGACTTGATGATTTAAATGGGTTATATTTCAAAATTGCTTTATTTATGAGGAGGATTAAAAATGGTTTTTAGAAAAGTGTCCTATATGAAAGTTGTAGAGAAAATTATTTGAGCAACTTTCATATTTGGGTCAAAACTTAGTTTGGAGTTTTTTGAAACTGTTTTGAGTGGTCAAAGTTTGAAAGGATTTTGGAAAAAAAAAAAGAAAGGAAAAGAATTCTTCCCGGCGCCCCACTTTCGGCCCATGGCCTTTTGCCCAACCCGCACCGCGCCAGCCCACTCGCTCGGCCGTGCTGCTCCCGCGCGCTCGTCGCGCACAGCACGCCGGTCAGCCGACCGCGCCGCGCAGCATGCCGGCCAAGTCGCCGCGTGGCGACCCCTCTTGCCGCGGATCCATCTCCGCCACTCCCCGCGCGATCGCCTTCCGCTCGAGCATGCAAGCAATCGCGCTCGCCCTCTCGCCGCTCGCATCGTCTGCCGAGCAGCCTGACAACGGCCGCGCCGTACGCCGGTTTCCCCCGCCGCGTGGCCGCGCAAACCCTGCGCACAATCCCCTCGCCCACTCCCCTTCCGATCTTCTCACCGGAGCAAGCAAGCAATCTCGCCTGCCCACTCCCGCTCCGCCTCGCCTGCACACCCCGCTCGCCGCGTGCACGCCAACGCATGCCGCCTCGCTCGCCGCACCGCGGGACCCCGCCCGACCGGACAAGCCGATAAAAACCCGAGCAACCCCCTCAATCCTCACTCACCGCCACACGCACTCTCCCCTCTCGCTCGCACTATCCTCCCCTCGCCACCGCGCAAGACCGAGCGCTCGCTCGCTCTTCACCCCGCAAGCCACCGCCGGCCCGATTAACCCCGGCACCGCTCGCCTTCATCAGACCGCTCGGTGCGCACCTCCGCGCCACCGCCGAGCTCCACCGACGCCGGAGTCCGAAGAGCACCGCCCGCGGACGCCATCAGCGCCGCTCGGAGCCCGGAGCCGTTCGTCCCCGCCCCGAGCTCCACCGCCTCCCTTCTTCGTCCTCGGGCCTCGCCAAGCCAAGGCAAGGTGAGAACAATGACCATCCTCAACGCTACCGCCTTCTACCTCCCTCTTTTCCCCGACCGAACGCCATGAGCGCCACCGCGACCCTCTCACGTGGCCAAGCTCCCCAGAGCCATCAGAGCCAAACCAACCCCCTTGGTAGTTTCCCTAGGGTTCATAGGAGCTTTTGCCTCCTCCAATTCCACCGGCGACCGCGGAAACGGCGTAGCCGTGAGTTGCCCGCCGCTGCCGTGAGCCGCCGCGCTCGCCGCCGGCACGCTACGGCCATGCGCTGGCCAAACCAACACCACCACTCGGTGCGTCTCGTCAAGGCGAGTTCACAAGCCTAGCTTCCCCGCCGGCGACCTCACCGTCGGCGAGGAATCGACGGTCAACCCTATCCCCTGTTTTCCGTCTCGCCCGAGCCCTCGAGCCAGGCCTCGGACGGGCGAATATTTTTCCGTCTCGCCCGAGCCCTCGAGCCACGCCTCGGACGGGCGAATATTTTTCCGTCTCGCCCGAGCCCTCGACCCAAGCAGGATGGTTGGTGATGTTTCCGTCTCGCCCGAGCCCTCGAGCCAGGCCTCGGACGGGCGAATATTTTTCCATCTCGCCCGAGCCTCGACCAGGCCTCGGAGGTGGTGATGTTTTCCGTCTCGCCCGAGCCCCGAGCCAGGCCTCGGACGGGCGATTGTTTTGTTGTCTCGCCCGAGCCTTCGAGCCGAGCCTCGAGCGGACGCACACACCTACCGCCGGCCCTGCGCATCAGCCTCCCCGTGGTCCATGGACCGCGTCCACCGAAGCCGAGCGTCGGAAGTTTTCAAACCGTTTTATTTAAATGTTTTCCTTTTTCCAGTAAATGCTTGTTATTTTTGTACAGCTCGATTTATAAGTCCAAATGAAGTGCTTCCAGTTTTGTTAGATTGTTTATAAGTAGATCTATCATGGAAAAATATGAATGTATTTTTGGTAGCAGTTTATTTTACTATTTTCATTTATTTTAGTTTATATGCTTTTGTTAAGATAAATGGTTATATAGTTTCCGGTTGAGATACTTCCTGGAAAAATTTGTGTAAGTTTATTATCCTGTTTTACACCTGTGAAGAATATATGATGCACTGGTTATGTGGAAAAGTCTCTGTTATGCTTAAAAATCCCTTTTTGCTGATTCTTAGAATAAGTGTTAAGGTGTTTATATGCTGAAATAAAATATGGCAAAATTTGTGCAGTCTGTATGCCATGAAGAGTCTAAAAAAATATAAACCTGATCTGTTATATGGAAAAATGGAAGTTGCTTAGAACTGTGCTTGTCTGTGTTTATCTTTAGAAATTCATGTAAGAAAATATATGATGATCCTGATTATGGAACTTTCTTGACAAAATAAAAATGTGAAAGGAATCTGGAAAAAATATGAAAATAGGTTAGCACCCTTTGGCAGTAAGGTTGTAGTTCAAGTGTTCTTTTCCGCCTTAGATTTGTTATTTTTGTGTAGGCATGTATGTCATGATCTGGTAATAAATTTTCTGCAGTAGCAGGGTTATGAGTAGCATAAGCCAGGAAAATATGAAAATCTGTTGTTTGACACTGTTTGGGCAAGGAGCTAGTTCAAAGTACCTTTTTGGGCAGTTTGCTTGTCATTTTTGTATCAGTAGTTCTGTATTTTATTTTGGGCTGAAATTTGTTCAGTGGAGTCCAGCAAGTGTTGATTACCTTCTGGAATTTTGTGGATTTTTCTGAGTTTAGAAAGATGCACTTGCAGTTCAATCGGAGTTTCTTTTGATAAGGAAAAAAAGGGGAATAATCAGATTTGTTCTATGAAATATTAAGAAATTACCTCAATGTCAAAAGTGGTTCAACAAGTTGGCTTTGTTGGTTTGCAAGAAAAATATTTTGTCATGTCTTCTTCATCTTGTACCGCATTTATTTAATTATATATATTCATCGCATGCAATAGGATCGACCCCGCCGGAGCCCCATCCAGAGCAGGAGTTAAACGCCGAGCCGGAGATCCAGGAGCTGCAGCAGCCGGAGGAAGTCAACCCCGTCCACGACCCTAACTTACCTGAGTGCCTCTCTCACGAGGCATCAGTCTTCACTCAAGGCAAGCCCCGGAGCATTCTAAGCTCCCAGTTTTTATAATTAATTATTTGAGTCCTTTTATACTGTGATGCATTAAGTATAGGAGTTGATTGAATCCTATTTGTTGCATTACCATTCCTTGATTATTGATTACTATCTACCTGTTATCCTGTTACCGCTTTATATGTAGAATTGCTTAGCCTGCTTGATAGAAGTAGTAGTTAAGGATGTTTCCGTAATACCCGATGGGTATTTACCGGATCACGGTTGGCTATATTTGCTATCGTGGAAAAGAACCTGAGTCGTAGTGAAATACGGTCAATGGGATGGCAGGGCACAAGTTCGGAAACTTGGGGCAGTCCATTCGTTGGATCGTGTAGGTTTGTATCGATGTTGGCCCTCGTTCATTTTTGAACGCACCCTTTACTTAGGGATATGTCGGTGCCGTAATCATCGACCCCAAAGCGGTTAGAAGCTGTTCGGGCCGGTTTCAACCCGTGTCGTGCCCTCTAGTACGGAAGTTGCGATCTACCGCGTGAGGCCATCGCCAGACTCCGATTGGGCGGTCCGTGCTTGAACCGCGATGATTACCACCACGAACAAGCGTCGAGCGGTTGCCCAATGCATGGACCCGACGGGGAAAGTGTGGGTTGGTATTAAAGGTCTTTCACCAGCTGGTTTGGAATTCGATTCGAGTCGCCGTCTCCCCTGGTTAGTGGGAAACTATGGCGAGCTTCACCAGGATACAACTCCATGTGATGTTTAAAAGTTCAACTAAAATGTGGATGAGTCAACTGGATATGGTTATATTATTGATTGTTAGATTCAAGTGAGTGCTCTAGTACAGGTAATAACCTAGAACTAAGGAATAGGTTTAAAAGTAATAGCTCATCATAATCATTAATTACCCCTTATCTGAATTTGAGCTTTTCGCAACTAAAGATCCCAGCTCTACCTCAAAAGCCTTGCATACCCTTGGAGTCCTTTTATTTTCGGTTAGACGGGTAAGTCTAGCTGAGTACATTCCCGTACTCAAGGTTTATCCCGTTGTTGCAGATGGCCAGGTCTACTTTGGCTATTGTAAGCACTGCCTCTACCCAGTGGAAGGTGATGAGGAGTAGACCCAGGGCGGGTCGCAGAAGCTTTCCTCTTTCTTTTGCTGGACTGAGACTACTGGTGGCACATTATCTTAAAAGGAGGAATGACTTTGTTGGGTTTATGTATCAAAACAATGCTTTATTTGGACCACGTGTGTGGTGGCCATGTTTCAAACTTATTTCAGCTTCCGCACTATTTAAACTCAGTATTGTAATAACTCCGTTTTAAATTCGCACTCTGATTTTAAATTCGGTTTTGTTTTCTCTGTGATGTATCTTTGCGAATGTAATCCTTGAACGATGCGATCCTGTATGTCGAATGGTGAAAGAAATCCTTGAGATTTCCGGACTACCGGGGTTATATGGGTTCAAGTATGAGTCGAAGTCAGACGGATTTGGCTAAGATAATACTTGAGCTCTTATAATCAGGGCGGTTCCGCCACAGCCTGGTATCGGAGCATGGTTCAAGTGATTACCTCCGTAAAGAGCTATTTTCGAACTAAAATGGGTATTTCAAAACTATTTTCAAAACTATTTTAATTACTAAGTGTGCCCAGTCTCGTCCTTAAGCCCTATACTAGGATTCAGGTGGCTTAACTGCTAACAGGGTTCAGGGTTTTGCTTCATGCTGGATCTTTATTTGCTGGTCTATTCTCGGGAAAAGAGAATGCGTTGATTGCGAAAACATGCATAAAATGATTTTGTGAGATATGAGAGCATGACCGTCCAACCGTCGGTCTAGGCAAGGGATTCTTATACCAAGTATGTGCGAGCTCCACGCAGACACATACGAGGGTATCAATGATTTTAAGGGTGATTTCTATGTTGGTGCATGGTGTTTAGTGTTGGCTTCTATGTATTTTGCGCATATTGGCCAATACTCAATTGTTTTATCATTGGGAATTGCTTTGGGCTGAAATGAATCTTCTGCAGGTACACTAACTATGCGAACGAGTAGAACATGTAGATAACGCTTGAGGGATCGTTCTTGCCACCGACTAGAACGTTAGGACTTACGAGTCATTATTAGTGAGTGAGAACGTAAGAACGATCATGCATCATGTTTAAATTCTTGCATTTACATTTCCTCCCCTTAATTAAAAGTTGTCCCTTTTCTATAAAATTTTGCCAACTTAATATCCGTCTCACGAGAGTTCGAAACCCTTTTGTTCCTACAGATGGCCCGGACTAAGTTGACCGCTCGTAAGGCCACCGGAGGCAGAGGAGTTCCGCGTCACCGCTTGGCCACCAAGCTGACCCGGAAGACGTTCTTGTCCTACTTCGGGTTGCCGACTATCCTTTGGAGGATTCTGCAGGCCGTTGGCTATGAGGAAGGACAGGAGCCCAGGTACTCCTGGCAGAAGGAGATTTATGGACAGGATTCGCTGGTTATGGTGCAGATCAAGGTCAAGGCCTTACCTGCTAAGCCTCACTGGACAGGGTGGACAGAGGTCACCAGAGGCACCTGTGCCAAGGATGGAGCCAACAGGGCAGCGTATCTTGTGCTGAAGGATATCATCGCCCGTTTCCCCGCAGACCTAGCTAGCGCTATGGCAGGAGTGTTTCCCCATGGATCACTCTTTCCATTGCGCTGGAAGCAGACTTCGGAGTCAGTCTTGACAGGAAGCCCAGAGGAGAGGTTCTACTGTGAGACACCTGCGATGAGCGCCACTGGAGCTTTGCTAGGTGTATGTGAGAGTTTGGAGCGCACTCTTGAGAGCGTGTCCTTTACCCTCACAGCCACCTACCAGAGCAAGAGGAAGCTTCAGGAGGACTTCGACGCCGAGGTTGCTCGTCTTCAGGAGAGGATTCAACAGCTCACTCTAGAGCGTGACGACGCCCGTGCCACTGCCGCAGCACAGTCTACTGCCAGGACCGTCGCCGAGCAGATGTATCTGACCACCTCCCTTCAGAGAGATGAGGCCCGCACCGCACTCGATCAGCTCAGAGAGGGAGCCCATCTTCTGATTCAGCAGATTCATGGACAGCAGGCCTACATCGATCAGCTTCACGAGGCCGTCCATGAGATGCATCATGCAGCACAGGAGGCAGCAGCACCAGCAGCTCCCGCAGCAGATGCCCCGGATCCCTAGGACGGAGAGGTCCTTGGTCCCGACGCCCCACCAGAAGAGGATCATGCTGACGAGCCGATGATCGACGTCGACGCAGAGGACGCTGCATCCGCCGCTGGAGACCCCTGAGCGTTAGTTTGTTAGGGATCGTTTTCTTTTGTATAGCTTGAGCTTGCTCGCTAAGTGATGTAACACCCGAAATATGTGCGAGTTTTATGTTTAAAATGTTGATGGCATGTAAGCTTTTGGACAAAGTCCGGACTTCAATCCGGCATCTTTTATGGAAATCCGTCGTTTGCATGTCTAATTTGAGCGATTGTTTTGTGATGTTGCATGGAAATGAGTAATCATACTTGGTTGTGTGCTAAATTCTCGAAATATGTAAAGCGCAGTATTTATTCATGATCAATGTAACATCACCTAATGATTGCTTAGTAATGGGATATGCAGATGCCGGCACACACTCGCAGCCAGCGTGGGCAGGGGGCAGGACAGGAGGAGAATCTGCCACCTCCCCCACCGCCGCCAATGACGCCGAAAGCGTTCTTTGGTCAGTTTCTGGGTAGCCAGAGGAACATGGAAGAAATGCAGAGGCACATGGAGGCCACCCTCCGCAATATCGCTAACAACACTGCGCAGCAGCATCATCAACGCCAAGGCCCAGAGCCCAACCAGTACAGCTCCTACCGTGACTTCTTGGACACTCGCCCTCTTGTGTTCAAGGAAGCCACCGAACCGCTCGAAGCTGATGAATGGCTCAACTCCATCACTCAGAAGTTCCGTCTGCTTCGTCTGACGGAAGAGCTCAAGGCGGAGTACGCCGCGCATATGTTGGAAGGACCCGCAGGTTTATGGTGGGCCCAGTACCGTGCATCCTTGCCAGCCAATGCACGTGTCACTTGGGATCAGTTCTCCACCGCTATGCGCAACCACTACATCCCTAGTGGTCTGATGGAGATGAAGGTTGCAGAGTTCATGAGGTTGTCTCAGGGAACCAGATCTATGACTGAGTATCTGCACAGCTTCAACAACCTAGCTCGCTATGCCCCAGACTTTGTCAACACTGAGGCCAAGAAGATCGCAAGATTTAAGCGTGGCATGAGTGCCACCATGCTTTCCAAAATGGGCAACAGTCACCGCACCACCTTCAGTGACTTCGTCAGCGACTGCCTAAATCAAGAGGCAAATGACAGCCGACTAGCGACAGAGACGCGCCGTCGTGCAAATGAAGGAGGTTCATCCAGCAGAGGACCCCTTTCGGAGCACGCGCCATATCGCCCGCCTGTCACAGGAGCAAGATACCGACCCCCGCAGAGGAAGATCATCACAAACCGTTCCCGTCCTAGTTATCAGAAGCCCTACACTGCTCCCATGATGCAGAATAAGAACAAAGCAGGAAGTGCAGGAGGTCCCAAGACCCCGTACGTGATTGGTCCATGCTACAACTGCGGTCAGACCGGACACCTGTCACGCCAGTGCCCCCGTCCAAAGAAGCCGTATGCTCAGCCTCCACCTCGTACCGGTCATGTGCATCACACCACTGTGGAAGAAGTGCCAGAAGGAGAGCCTGTTACCGCTGGTACGTTTCTCGTTAATCAATACCCCGCCGTTGTGTTGTTTGATTCTGGAGCATCGCATTCTTTCATAAGTGAGAACTTTGTTTTAAGGAGTAATCTTGAGTTGGTAGAGTTAGACCGGGGATATCAGATAAGTTCCGCCGGAGCCGTTCTCTCCGCGCGAAAAATGGCTAAAGGAGTGGAAATGACCTTTGGGGATAAACAGGCCATAGTGGACCCCATAGTCATTCCTGGTCTAGGTCTGGATGTAATATTGGGTATGGGTTGGATGAAACTATGGAAGGTTAATCTAGACACCGCAGAGAGAATAGTGTCCATGGTTAGTCCCAGGAATGGATCTTCTTTCAGGTTCAAGTTACCCCGAAACCCCCATGAGATTGGAGTGTTGTTCAATATCACGGCAAAGTAGATAGCAGAGATCCCAATAGTGTGTGAGTTTCTGGATGTTTTTCCCGATGAGTTGCCTGGATTACCGCCAGATAGAGATGTGGAGTTTGCTATAGAGTTAATCCCGGGAACAGCACCTATATCCCGAAGACCGTATAGAATGCACGCTAAGGAGTTAGCAGAGCTTAAGGTTCAAATACAAGAGCTTTTGGATAAGGGTTTGATACGTCCTAGTTCGTCACCTTGGGGATGTCCCGCTATCTTTGTGAAAAAGAAAGATAAAACTCTGAGGATGTGTGTGGATTATAGGCCGCTTAATGCAGTAACCATAAAGAACAAGTACCCCTTACCCCGAATCGATGTCTTGTTTGATCAGTTGTCAAAGGGCGGAAGTGTTCTCCAAGATCGACCTGAGGTCAGGATACCATCAGATTAAGATCAGAAGAGAAGATGTGCCAAAAACGGCTTTCTCCACCAGATACGGACTGTATGAGTATCTTGTTATGTCGTTCGGATTAACTAATGCACCGACACATTTCATGTACCTGATGAATTCAGTCTTCATGCCGGAATTGGATAAGTTTGTTGTAGTGTTCATCGATGACATTTTGGTATACTCTGAGAATGAGAAGGATCATGCTGAGCACCTTCAGATTGTCTTAACCCGACTTCGAGAGCACAAGTTGTATGCCAAGTTCAGCAAGTGTGAGTTTTGGTTGAAGAAAGTACCTTTCCTTGGTCATATCCTTTCAGAGGAAGGAATCTCTGTGGACCCTTCTAAGGTACAGGAAGTTATGGATTGGAAAGCGCCCACAAGTGTTTTTGAGGTTCGTAGCTTTTTGGGTTTGGCCGATATTACCGTCGGTTATTCCGGGATTTTTCAAGAATAGCCAAGCCTATGACCCGTTTAACGCAGAAAAACAAGAAGTTCGAATGGACTCCAGAGTGTGAAGCAGCTTTTCGCACTCTGCGAATGTTGTTAACATCCGCACCTGTTTTGGCTCAGCCAAACTTAGAGGAACCTTTTGATGTGTTTTGTGACGCATCCAAGATTGGACTTGGGTGTGTACTCATGCAGAATGGAAAAGTTATCGCCTATGCTTCTCGCCAGTTGAGACCGCACGAAGAAAATTATCCCACTCACGATTTGGAATTGGCAGCCGTCGTGCATGCACTCAAGATTTGGAGACATTATCTTATGGGAAACCTATGTCATATATACACGGATCATAAAAGTCTGAAATATATCTTCACCCAGCCAGAGTTGAACATGAGGCAGAGAAGATGGTTAGAGTTGATTAAGGATTACAAACTGGAAGTGCATTACCACCCCGGAAAAGCGAACGTTGTAGCCGATGCCTTGAGTCGCAAGACTCATTGCAACTCCCCACAACCACTGTTGGAAGATGGATTTAATCTTATGCACCCTGTCATGCTAAACAATATCACTCTTCAGTGCACCCTGGAAAGTGACATTATTGAGAGACAAAAGATCGATGAAGAGATCTGTCAGATTAAGAAGAGGTTGGAAACCAGTAGTTCTTTGAACTTCAGAACAGATGAACAGGGAATTCTATGGTATAATCAGAGGTTGGTTGTTCCTAAAGACATCGAGCTGAAAGAAAGAATTCTGAATGAGGCTCACAATTCAAAGTTATCTATTCATCCAGGAAGCAGTAAGATGTACCAGGATTTGAGAACAAGGTATTGGTGGTCTAAGATGAAGAAAGAAGTTGTAGCTTATGTTGCAAAGTGCGATACTTGCTGCAGGATAAAAGCTATACACCTGAGACCTGTCGGACTGTTACAGCCGTTGTCAATCCCAAAATGGAAGTGGGAAGAGATCAGTATGGATTTCATCACAGGTCTTCCCACTACTCAAAAAGGAAATGATTCTATCTGGGTTATCGTAGATCGGTTATCTAAAGTGGCTCACTTCATACCAGTCAAGACTACTCACCGCCCCCATTAGTATGCAGACCTGTATATTCAGAATATCCTGAGTGCATGGAATTCCAAAGCGGATAGTTTCTGATAGAGGACCCCAGTTCATAGCATGTTTTTGGGAACAGTTGCACAAGGAGTTAGGAACCAAGTTGGTAAGAAGTTCAGCCTATCACCCCCAGACCGCAGGACAGACAGAAAGAGTGAATCAGATTTTGGAGGATATCCTAAGAGCTTGTGTCTTATCTTCAGGAGAGTCATGGGAGAAATGGTTACCCTTGCTGAGTTTTCATACAACAACAGCTATCAAGAGAGTATAAAGATGGCACCTTTTGAAGTTTTATATGGACGAAGATGCAGAGAACCCCGTAAATTGGGTTGAGTCAGGAGATCGAGGATTCTATGGGTCGGATTACGTAAAGGATGCGGAAGAGATTGTGCAAACAGTATAGCAACACATCAAAGCAGCACAATCCCGACAGAAGAGTTATGCCGACACACGAAGAAGACCCCTGGAATTTCAAGTAGGAGACTATGTATACCTTAAGGTCTCACCCATGAGAAAAGTCCAACGTTTTGGAATTAAGAAGAAGCTAGCACCTCGATATGTAGGACCTTACCAGATCATAGCAAAGAAAGGAGAAGTAGCATATGAAGTACAGTTACCCCCAGAGATGAGTGCAGTTTTCCCAGTGTTTCATGTATCGCAGCTTAAGAAGTGTCTTCGAGTTCCAGAACAAGAGGAAGTTCGAGTCCCGAATGTCACGATCAGATCAGATCTGGAGTACTACGAACAACCTAAAGAGATTTTGGATACCAAGACCCGAGAGACTCGCAACAGAGCAGTGAAGACTTACAAGATTCTTTGGAGCAATCACGGACCCAACGATGCGACTTGGGAAACCGAGGAGTACTTACGTGTGAACTACCCCGCTTTTTATAAAGATTGGTACGTAACTCAAATCTCGGGACGAGATTTCTTTAAGGGGGGAAGAGCTGTGACACCCCAGTGTCAAGCATTGCATTAGGCACTGCATTTAGCTACTAAAAGAGCATAAGCAATGCATTGCATCATTTCATGTGCATAAGAAGTGTTTTTATCTCTGATTTATTTAATTGGGTTTTGATTTCTATTTGACTTGATGATTTAAATGGGTTATATTTCAAAATTGCTTTATTTATGATGAGGATTAAAAAATGGTTTTAGAAAAAGTGTCCTATATGAAAGTTGTAGAGAAAATATTTTGAGCAACTTTCATATTTGGGTCAAAACTTAGTTGGAGTTTTGAAACTGTTTGAGTGGTCAAAGTTTGAAAGGATTTTGGAAAAAAAAGAAAGGAAAAGAATTCTTCCCGGCGCCCCACTTTCGGCCCATCTGGCCTTTCGGCCAACCCCGCACCGCGCCAGCCACTCGCTCGCCGCGCTGCTCCCGCGCGCTCGTCGCGCACAGCACGCCGGTCAGCCGACCGCGCCGCGCAGCATGCCGGCCAAGTCGCCGCGTGGCGACCCCTCTCTGCCCGCGGATGCGTCTCCGCCACTCCCCGCGCGATCGCCTTCCGCTCGAGCACGCAAGCAATCGCGCTCGCCCTCTCGCCGCTCGCCTCGTCTCGGCGAGCAGCCTGACACGGCCGCGCCGTACGCCGGTTTCCCCCGCCGCGTGGCCGCGCAAACCCTGCGCAAATCTCCCTCGCCCACTCCCCTTCCGATCTTCTCCCCACGGAGCAAGCAAGCAATCTCGCTTGCCCACTCCTGCTCCGCCTCGCCTGCCGCACCCGCTCGCCGCGTGCACGCCACCGCCTGCCGCCTCGCTCGCCGCACCGCCGGGACCCCGCCACGACCGGACAAGCCGATCAAAACCCCGAGCACCCCCTTCACTTCCTCACTCACCCGCACACGCACTCTCCCCTCTCGCTCGCACTATCCTCCCCTCGCCACCGCGCAAGACCGAGCGCTCCGCTCGCTCTCACCCCCGCAAGCCACCGCCGGCCGATAAACCCCGGCCACCGCTCCGCCTTCATCCAGACCGCTCGGTGCGCACCTCCGCGCACCCGCCGAGCTCCACCGACGCCGGAGTCCGAAAGAGCACCGCCGCGGACGCCATCAGCGCCGCTCGGAGCCTGGAGCCGTTCGTCCCCGACCCGAGCTCCACCGCCTCCCTTCTTCGTCCTCGGGCCCTCCCAGCCAAGGCAAGGTGAGAACACTGACCAGCCTCAACGCTACCGCCTTCTACCTCCCTCTTTTCCCCGGCCGAACACCATGAGCGCCGCCGCGGTCCTCTCATGTGGCCAAGCTCCCCAGAGCCATCAGAGCCAAACCAACCCCCTTGGTAGTTTCCCTAGGGTTCGTAGGAGCTTTTGCCTCCTCCAATTCCACCGGCGACCGCCGGAAACGGCGTAGCCGTGAGTTGCTGCCGCTGCCGTGCGCCGCCGCTCGCGCCGGCACGCTACGGCCATGCGCTGGCCAAACCAACACCACCACTCGGTGCGTCTCGTCAAGGCGAGTTCAAAAGCCTAGCTTCCCCCCGGCGACCTCACCGTCGGCGAGGAATCGACGGTCAACCCTATCCCCTGTTTTCCGTCTCGCCCGAGCCCTCGAGCCAGGCCTCGGACGGGCGAATATTTTTCCGTCTCGCCCGAGCCCTCGACCCAGGCCTCGGACGGTGATTGTTTTCCGTCTCGCCCGAGCCCTCGAGCCAGGCCTCGGATGGGCGAATATTTTTTCGTCTCCCCCGAGCCCTCGACCCAGGCCTCGGACGGTGATTGTTTTCCGTCTCGCCCGAGCCCTCGAGCCAGGCCTCGGACGGGCGATTGTTTTGTTGTCTCGCCCGAGCCTTCGAGCCGAGCCTCGAGCGGACGCACACACCTACCGCCGGCCCTGCGCATCAGCCTCCCCGTGGTCCATGGACCGCGTCCACCGAAGCCGAGCGTCGGAAGTTTTCAAACCGTTTATTTTAAATGTTTCCTTTTCCAGTAAATGCTTGTTATTTTTGTACAGCTCGATTTATAAGTCCAAATGAAGTGCTTCCAGTTTGTTAGATTGTTTATAAGTAGATCTATCATGGAAAAAATATGAATGTATTTTGGTAGCAGTTTATTTTACTATTTTCATTTATTTTAGTTTATATGCTTTTGTTAAGATAAATGGTTATATATGTTTTCTGGTTGAGATACTTCCTGGAAAATTTTGTGTAAGTTATTATCCTGTTTTACACCTGTGAAGAATATATGATGCACTGTTTATGTGGAAAAGTCTCTGTTATGCTTAAAAATCCCTTTTTGCTGATTTCTTAGAATAAGTGTTAAGGTGTTTTATATGCTGAAATAAAATATGGGAAAATTTGTGCAGTCTCTGTATGCCATGAAGAGTCTAAGAAAAATATAAACCTGATCTGTTATATGGAAAAATTGGAAGTTGCTTTAGAACTGTGCTTGTCTGTGTTTATCTTTAGAAATTCATGTAAGAAATATATGATGATCCTGATTATGGAACTTTCTTGACAAAATAAAATGTGAAATGGAATCTGGAAAAAAATATGAAAATAGGTTTAGCACCCTTTGGCAGTAAGGTTGTAGTTCAAGTGTTCTTTTCCGCCTTAGATTTGTTATTTTTGTGTAGGCATGTATGTTCATGATCTGGTAATAAATTTTCTGCAGTAGCAGGGTTATGAGTAGCATAAGCCAGGAAAAAATGAAATCTGTTGTTTGACACTGTTGGGCAAGGAGCTAGTTCAAAGTACCTTTTTGGGCAGTTTGCTTGTCATTTTGTATCAGTAGTTCTGTATTTATTTTGGGCTGAAATTTGTTCAGTGGAGTCCAGCAAGTGTTGATTACCTTCTGGAATTTTTGTGGATTTTTCTGAGTTTAGAAAGATGCACTTGCAGTTCAATCGGAGTTTCTTTTGATAAGGAAAAAAAGGGGAATAATCAGATTTGTTCTATGAAATAATTAAGAAATTACCTCAATGTCAAAAGTGGTTCAACAAGTTGGCTTTGTTGGTTTGCAAGAAATATTTTGTCATGTCTTCTTCATCTTGCACCGCATTTATTTAATTATATATATTCATCGCATGCAATAGGATCGACCCGCCGGAGCCCCTTCCAGAGCAGGAGTTAAACGCCGAGCGGAGATCCAGGAGCTGCAGCAGCGGAGGAAGTCGACCCCGTCCACGACCCTACTTACCTGAGTGCCCCTCTCACGAGGCATCAGTCTTCACTCAAGGCAAGCCCGGAGCATTCTAAGCCTCCCAGTTTTTATAATTAAATTATTTGAGTCCTTTTATACTGTGATGCATTAAGTATAGGAGTTGATTGAATCCTATTTATTGCATTACCATTCCTTGATTATTGATTACTATCTACCTTGTTATCCTGTTACCGCTTTATATGTAGAATTGCTTAGCCTGCTTGATAGAAGTAGTAGTTAAGGATGTTTCCGTAATACCCCGATGGGTATTGACCGGATCACGGTTGGCTATATTTGCTATCGTGGAAAAGAACCGAGTCGTAGTGAAATAACGGTCAATGGGATGACAGGGCACAAGTTCGGAAACTTGGGGCAGTCCATCCGTTGGATCGTGTAGGTTTGTATCGATGTTGGCCCTCGTTCATTTTGAACGCGCCCTTTTACTTAGGGATATGTCGGTGCCGTAATCATCGACCCACAAGCCGGTTAGAAGCTGTTCGGGCCGGTTTCAACCCGTGTCGTGCCCTCTAGTACGGAAGTTGCGATCTGCGACGCGTGAGGCCATCGCCAGACTCCGATTGGGCGGTCCGTGCTTGAACCGCGACGATTACCACCACGAACAAGCGTCGAGCGGTTGCCCAATGCATGGACCCAACGGGGAAAGTTTGGGCTGGTATTAAAGGTCTTTCACCAGCTGGTTTGGAATTCGATTCGAGTCGCCGTCTCCCCCGGTTAGTGGGAAACTATGGCGAGCTTCACCACGATACAACTCCATTGATGTTTAAAGGTTCAACTAAAATGTGGGATGAGTCAACTGGATATGGTTATATTATTGATTGTTAGATTCAAGTGAGTGCTCTAGTACAGGTAATAACCTAGAACTAAGGAATAGGTTTAAAAGTAACAGCTCATCATAATCATTAATTAACCCTTATCTGAATTTGAGCTTTTCGCAACTAAAGATCCCAGCTCTACCTCAAAAGCCTTGCATACCCTTGGAGTCCTTTATTTTCGGTTAGACGGGTAAGTCTAGCTGAGTAATTCTCGTACTCAAGGTTTATCCCGTTGTTGCAGATGGCCAGGTCTACTTTGGCTATTGTAAGCACTGCCTCTACCCAGTGGAAGGTGATGAGGAGTAGACCCAGGGCCGGGTCGTCCAGAAGCTTTCCTCTTTCTTGCTGGACAGAGACTACTGTGGGCACATTATCTTAAAAAGGAGGAATGACTTGTGTTGGGTTTATGTATCAAAACAATGCTTTATTTGGACCAATGTGTGGGTCATGTTTCAAATCATTTCAGCTTCCGCACTATTTAAACTCAGTATTATAATAACTCCGTTTTTAAATTCGCACTCTGATTTTAAATTCGGTTTCATTTCTCTGTGATGTATCTTTGCGAATGTAATCCTGAACGATGCGATCCTGTATGTCGAATGGTGAAAGAAAATCCTTCGAGATTTCCGGACTACCGGGTTATATGGGTTCAAGTATGAGTCGAAGTCAGACGGATTTGGCTAAGATAATACTTGAGCTCTTATAATCAGGGCGGTTCCGCCACAACAACCACAAATTTATCTAACTCTGGCATGGAGACTGAATTCATCAGATACATAAATTATGCTGGAGCATTTGTCAAGCCAAAGGACATGACAATGTACTCGAACAACCCATATCTGGTTAGAAAAAGTGGTCTTAGGTATATCTTGTGGCTTGATCTTGATTTGATGATACCCTGATCTCAAGTCAATCTTAGAGAATACTCTCGCCTTTGCCAACTGATCAAACAAAATATCAATATGAGGTAAAGGATACTTGTTTTTTCACAGTCACAACATTAAGCGGTCTATAGTCTACACACATTCTCAAAGACTGATCCTTCTTCTTCACACAGAGCAGGACATCCCCATTCTGACTTACTGGACGAATCAGACCCTTATCAGCACTCTTGTAACTGATTTTCAACTCTGCCAGCTCATCAGGTGACATTCTAATGTATCTTGATATAGGGAGTCTTCATCACCTCTAGCCCCAGGTCACGTTCTACGGTGGGCTCCTACCAGGACAGGGAGTAGTAACTCTATTGCAAACTCAAACATCAGGCACCCTACCCTATCAGGCGGAGGTCCCGGTAACTCATCAGGAAACACGTCAGGAAATTCACATACAACAGGAATCTTGTGAAGTGGGGTAACCTCAGTAGCACAGGAAATACTAGTGAGATCACACCGCCTCGGCAACGGCACTGAGAAAATACCCTCGCCTTGAGGTCCTAAGTGTAAGAGTTCTATTACGTGTATCCAGAAAAACCCCCTTTTCTTTCATCCAGTTCATACCCATAATGACATCCATTCCTAAACCAGGCATGACTATCAAGTTATAGGTATACTTTCTTGTGTCAATTCCAAGGACACACCTTGAACCATCTAATTTGTTATTAGATCAGCCCCTGCTGAACTTATGCGGTACCCATATTGCAACTCAATTATCTTTTGTTCATGCTTGCGTGCAAATGATTGACTCATAAAAGAATGCGAAGATCCAGGATCAAACAAAACAACTGCGGAGTGTTGGTTTACAGAGAACATACCGGCTGTCACTGGTTCTCCCTCAGGAAGCTCATCCAGGGTGGTGTAGTTGACTTGGGCAGGATGATTGGTCTGCTGCTTCTTCTTCGGGCGAGGACAGAAACGAGAGAAGTGACCATTCTCCCCACAGTTATAGCATGGTCCTCTGACAAACGACGTACCACCAGCAGCACCACCATGTCCAGCTTTGTTCTGTGGAGCTGCCACCTTGAATGCCTTCTGATTCTGAGGCTTGTGGAAATTACGGTTGTTAAAGTTCTTCTTCTGAGGCGGTCCATACCTTGCGCCTGGCATATGAGGGCGATTGAAGTTCCCTCCTCCATAAGACTTGTTCACCTGAGACGGTCCAGAATCAAATGACTTCTTGCCTTTCTTGCTAGCAGCATGAATATTATTATTGTTCTCCTGGGTCAAGCAATCATTGATGAAGTCATTAAAGTTGTTGCGGGTAGAAGTACCCAGTGTCTTCATCAACTTTGAGCTGAGACCTCTCTTAAAGCTAGCTATTTTAGCATCATCATTGTTCACAAACTCTAGTGCATAGCGAGACAGGTTGTTGAATGCATGCAGATATTCTGTAACAGTATTGTTTCCCATTGTCAGCTTCAGAAATTCTGCCTTTTTTTAGCCATCAAACTGGCTGGTATATAGTTAGCACGAAATGCATTCATGAACAAAGCCCAAGTGATCTGAACTCCCTGGCGTATGTTGGCACGATGTTGGTTCCACCACACACCAGCTGGGCCTTCCAACTGATGCGATGCATAATCGGCCTTTAGTTCTTCAGTCAACCTCAGCAAGCAAAACTTCTGTTCGATGGTGTTGAGCCATTCGTCAGCAACCAAGGTTCTTTGGCTTCTGTGAACACTGGAGGCTTAGTGTCCAGAAAGTCCTTAAAGCTGCTGTATTAGTTTGGCTCGGGACCGGCATGGTAATGACGGCCTCCAGCCAAGTTCTCTCGCAGCAACTGCTCTATGTTGCGCTGCGTACCCGGAAATTGCGCGATCATCTGTCTGTGTCATGGGCGGTGGGTTTGGTAGGCTGCTCTCATCCTGACCACCAATACCACTGGCCCCATGCGCCATAGCACCACCTCTGCGCGTAGTCACCATCTGCATATTCCAACGTTAAATATTATGAGTTGTCGCACACATGATAAATAAGATGTATAATTATGGCCATACGAAACCAATGGAGAGAATAAATTCACATGAATAAATCCATGGAATAAATTCATACAATCCATCACATAGGCACAATAATTCATTTTCATCACACAACATCATAATAATATTACTTAAAGGTCATCGCAAAGCGTTTTTACAACACAACCAAACTTGCCAGCATACATACACTGGACTTTCATGTGTTTGTTACATCATCAACCACATCACCAAGACTCCATCATTACATCAACATCCAAAAGAACTGTTATGCTTACAACCCCAGGTTAGCAAAAGAGCGTTCTAGCTAGAGCACTAACAACCTACGCGTCATCATGACTAGAGCCTGCATCGTCGTGATCCCCAAGCTGCGGTCCTCCAGGGCTACTGTCACATGTACGAGAACCTTCCTCCTGGTTGACACTCTCAGCAGGGCCAACGGGAGGTGGGTGATAAGGTCCGTACTGATGACGTAGAACCTCCTGTCGATGCTCAAAGAGCTCCTCCTCCAGGCTACTCACATGTCCCTGCAACTGTAGACGGGCCATGTGGTGTCTGTCGGCATCCCTCTGAGCCTCATCTCTCTCAACTGTGACACGCGTCACCTTGCGTGATGTGCTGTCAACAAGAGACTCTAGCGCAGTCACGTGCTGCTGTAGGGCAATCACCTTGCGCCTGTTGTTCTCATCGCTATGTAGGAACTCCTCCTTCCTACTCTTCTCTTCCTCTAGCTCCTTCTGCCATTGTTCTATCTCCCTTTCTAGATCATCCTCTCTGACACGGTGCCTGAACTTCAACACCCTTATCCTTGTGACGTAACAGCCCTAATCCCATGGCCCACCGATCACTATCAACCACTGACAGTCGATCCGTACAGCCAAGAGATTAGGACCGGGTTCGCCACTGGGCTACATCAGTGCCCGATGTCCGCAGGATCATCTCACAATTCAGTTACAATCTCTTGAGCATTTTGACAAATAACATCGGAGTAAATAGCGGAAGACTTAAATAACAATAGTTTTACAAACCAGTGTTCAACATAAACTTAAGGTAAAGTTATTACAGACCATAGTTCAAATAGAAAGAGTTGGCAGGGTAGCAAATGACAACAACTATAGGATAAAGATACATCACCCAGCCCAAGGGGGATAATCACACACCGGCCTCATCGGCCTCTTCCTGAACCACAGTCACACAGCAGGGTCCAAGGCATACTGTGGGATCTGCCATACCTGCAACATGGGTAAAAGAACCCTGAGTACAAAGGTACTCAACAAGACTTACCCGACTAAAGAAAGGGAGAAGACTCAGGAATGCAGGCTTAGGTAGTCAAGGTAAGGCTTAAGCAAGTTCAAGTATTTTGCAGAAAAGCATTTTTGGTAAACCTCATTTTTATTTTGAAAGATTCAGTATTCCTTGTTCCATCATAATCCTTGATTCATTTTACTTTCCAAACAGACCTAGTTGAGAACCACTCCCTGTTGACAGTCAGTGACTAAGTCTCCATAACCGAGGAGCAGCGTTAATCCGTATAAATAATACTCAGCTGAGGGTCCCTATCCACACTGCATATGTAGCACCCAAGCTTGCATATGCCAACTCGTCTACCACGATTCCTCCAAGATTGGGCCCGGTCCTACGCCACCCGGAAGTACAGTACACCACTCCAATCCGGGCCTCGAACCCACGTGGGTACATGCTACTTCCGCCATCTCTCCACTCCCAGTGCGCGGTTGTCGGTCCAATAAGGATTCCTCGGAGCCGAAGCTTTCCGTAGTATGTGAATAGTTGCAAGTCTTAGTCAATCAGGCCCCCATACAGGTGGTCCCTAAATTTTCCAGCCAGCGACAAGCACCTCGGGACTCTAACCCAAGAGTACAGTCCTGTCAGTTTTTCAACCCTGTCCCGGTCGGTGTCAACTGTTGAGTCCCGGACTACACAAACATGACGGCACCGTACGCAAGGACAACCTCTCCTTCCCATTGACTAGGTACGGATCAGATACTTAGCCAAAGGTGGGAGTAAACCAGAAATTCCCAGAAAGATTCTTAAAGTGATCACACTTTTGAGATAGGCATTTTATTGCAAATCTATCATATAGCATTACTAAGCACTTTGCAAATAGTTTTTGAAAAGCAGGTATCGGGTGTATCATTGGTCAAGGTAGATAATGCATCAGATAGGATTTCACTCACTCCTATCAACCTAATGCAATAATTTAACTCAAAACATTTAAAGAAAAATTTATAAAGGCAAGGTAGGGTTA
Source organism: Coix lacryma-jobi var. lacryma-jobi (assembly GCA_009763385.1). Taxonomy (NCBI): domain Eukaryota; kingdom Viridiplantae; phylum Streptophyta; class Magnoliopsida; order Poales; family Poaceae; genus Coix; species Coix lacryma-jobi. The sequence goes on from VDCT01000344.1 coordinate 269,791, forward strand.
AATGCACCGGGCTTGCCTTGGACGGCAAAAGAGCAGAGTCGGGGTAGGTAAAGGTGTTGGAGCTCGGAGTTGCCTCGGGGACAGATCCTTCGGCGGCTACCTCGACTTCAGGTCCTTCTTCGTCAACTATACGGATGCAATGATGAATGCTCATGAGAATGATGACATGGACTTAAGTGCAAGACAATACCACAGATTCTAGATTACTCTCAGGCAAGGCATAATCGAATCTAGGTTGAGCATAAAAGTAACCATTTCTCCTTAAGCAATTTGGTTTAACTTGACTTTATCATAACTATCCTAAGCATCAACCAAACATAGCATCACAAACATCATAGACCAAAGGGTAGGGGTCTATGAACATCAATCAATCCAAAGATCACATCATCAAACATCTATTACTACCCTAATCCACCTTTTCTATTTTCTTAATTATTTTAAAAGGTCATTTTATGAAGGTGCTCCAAAATTACCAAATTAACCACATAAGTTCATTGGTACAAGTATATGGCAAAACAATTTCATAATTTTTGGAGGTCATTAAGGTGCTCAATTAAATCTAGACATTTAATTAACAAAAGGCATTATTCCTTAATTAAAATTAAGCTCAAAAATCAACTTGTTCCAAATGACTTCAAAATTTTACCAGAGACTCCTCATGACACAACTAGCTTGCAAAATTTATCTCAAGATTTTTGGAGCTACAGAACACTCTCTAAAAATACCAAAGTCTTCATTTTTCAATTAAAGGGGGATTTTTCATTTTCAAATTTTTGCAGAAAAGTCAAGTTTTATATTTTTTATAAAATACTTCAAGGTACAAAGAGTCCATCCTCAAATTTCAGAATTTTGAAGCAACACAGAAATCACACACAAAATATGAATCAGAGCACTATTCAAAATAACTGGAAATTGATAAACAGCACTGTTCATCTTCTCCCTCTCGCCGGCGGTCACCCGACGGCGGCGCGGCGATGTTCCGGGCACGGCAAGCGCTTGCGGACGAAACCAAAGCACGGGAAGGTTCAGGAGCTCACCGCGACCGATGACGCGCGCGGCGAGGCGAGGGGACGGCCGGAGCTAGGAGTTCGACGGAGCGGGGTCGTCGGCGGACCGAACGGCGTCGCGACGGCGTCCGTCGTTCCTGAGCACCACAAGAGGTCGCCGGGTATGGTTAGACGCGCAAGGACACAAGGAAGATGAAACAGGGTCGGAGGAGATGATCGAGACCGGGGAGAGAGTATTTCTCAACCCGAGCCTTACCGGCGTTTCACCGGAGATGGGAGAGATAGGTTACGCCGGGCAACTGGAGGCGTCGAGGTGAAATTGAGGAGCGGAAAAGCTTCGCAAGGTCACGGCGGAGCCTTTGGGCTAGCTGGGAGGGAAGCGGAGGCTCTGGCTTGCTCTGGCCACGGTGGCGGAGGCGATGAGAGCTTCGGCTCTCCGGCGGCCCCTTTATAGCCGCGACTAGGAACCGGTAGAGACCGAGTGGAGGTGCGGACGAGGTTCGCGGAGGCATGCGCGCTCGATTGCGCTCGGGTAGAAGGACAGGCGTGCGTGCATGGACCGGGTGTATACACTCGCCGGCGACGGCCACGCGGCGGCGCTGTCGGGGAGCAGTGGGGGACGGTCGCGAGGGTCAGCGCTTGCGCGTGCGGGTGCGGCGTGCTGTCGCGGCTGCAGGCGACAGGTCGGGGGCTGGCGTGCAGCAGCCAGGCGCGCGGCGCACGCGGCGACGGCGAGCGGCCATGGCCGGACCCCCCCCCCCCTACCGAGAAGAAGAACAGTAGCTAGGTAGTTTTTGACTTTCTGTATTTTGCAAAATACTCTCAAAAATTGAACTGCACAGGAAAAACTCAAAACACCAAAGTCGTACAGAAAAATGAGATCTACAACTTTGTCAATAAGAACATTTTCAAATTCCAAATAGTTTTTGAACTATATTTGAAAACAGCAAGGAATACTTTTGGATTTGAATCAATTCAACATTACTCTGGATTTCAAACTGAAACTTGAAAATCTGTAAACATGAAAGTTGTTCCTTTTATCAAAACCTACAACTTTGCTATTATACACTTTTCCAGAAACTCATTAGTTTTTGAACTTATTTTGAAAACTGAAAAGGACAAAAACTGAGTTTGATTGAATTTGAAATAACTCAAAATTTTGTACTGCAACTTGAAAATTTGTAAATACCAAAGTTGTTTCTCTTTGAAAGATCTACAACTTTGCTTTTTGGACCAACCCCAAATTTTGAATATTTTTGAATCACAAAAAGAGGGATAAAATCCAGAATTTGGAAATCAGGGTTTTGCAAAGGGGATTTGAAATCAAAATTGATTTTTGAACTTTGGCCAACACAACAAAACTTCAAGTCATCCAACTGAACAAGAATTACCAAAGCTAGGCACAGAGGTGAAATTACCATTTTGCCCTAGTAGAGAGAAGTGGGCTAAATAGGGTTTTAGCAATAGAGGTAAATCACATAAAATGATACACTAGCAAATGCATACTCAAGAACTCATGATCAAGATGCTTAATGATGATAATGATGATATGTCAAGTTAATTACATACTAAACACCAGAGGTGTTACAGCCTCCCCCCCTTAAAGAAATCTCGCCCCGAGATTCTGCGTCTTAAGGAAAGACAAGAAGGGATAAAGGCAAACCTTACATTGACAGGGATTCGAGAAAATCGGGGTAGTTCTTTGCTAAGAAGTCTTCAGATTCCCAGGTGGCTTCTTCTTCAGAGTGCTGGTTCCACTGGATTTTGTACCATCTTGTGGTGGTTCTTCGGGTAACGCGATCCTTGTGGTCCAACACGCGAACTGGATATTCTGAGTAGGACAGATCAGGCTCTAGCTCGACACCTTCAACTTCCACGACATGTTCTGGTACTCTGAGACACTTCTTGAGTTGGGAGACATGGAAACATTGTGGACAGCGGAGAGATGATCGGGCAACTTCAGCTTGTAAGCTACCTTGCCACAACATTCCAAAAATCTCAAACGGACCAATGTAGCGAGGTGCTAACTTTCCTTTGACTCCAAAACGAGTGACTCCTTTGGTTGGTGAGACCTTGAGATATACATAATCTCCAACTTGAAACTTCAGAGGTCGACGTCTCTTGTCTGCGTAGCTCTTCTGTCGAGATTGGCAATCTTCATATTCTCCTGTATCTGCTTGACTTTCTCTTCCATATCTTTAACCAGGTCAACCCAAAGAATCTCTTCTCTTCTCCGGGCTCAGACCAACTGAGGGGTGTACGACAACGACGACCGTACAGTGCTTCAAATGGTGCCATCTTGATGCTCTCTTGATAACTGTTATTGTAAAGAACTCTGCCAAAGGCAAACAGTCATCCCAAGTATCTGCGAAGGTAAGAACACAGGCTCTCAACAGTCCTCCAGCACTTGGTTGACTCGCTCAGTTTGTCCATCAGTTGCGGATGATATGCCGTACTATGCAAAAGCTTGGTTCCAAGTGAGGTATGGAACGCTTTCCAAAACTAGCGACAAACTGAGTACCACGGTCAGGACAATGCTCTGGGTATGCCATGAAGTTTCACTATGTTGTTTCTTGTACAAGGTGGCATACATAGGGACGTGTAACTGGTCTTCAATGGCAGAGAAGTGAGCTTGCTTAGTGAGACGATCCACGATCACCCAAATGGAATCAAAACCTTTCTGGGTCCTGGGTAGTCCATTGATAAATCCATACTAATGTCGTCCCATTTCCAGCGGGTACTGGCAAAGGTTGCAATTCTCCTCCAGGCTTCATGTGTACTGCCTGACTCTTTGGCAGGTATCACACTGAGCGACATACCGGGCAATCTCAATCTTCATTTCGTCCACCAGAATCTCTGCTTCAAGTCTTGGTACATCTTGTTGCTGCTGCCGGGGTGAATAGAGAATCGGGTCAAGTGTGCTTCATCAAGATTACTGTCTCAATTCAGGCACCTTGGGAACTACTAGACGGTTCTTGAACCAAACAACTCCTACATCATCGATCCTGAAACATCAGTCTTTCCGTCTGGACCTTTTCGATGATGTCTTGATTCCAGGGTTATCTTTCTGAGCAGCAATGACTTGATCCTTAATCGATGTTTCTATGCTGACGTTGTTCAGGCTTCCTTGCGGGATCATTTCGATACCCATCCTTTCAAGTTCATGGCACAAGAAAAATCAGAGGGCTTCATCGTCAGACAGTTGCCAGTATGACTTGCGACTGAGAGCATCGGCAACTACATTGGCTTTCCAGGATGGTAATGTACTTGGATATCATAATCTTAATCAACTCAAGCCATCTTCTCTGCCTCATATTCAATTCTTCTTGAGTGAAGATATACTTTAGGCTCTTGTGATCCGTATACATATTGCAAGTACTGCCTAACAGATAGTGACGCCAAATCTTCAAGGCATGCACGACTGCTGCTAGCTCAAGATCATGGGTGGGGTAGTTTCCTCATGTCGCTTAAGCTGTCGTGAGGCATAAGCGATTACTCGTCCTTCTTGCATCAAACAGCCCAAACCAGTACCAGATGCATCACAGTATACATCGAAGGGTTTCTCGATATCTGGTGAGCTAGGACTGGTGATGTAGTTAGCAGTTTCTTCAAGGCTTGAAAGGCTTGCTCACAGGCTGGTGACCATACGAAATCCACGAATTCTTCAACAACTCAGATGATAGGTTTGCCACTCTGGAGAAATCTGGGATGAAACGACGATAGTATCCAGCCATTCCATGAAGCTGCGAACTTCGCGGACAGTGGTCGGTGCTTCCAATCCAAGATATCTGACACTTTTTCAGGGTCAACCGACACACCTTCAGCGGACAGGACATGACCAAGGAATGAATTCGATCTAGCCAGAATTCACACACTTACTGAACTGGGCATACAGCTGGTGATCTCTGAGACGGGGGAGAGAACGATTCGAAGATGCTCGGCGTGATCTTCAGGAGTTCTTGAATAGACAAGGATGTCGTCAATGAACACGACTACAAATTTATCGAGCTCTGGCATGAACACAGAGTTCATGAGATACATGAAATGAGGGGGGCATTGGTCAAGCCGAAGGACATGACCAAGTACTCATATAGGCCGTATCTGGTGGTGAAAGCTGTTTTAGGAATGTCTTCTGGACGGATTTTTATTTGGTGATAGCCAGATCTGAGATCAATCTTGGAGAACACTCTGGCTCCAGACAACTGGTCGAAAAGAAGGTCAATGCGAGGCAAAGGATATTTATTCTTGATGGTGACCTCATTGAGCGGGCGATAGTCAACGCACAGACGAAGACTTTTGTCCTTCTTTCACAAAGATAGCAGGACAGCCCCAAGGAGATGAACTTGGGCGAATGAGACCCTTATCCAAAAGCTCTTGCAATTGGATCTTCAGCTCTGCCAACTCTCTGGGAGGCATCGATAAGCTCTACGGGATATAGGAGCAGTCCGGGCTTTAGCTCTATGGCAAACTCAACATCGCGGTCGGGAGGCAGACCAGGTAGATCTTCCGGGAAGACATCAGGGAACTCACAGACCACGGGAAATATCCCTGACTTCCGCAACACAGGCGGCATTCAACTGGGTGGTTGCTGTTTTTGAGGCATAGGAAGTTGGAGAAGAGTTTGGAGTGCTGTTAGGAATATCCACTCTCACAACTCTATTCAAGATGTCTATCATGGCTTTATACTGACACATCCAATTCATGCCTAAGATGACATCTATCTCTTGATCGCGCAGTACTATCATGGTGGTAGGAAAGACATGTTCCCCAACATTACTGGTATGCTGCAGACCACTTCCTTAGTATTTATCCGCCCTCCAGGCGAAAATATGCAAAAACTTTCTTTTAACTCCCCCATGGGTAACTCATGCTTGATGACAAAGTGCGACTGATGAAGGAATGCGATGCACCAGAATCAAACAAGACGACTGCAGGATGATTGGCAACAGAGAACCTACCGAGCATGACGGGCTCTCCTTCTGGATGCTACTGACGGTGGTGAAGTAGACTTGGCCGTGCTTCTGACAAACTTGCCCTTCTGGACGTGCTGCTGCGGTGCACGGTGCTGCTGCTGTGATCCTCCAGGGCCTTTCTGTGCATGCTGGGCATTCTTCTTGGGTTTCGGACAATCACGAGACCAGTGACCAACTTGGCCACAGTTGTAGCATGGGTGGTTGTAAGTTTTGTTTGAGGGCGGTGATACGAACACCTGGGGCGTTCGGCTGAGTGGCACTTTGCTGGTTGGCATTATGAGTGGTGGCCGCGGTACGAACGACCACTTGCTGATGGGGATATGGTGCACGGTTTTGTGGTGGCTGGGGTGGTAGATGACTCTTGGGCGCTTGTGATTGCTGGAGAAGCTGCTAGACCCAGCCTTCTCTTCTTCTTCTCCTCTGATACTGGCGGTTACTTTCCTCGAAGCGACAGTAGCACGGTCAACGACATCATGATAGGATCCGGTTAGGTTGTTGGATAGACCTCTGCGAATCTTAGGGTGCAGACCCCTGAGAAAACAATCTCTCTTCTTCTCCTCCGTGTTGACATAGTCGGAGGCATACTGGCTCAGGTGGTTGAACTGACCCACATACTGCATCACTGTGGATTCCTTCTGCTGCAGGGCTAGGAACTGATCAAGCTTCATCTTCATCAGACCTGATGGGATGTGGTGTGCACGGAAAGCGGTGCGGAACTCCTCCCAGGTCAACTCATGACCTTCCGGCTGGGCAGCCAAGAGGTTGGCATACCAAGCACTTGCTGGACCACGAAGCTGCTGAGAAGCAAACCGGGGCTTCTGGATTTCAGTGCATCGGATGAGACCAAACTTCTGCTCCATGGTGCGGAGCCAATCATCAGCTTCGAGGGGTTCATCGGCTCTGGTGAAGACCGGTGGACGGGTTTCAGTGAACTCCACATAGGTGGTCTCTTGGTTGTGACGACCACGGTGACCAACATTCTGATGTCCTTGGTTCTGAGCCATCAGGTTGGCAGCGGCGGCCAAAGCTGCAATGGCATCTGCCAGGGTAGCAGGAACTGGTGGAGGGTTTGGAAGGTTGGCACCTCCGGAACTTCCGGCTCCAGTGCGGGTGTTCACAGGCATCTGTTAAGAACTTGGGAACTTAGCATCCAAAGATTGATTTTTGAACGAAACTGACTGATAAGATTCATAGATGCAAAGGTAGACAACTGATACAAAGGTTCGATAGATGACCACCAACTGACAAAGGAAAGGTACAAGACACGATACAAACTGGACTAGACAGAAGACCAACTAACGCCCCAAACCTAGACTAAGGCTTTAGGTGAGCAGATGGTACAGACACAAGGAGTCTAGTCGTCATCGATGTAGATCATCTCTTCATCATCATCATCCTCGATGATAAGCTCAGGCTCTTCCTCCTCATCTTCATCCTCAACATGAACATCTTTAGCAGGTTCCACTTCTATGTTCTGGACTGGCTCTTGCTCTATTTCAGGTTCCTCCACGACTCCATCTTCTGGATCCTCAGCAACAGGTGGAATCATGGGGTGAAGCTGGTCGTACAGTTGATGTACCTCCTCATGAAGTATAACATTGTACTCCTCAACCTGGGCAGTGTACTGCTGTAGTCCATGGAGCTGGGCTCTGGCGACGTCCTCGCGGTTCCAAGCCTCGTTGCGCTGCTCGATAGCGCGAACTGTGTTCCGATTGGCCTGCTCCAGGGAAACTCGTGCCTCATAAAACTCCATGCGGGAAAGATAGAAGTCATGCTCCATGTTTCCATTTCTGCCTTCAGATTCTTGATTTCCTCCTTCAGCTGCTTGCGGTTGCGGCGGGAAGAGCGACGTCCGTTGGAGGATTCTCCAGTCTCTTCTCCTGTGCGTGGCGCCAGCTGATGACGCGGCACACCGTGTGGTCCGGTTGACTTGCGAGCAGTCCTCTTGAGGATAACCATCTGGACAAGAGATTATAGGTGAGAAAGGCTAGCAAGAAAAGGTAAAGGCATATACTAACCCAAGAGAGAAGAAGTTATTATCTTAAGTGATTATGACATGATGCATGATTCGTTCCTACGGAACAAGGCAATGCAACTATTAAGGTAAGGTACATAGGGCTTATACAAGTTGTCTTGCTACTAGTTGCCAAGACAAGATGAGATGAGAGAAGCAATTTGGACTCAAAATAGTCAAGTTTAGTTTTGGACTTAAAAACCCTTTTGAAGTTTTCGCAAAAAGATTGCAACGTCGTAGTGAGATGCTCCGATACCACTCTGTGACGTAACAGCCCTAATCCCATGGCCCACCGATCACTATCAACCACTGACAGTCGATCCGTACAGCCAAGAGATTAGGACCGGGTTCGCCACTGGGCTACATCAGTGCCCGATGTCCGCAGGATCATCTCACAATTCAGTTACAATCTCTTGAGCATTTTGACAAATAACATCGGAGTAAATAGCGGAAGACTTAAATAACAATAGTTTTACAAACCAGTGTTCAACATAAACTTAAGGTAAAGTTATTACAGACCATAGTTCAAATAGAAAGAGTTGGCAGGGTAGCAAATGACAACAACTATAGGATAAAGATACATCACCCAGCCCAAGGGGGGATAATCACACATCGGCCTCATCGGCCTCTTCCTGAACCACAGTCACACAGCAGGGTCCAAGGCATACTGTGGGATCTGCCATACCTGCAACATGGGTAAAAGAACCCTGAGTACAAAGGTACTCAACAAGACTTACCCGACTAAAGAAAAGGAGAAGACTCAGGAATGCAGGCTTAGGGTAGTCAAGGTAAGGCTTAAGCAAGTTCAAGTATTTTGCAGAAAAGCATTTTTGGTAAACCTCTTATTTTGAAAGATTCAGTATTCCTTGTTCCATCATAATCCTTGATTCATTTTACTTTCCAAACAGACCTAGTTGAGAACCACTCCCTGTTGACAGTCAGTGACTAAGTCTCCATAACCGAGGAGCAGCGTTAATCCGGATAAATAATACTCAGCTGAGGGTCCCTATCCACACTGCATATGTAGCACCCAAGCTTGCATATGCCAACTCGTCTACCACGATTCCTCCAAGATTGGGCCCGGTCCTACGCCACCCGGAAGTACAGTACACCACTCCAATCCGGGCCTCGAACCCACGTGGGTACATGCTACTTCCGCCATCTCTCCACTCCCAGTGCGCGGTTGTCGGTCCAATAAAGGATTCCTCGGAGCCGAAGCTTTCCGTAGTATGTGAATAGTTGCAAGTCTTAGTCAATCAGGCCCCCATACAGGTGGTCCCTAAATTTTCCAGCCAGCGACAAGCACCTCGGGACTCTAACCCAAGAGTACAGGTCCTGTCAGTTTTTCAACCCTGTCCCGGTCGGTGTCAACTGTTGAGTCCCGGACTACAACATGACGGCACCGTACGCAAGGACAACCTCTCCTTCCCATTGACTAGGTACGGATCAGATACTTAGCCAAAGGTGGGAGTAAACCAGAAATTCCCAGAAAGATTCTTAAAGTGATCACACTTTTGAGATAGGCATTTTATTGCAAATCTATCATATAGCATTACTAAGCACTTTGCAAATAGTTTTTGAAAAGCAGGTATCGGGTGTATCATTGGTCAAGGTAGATAATGCATCAGATAGGATTTCACTCAACTCCTATCAACCTAATGCAATAATTTAACTCAAAACATTTAAAGAAAACATTTATAAAGGCAAGGTAGGGTTAAATGCACCGGGGCTTGCCTTGGACGGCAAAAAGAGCAGAGTCGGGGTAGGTAAAGGTGTTGGAGCTCGGAGTTGCCTCGGGGACAGATCCTTCGGCGGCTACCTCGACTTCAGGTCCTTCTTCGTCAACTATACGGATGCAATGATGAATGCTCATGAGAATGATGACATGGACTTAAGGTGCAAGACAATACCACAGATTCTAGATTACTCTCAGGCAAGGCATAATCGAATCTAGGTTGAGCATAAAAGTAACCATTTCTTCCTTAAGCAAATTTGGTTTAACTTGACTTTATCATAACTATCCTAAGCATCAACCAAACATAGCATCACAAACATCATAGACCAAAGGGTAGGGGTCTATGAACATCAATCAATCCAAAGATCACATTCAAACATCTATTACTAACCCTAATCCACCTTTTCTATTTTCTTAATTATTTTAAAAGGTCATTTTATGAAGGTGCTCCAAAAATTACCAAATTAACCACATAAGTTCATTATGGTACAAGTATATGGCAAAACAAATTCATAATTTTTGGAGGTCATTAAGGTGCTCAATTAAATCTAGACATTTAATTAACAAAAGGCATTATTCCTTAATTAAAATTAAGCTCAAAAATCAACTTGTTCCAAATGACTTCAAAATTTTACCAGAGACTCCTCATGACACAACTAGCTTGCAAAATTTATCTCAAGATTTTTGGAGCTACAGAACACTCTCTAAAAATACCAAAGTCTTCATTTTTCAATTAAAAGGGGGATTTTTCATTTTCAAATTTTTGCATAAAAGTCAAGTTTTATATTTTATAAAATACTTCAAGGTACAAAGAGTCCATCCTCAAAATTTCAGAATTTTTGAAGCAACACAGAAAATCACACAAAAATATGAAATCAGAGCACTATTCAAAATAAACTGGAAATTGATAAACAGCACTGTTCATCTTCTCCCTCTCGCCGGCGGTCACCCGACGGCGGCGCGGCGATGTTCCGGGCACGGCAAGCGCTTGCGGACGAAACCAAAGACACGGGAAGGTTCAGGAGCTCACCGGCGACCGATGACGCGCGGCGGCGAGGCGAGGGGACGGCCGGAGCTAGGAGTTCGACGGAGCGGGGTCGTCGGCGGACCGAACGGCGTCGCGACGGCGTTCCGTCGTTCCTGAGCACCACAAGAGGTCGCCGGGGTATGGTTAGACGCGCAAGGACACAAGGAAGATGAAACAGGGGTCGGAGGAGATGATCGAGACCGGGGAGAGAGTATTTCTCAACCCGAGCCTTACCGGCGTTTCACCGGAGATGGGAGAGATAGGTTACGCCGGGCAACTGGAGGCGTCGGAGGTGAAATTGAGGAGCGGAAAAGCTTCGCAAGGTCACGGCGGAGCCTTTGGGCTAGCTGGGAGGGAAGCGGAGGCTCTGGCTTGCTCTGGCCACGGTGGCGGAGGCGATGAGAGCTTCGGCTCTCCGGCGGCCCCTTATAGCCGCGACTAGGAACCGGTAGAGACCGAGTGGAGGTGCGGACGAGGTTCGCGGAGGCATGCGCGCTCGATTGCGCTCGGGTAGAAGGACAGGCGTGCGTGCATGGACCGGGTGTACACTCGCCGGCGACGGCCACGCGGCGGCGCTGTCGGGGAGCAGTGGGGGACGGTCGCGAGGGTCAGCGCTTGCGCGTGCGGGTGCGGCGTGCTGTCGCGGCTGCAGGCGACAGGTCGGGGGCTGGCGTGCAGCAGCCAGGCGCGCGGCGCACGCGGCGACGGCGAGCGGCCATGGCCGGACCCCCCCCCCCTACCGGAGAAGAAGAACAGTAGCTAGGGTAGGGTTTGACTTTCTGTATTTTGCAAAATACTCTCAAAAATTGAACTGCACGAAAAACTCAAAACACCAAAGTCGTACAGAAAAATGAGATCTACAACTTTGTCAATAAGAACATTTTCAAATTCCAAATAGTTTTTGAACTATATTTGAAAACAGCAGGGAATACTTTTGGAATTTGAATCAATTCAACATTACTCTGGATTTCAAACTGAAACTTGAAAATCTGTAAACATGAAAGTTGTTCCTTTTATCAAAACCTACAACTTTGCTATTATACACTTTTCCAGAAACTCATTAGTTTTTGAACTTATTTTGAAAACTGAAAAGGGGACAAAAACTGGAGTTTGATTGAATTTGAAATAACTCAAAATTTGTACTGCAACTTGAAAATTTGTAAATACCAAAGTTGTTTCTCTTTGAAAGATCTACAACTTTGCTTTTTGGACCAACCCCAAATTTTGAATAATTTTTGAATCACAAAAAGAGGGATAAAATCCAGAATTTGGAAATCAGGGTTTTGCAAAGGGATTTGAAATCAAAATCTGATTTTTGAACTTTGGCCAACACAACAAAACTTCAAGTCATCCAACTGAACAAGAATTACACAAAGCTAGGCACAGAGGTGAAATTACCATTTTGCCCTAGTAGAGAGAAGTGGGCTAAATAGGGTTTTAGCAATAGAGGTAAATCACATAAAATGATACACTAGCAAAATGCATACTCAAGAACTCATGATCAAGATGCTTAATGATGATAATGATGATATGTCAAGTTAATTACATACTAAACACCAGAGGTGTTACAATCCTCCTCAACAACCGAGCTACAAGTGACCATTGGGTGCCACAAACCTTCATCACAGCAAAGAGTACGCTCATAGATATGGACGTGCTGCCCAAGGCTTCTGACTCACTGGCCACTAGAGCATTGCCCACCCGCTGGGGCCACTCATCAACGTGAGGGTCGTCAGTGGTGAACACTGCCGGAAGTATAGCGTCAAGCTTTTCCGGTAGCTCCTCCTTTATCTTGCATAGCACAGCATAGGCTGCTGCCTGGGCACCCTCCCAAGCAGTAACCCCTTCATCGACTGCTGTCCAGCCGGACCACTCAGGCTGCAGTCCCATTGGAGGAATGGCGACCTCAACTTTGGCATAGCCAAGCTCTGTGAGATCATCCTTTATCCAATAGTAACGTGGCTGCGTGCCCTCAGGGTAACCGGCGCTGCTGAAGATCCTCCACAACAGCGTAGGCATGCCGTACTTGTGTAGGAAAGTGTCGCTGTCAGGCTGCACTTCCCTCACAAGTGGAGCCAACACTCTCCTCTCTGCTGCCTCCTCAGTCCTTTGCCTCTTGGGCGCGCTGGTGCGCTTGCGTGCCGTGCTCTTGGTACGTGCCATCTGTTTACCAAAAGGTGCAACTCTCGTGAGACGGATATTAATAGGCATATTTTAATCAAAATGGGACGAATTAATTATAAGGGAAGGAAACAAATGCAATGACATGAGAGCAACAAATTTAACCATGATGCATGCACGTAACATACGTCCTCACAACTACCAAATGACAATTATAGTCGTTCTAGACGGTGGCATACATATGGTCTCTCATAAACGTTAACTAAAGCGTGCTACACGTTGGCGCTGTTAGCTGTACCTGCAGAAAACTCATTTCAGCCTAGCCCACATGTATGCAAGAAAAATTCAGCACCTTACGAACAAGGTCAAGATCCAAACTACTCACACCCCCACCAGCCATGCATATTCCCAATATGCACAGTTGTAGGTGCACGATATCCCAAAACACCGCCAGAAGACGGAACCCACACATGAGACACTTTCATATAAACATGTGTGAAACATGTGAATATTCTGGCGTCATATAAGCACTCCCCTAGACTGGCTGTGTATCCAGTCATGCTCTCACAGCTCACACTTACCATGGCGTAGAGGCAAAATGATCCATACATCCATCACTGCCGAAGCAATGTCAACAAAATATATATATAAGCCACCTGTATCCTAGTTGGGCATAAGACATGACCACTGGCACACTTATAAGTTTAAAATTGGAGTTTTCAACACCTAAGTGTATATAAATGTGGCTAACTTTTAGCAAATACTTTTGCAAAATCCCCCAAAAATCTTTTATTTTAATATACAAGTGAACAGTGAACGTGAAATCATGCTCCGGTACCAACTGTAACAGAACTGACCAATTTACATAGGCTTAAATGCATTTAGACGCCGATGAGGCATCTTGAACTTACTTAAAACTATATAAACCCGGTAGTCCGCGAAATCTCGAAGGATTTCGAACCATTACAATCCGACCAAGATCTTTTAGTCTCACATCACACATTCACAAGTACATCACATTCGCAATAGATTACAACATAGTTCAAATAAAAGTTATTACAACCATTAGTTTTCGGAGTAGCAACTCACAAAGCGGAAGACTTAGAACATAGTTTTCATCAAAAGCAGTCTAAGAATGCCCACCCACTTAAACCAAATTACAGTGCCATTAGTGTCATCAGTCTGTCAAAAGAAGTAGGGGAAAGCATCTACACAGGACAAGACCAGCCCATGGTCTACTCATCATTCACAGCTGGATAGAGGCAGTTTTGGCAGTAGCCATAGTACATCTGCCCATCTACAAAACAACATTGGGAACAAACCCTGATTACGAGATGGTACTCAGCTAGACTTACCCGTCATAAAATAAAAGACTCTCAAGGATCATGATAGGCTATATAAAGTAGCTAGCTTGACTCTTTTGCGAAAAAGCAGGTTTTTCGTTTATAAGCAAGATTAAAGATTAGCATCCGCTTAACATTTAACTTACTTTACTAAAGAGTGAACTATACTAAAACATTTCTTTTAGCAACTTTTAACAACAAGAAGTCCTGAGATAAACATTAGTTACCATATTAAACTTGGCATCTCTTTAACCATCCATATCACTTATCAGCACAAATGATTTATTATATCGACGCTCAGAGTCCGTGTTCACTTCCAGGAACGATGGCGATTCGAATCGGTTTGCAAACCAGCTGGTGAGTTATTCCCCACACAAACCAGACATACCTCGCGAAGGTAGCCTTAGTCACCTTTGGTACTATTTGGGTAAAGTCGCGGGTCCAACCGAGGCCTTCGTACCCGAAAGCTGCCAGTATGCCGAGTCATAACACAGCTGACCTAGGACTTAATTACTGCACTTCCGTCTACCCCCAACCATCTCCAGTACGATGCACCCAGCAAGTCGATTCCCGGCCCAAACAGAGCTACTCGGCTTCGCGGTCCCATGTAACCAGCTAAATGTGGGGCATGCGTTCAAATGGACAAGAGTAGCCGATAGTTTGAGTTTAAGTGTTAGTGATTTCCAGGATCAACTGTATGCCAAAACCTCAGGTAACCACCTAGCATCTCGCGAGTGATATATCATCACCGACTTCTATCGTCTAAGCATGGCTAAGCAGAAACCCGTTCCAACTCTAGCAGGTAACAAGGATATTGGATATCAAGCGTCAAGGAAGGTAAAATGCAGCAACGAGGTTACCTTCAACCAACTCCTGAAAACTTAAATGCATAGACAGATAACGACTCAAAGTGAGTTATGAAAACATAGGTAAGAATGCACCGGGGCTTGCCTTGTTCGAAAGAACTACGACGATGATCGGGGCACTCAGTTAGCTCCTCTTCGGCCTCTTCCCCGAAGTGGCCCGCGTGCTCGACCTCCTCGTGCTGACCTTCCACTTGTTCCTCGGGTATGGCTCCTTGGTTCGGCAGCTGCGATCCTGGATGATGCATTGCATATGTATGAGTAAAAGGTGCAACATGGATGATGATAAATGAATCAAACATTTTCTTCTACAAGGTAATCAACATCGTCCAAGAAGATGTACCCTAACATAACCCTACTTACCTCCTACTCACATCAAGCAACCATCAAACAACCCATTTAAAACTACTAAAGTAAAGCATAGCTATAACTGTGACTACCCTCTGGACACCACTGAAAATTCCCAGAAAATTACAGTAGGTAGCCCATGTCACAAATAGCTTCCCACAAAAATTTCATGCCAATTGGATAATCCAATTGTCCTACACAAAAGGACAAGCAACAAGGCATGAATGGAATATAAAATACTTTGTACTTTGAAAAGTGTGAAACAACAGATCTCGGAATATGAACATCTGTATTTCACATCACAAACAAGCCACAAAAAGTTTCATGGCTAAAACATACACTATTATTTTCCTATGAATTAAATACTAAAAACAAGGAAATAGGCACTTGAACTACAAGTCCATATTTCTGCATACAACATCATCATGATATATTTTTCCACAGCAGTACACTTCAGAAGAAGATTAACTAAACAAGAATCACATTTTCTGAGGTCTACAGAAAAAGATATGCATTTTCCAAGATTCACCTCAAAACATAAAATAAATAAAGCTACACATAAAACTTGCTCAAACATGCACAAAACTATTTTTAACAGATAGTACTCATCACAAGAAAAATTAGAAACTTGAATCACTTCATTTGGACAAATATGTCACAAGATATGAATTTCCAAAGATTTAAATACATAAAAAGAAAAGTCTTTTTCTTTATTTCTTTAAATCCGACGGAAAAGGCACTTTGCAGAAAACCCCATAGCTTTTCCCGGAATCCAGCAAGCCCAGATCTGGAAAGTCCCGAGTCTGGCGCTTTGCAAAACGACCCCTAGCCTTCATCTAATTTCTCCCGAGAGGGGCCCGAGCTTCTCCCCGGCGGGAACTCGTTGGCGAAGCGGCGGCCGGCCTCGGCGAGGCTCCCCGGCGACGGATCGACGGCGAACGAGCATCTCCGAGCGACGGCGACTCAGATCCACCCCAAAACACAGCTGCGGGCGAACCCTAGCGCGAGGGCGACGACGACGGAGCTTCGGCGGCGGCGCTGCGCGGCGGCGACGCAACGGCGAGGCGCTACGCCCTCATTAGCTAGCGCATTAGATGCGCACGGACGAGGCGAAGCTAACGGAGTGGCGACCCGGCACTATTGCTCATCTAGCAATGCCGGCGACGAGCGCGGCGACGGCGACGCCCTGTGCGCGGCGGCGGCGGCCGCGGTCCGGCGACATTCAAACCCTAAGCGACCTCCTTGACTACACCGTTCTTCGATTCGCGCTATGGCGAGCTCGGAACACTAACAAACGAAGAGCAAAAGTGGCCAGGGGGCGCGGGCGCACGGTGGCCCGTGGCGGCGGCCATGGCGGCGGTGGGAGACGATGACTCGATTCGCCGTATACCTTGCTCAGCTGCTCCAACCAGCTAGCGCAAACGACGGCGGAGGTCAAGGCGGAGCGATTGCGGGGGGTGGCGCGAGAAAATGAGCAGCGGAGCGGCGAGGCGACGGCGGCGCACGGCGGCGGCGCGTTGTTTCCCCGCGGCGACCGTCGGACGAGGGGGAGAGAGTGAGAGAGAGAGAGCGAGGGAGGCAGAATGGAGTGTGGGGGAGCTCCGAGGCATCCTGGGCGCGGTAAGAATTCCTCGGCCGCGTGGGAGGGCGAGGCAGGCGGCCTTCGACGCGTGGCGGCCGAGCTCTGGCCATGGCGGTGGCCGGTCGGCCCCCTTCTTTTTTTTTGAATTTCAATTTTGAAATTTGAACTGAATCGACCCATATCTTTTAAACCACGCCGAATTTTGAAAAACTCAAAATACCAAAGTTGCTCCATTTGATGAGAGGAACAACTTTCATTATATGAACTTTTCCAAATTCGGTCTAGATTTTGAAATATAAATTTCACTCAAAATATGCTTGAAATTCAAAATCTCCAAAACTAAACTGAATTAGCCCAGAAGTGTTTATATATGAAATGTTCCTTTTGAAGAGTAGAACATTTCATCTTATACTCACTTGGCCAGATTCTGCTTAGAATTTGAAATTTGAAAACAGGAATGAAAGACAAATAAAACCTCCTTTTAAATTTAGGGGTAACCCCCTAAACAGCCATTTTTCAACTTTTCAAACCTTTTCCAAGCATTTTCATGAAAGATGAATATAAGGACTTTTGTTCCTTATAAAATTTGGAACAACTTTTGTTAAAGACATTTTTACATGCAAAGCTTCTATCATAACATTCAAACAAGCATATCATTAACATATATATCTAAGCATAATAAAGCAATTAAGTAAACAAGCATAGCAATTGATATTATGCTAATGATGCTCATGATGATGCAATGCTCATGATTAAGGTAAGCTGAACACAGGGTGTTACAGCCCCTCCCCCCTTAAAAGAATCTCGTCCCGAGATTTGTCGTTACTAACCATTGTTTATAAAACGCGGGGTAAACCTCACGCAGATATGCCTCAGTCTCCCAAGTGGCACTATTCTCATCGTGATTACTCCATAAGATCTTGTATTTTTTCACCACGCTGTTACGTGTAGCTCTTTCTTTTGTGTCAAGAATCCGAACCGGTTCTTCTTCATTCTCTACTCTAGTCAGGTTTCATTCTGATCCTGATCTTCTTGCTTCTACCTTCTCTCGGGCACTCGTAAACATTTCTTGAGTTGAGACACGTGAAAGACAGGAAAGACAGTGCTCATCGCAGGCAGTAGCTCGAGCTTGTATGCAACTTCACCAGCTCTCTCTATGATCTTATATGGTCCTACATATCTTGGAGCTAACTTTCTCTTCACACCGAAGTGTTGCACACCCTTCATTGGCGACACTTTCAAGTAGACGTAGTCACCTACTTCAAACTCGAGAGGTCATCTTCTCTTGTCAGCATAGCTTTTCTGACGAGACTGTGCAGCTCTCAGGTGGTTATGGATGGATTTGCTTCGGTGTTTTGGTGGGATTTTCCTTTTAATCTTGTTTTGCGTCTTTTCTGAATATGCTTTCTCGAAGTGCGCTTTCTCGTGTTATTTCCGCCTTTCCATGTGTCATACCTGAAACTGATATTTGCAACAAAACTTGTGGAAAGGTTAGTTCAAATAGCCCTACCATCTATTTATATTTAAAATGATGTTTATAATTATAAGATAAGGGGTACCAACACTCGGGCAAAGGAGTAATCACAACCTGGAGTGAAAGTGTACACCTCTGCGCAGAGTTATCAAACTGGTATATCAGCCGAGCTCACGGTCAAGAGCATCCCAGATCCTCACACGACTTAGCCGAATGGCCAAATCGTTTAAGCTGTGGTGATGTTGGAGGTTGCTACCTCAGGCTTGATCAGGGTGGACTCCCTGTGTTTCCTGGAGATGGCTATCTCTGTTTATGTTGATGATACGTGATTTATTATCAATGTTTGTAAATGACACATAAATGTTACTTGAACAATAATTAAGGGTTGGGTTCTTGAACCAAGTTGATAGTAAATAGGCTTTTAATCTAAAGCTTAATTAACTATATGTTTTATATATATTAAAATGCTACCGCAGTCTACCTTTCAGTTGTACCTTGTTTTTAGCCTTGCATGTCATTACTTTTCCGCCTGTACTTGCTGAGTTCGACATGGACTCACCCTTGCTAATTCACAAATAAAGGGTGCTCAAGTGATGAGGAGTCGGGTGGTGACTTCCCTGAGAACTACCCGGGCTGTTAGGCGATCATGATGCTGTCGTCGACCTTCCTGTGGCGAGATGGAGTCGCTACGTTATCGTCTTAGTTTTACTTTGTTTATGGATGATGTTCATCTTTATTCCGGTTTACTCTGATGGACGATGTAATAATGATACAATGTAAATGTTTATTTCTATTTATGTAACACTGTGCTTGTGGACCATGTAATTTGTCGTTCATGTGTGTAATTTGATCCGGGCGCACATGAGCTTTTGCCTTGATTTTAGTCCTTTAAAATCAGGGTGTGACAAAGTGGTATCAGAGCCGTGTTGACCGTAGGATCACGAAGCCTTAGTTAGCATTGGTCGTCTTAGATTGACCCTAGGAAGTATTGCATCATGTCATTTATATCATGTTTCATTTATTATTTTATTCACTACCTTATTATGCATTACTTCAGTTATTTTATTATCATTCATTGGTCATTTATGGCTTATCATACGGTTATACCATGCTCATGACATTATAATCACCAAGTGTGCATTGTTTATGCTGTTTTTGTTTTACTACAAATACCACAAACTGCATACACTCTGTATACTTATATGATTGCTTTGATCATTGGCATGTTTACATTTTGTCATGATCTATTAATCGTTTGCTGCACGTCTTTGATCTTATGCATACATAGATGGTGCACTGTTTGACTGGTGTTGACGGGAGATAAGACCCATTTTCACATACTCAAAAGCCCGTCAACAGTGCTCAATTGAAGGAAGATGAGCATCACATGAACATGTTTATCACTAATAAAGTTCCACATGTAGTCCTAGCTTGTGAATTTTAGGGACTCAGGAAATGAGCACTTTTGAGCTCATACATATGGAAACAAGCAAGGATTTCAACTAGACTCAGAATGACACAAGATTGCACATGACAAGTGGGGACACCACCAGGAGCTTGGGGGTGGGCCCACCTCCCAGGGGCCAGGTCGGCCGACCCCCCTGTGGAGAGGTGACACGTGTCCAAGCCCCAAACCGACATCAGGACCTTCTAGAAGGTGGTGGGACCCACAAGTTAGCCTATGGCCAGGTCGGCCGACCTATGTGGTGGGCCCACCTTGGGTCGGTTGCCTCCCACCGACTTCAGCACTCCATCCTGACCCTCCATCCATGACGGTTTGCAAGTCGGTGGATCCTACGGTGCATGCAAGGGGATCACGCGGATCGATGACATGGCGGTGGAGTAGCCCCTACTCCATCCCCCCTATAAATACCCCCCAAGAGGCACCTCATGAATCATCTCTCATCCAAGAATCTCATTCAAGATTCCAAGCTTGTGAGGTCAAGTGTAGTGTAGTCTAGTCTAGAGTGGGAGTTAGAGTCGAGTCGAGCGAAGCTCGGGTCTCCGGAGCTATCTTCTGGAGAGTCTGGTATAGCTCTTGTACTTTTTCTCTTGTATTACTTTCCTTATATTAATATAGTCTTCCTTTACTTTACTGAGTCTTTACTTTAAGTATTTACTTTCAGTATTGTTCAGTACACTACTACTCTCGTAGTAGTGTTGTGTCTTAGTCTTGTTAGTGTAGCTGTCTTAGTTAGAGTAGTGTCTCCAACACCTTGTGTGTGTTCCACTACCATCAGGGGCTTTGGCTATTTACGTGATAGTTGAAGTTATAAGACTAGTGTAGGCAAGGTGCTTAGACTAGCGCTTATTAGTGGATGCCACCGTATCAAACGAGTTAGCTGGCGGGAGCGAAGCGTGACATGCCTCTCCTTCCTAGTAGGTTATATTCGCGTCGGGTACGGTCTGTAGGCTCCCTGTAAGTGTAGGTCCGCTTGGATAGGAGTTTTGTCCTCCTATTGCAGTCGACCTCCCACCACATAAGACTGTTGGGACATTAGTCTAGTTGAGTCAGTTACATTAATTAGGATTAGAACACTGAAGTAGAGTCGGATACATAGGAGTCCATACTCACTCGTTGTCCTCCCACCTAGCTAGCTCACTACCGGTTATCTTTACTTATCTGCATCTAACTTATCTATCATTCTATCTTGCTACTCTTACCCCCCTGTTAACACTAGTGAACATAGATTGAGTAGACACATACCACGGATATCCATCCATACATTTGTTAGAGAGTCTTAGTCCGCTTCCTGTGAGCGAACTATAAATAACGACACCGCGGATACTCACCACGGTCGAAGTGGTACAGCGGTACCTGTGCGCTTGCAGAGTTACCATTGGCACGTCTTGCATCATCGCTAGAGTTTAGCGTTGTTTAGCATTTCTGGAGCCGTTGCTCAGGGTAGCCTGACACCCTATCCTAGTAACAGCTCAGGCTTGCAATTAAGCAGCGCTGGTTAGGCGCCACCATTTAGAAGACTTGTCACATCTTACTCTAGTCGGTGTGCATTAAGATTTGCCAACAAGCATTTCTGGCGCCGTTGCCGGGGAAGCATCGTACTAGGAATCTCTAATAAATTGGAATCCGTGGTCTACTCAAATCTAAGTATCCATTAGTGTTGAGCCAAACTAATAAAACAGTGTCACGAGCCCGAAAGTTTCGTTCTAGGGCCTCAAAAATGGCAGTTTTGGGACTCGGTTTGATTTTCGGCGACGCCACCACTGCTCTAAATGCCTTCCGAGGGCACCTAAACTCCTCCACACTCTTCATCAACTAGTAATAGATCAATTTCATCCACTAGCCTTAAGCCAATCTAATAAAACAGTGTCACGAGCCCGAAAGTTTCGTTCCAGGGCCTCAAAAATGGCAGTTTTGGGACTCGGTTTGATTTTCGGCGACGCCACCACTGCTCTAAATGCCTTCCGAGGGCACCTAAACTCCTCCACAGTCTTCATCAACTAGTAATAGATCAATTTCATCCACTATACTTGAGCCAATCTAATAAAACAGTGTCACGAGCCAAAAGTTTCGTTCTAGGGCCTCAAAAATGATAGTTTTGGGACTCGGTTTGATTTTCAGCGACGCGCCCACTGCTCTAAATGCCTTCCGAGGGCACCTAAACTCCTCACACTCTTCATCAACTAGTAATAGATCAATTTCATCACTAGCCTTGAGCCAAACTAATAAAACAGTGTCACGAGCCCGAAAGTTTCGTTCCAGGGCCTCAAAAATGGCAGTTTTGGGACTCGGTTTGATTTTCGGCGACGCCACCACAGCTCTAAATGCCTTCCGAGGGCACCTAAACTCCTCCACACTCTTCATCAACTAGTAATAGATCAATTTCATCCTACTCCTTGAGCCAAACTAATAAAACAGTGTCACGAGCCCGAAAGTTTCGTTCCAGGGCCTCAAAAATGGCAGTTTTGGGACTCGGTTTGATTTTCGGCGACACGCCCACTGCTCTAAATGCCTTCCGAGGGCACCTAAACTCCTCCACACTCTTCATCAACTAGTAATAGATCAATTTCATCCACTAGCCTTGAGCCAATCTAATAAAACAGTGTCACGAGCTCGAAAGTTTCGTTCCAGGGCCTCAAAAATGGCAGTTTTGGGACTCGGTTTGATTTTCGGCGACGCCACCACTGCTCTAAATGCCTTCCGAGGGCACCTAAACTCCTCCACACTCTTCATCAACTAGTAATAGATCAATTTCATCCACTAGCCTTGAGCCAAACTAATAAAACAGTGTCACGAGCCTGAAAGTTTCGTTCCAGGGCCTAAAAAATGGTCGTTTTGGGACTCGGTTTGATTTTCGGCGACGCGCCCACTGCTCTAAATGCCTTCCGAGGGCACCTAAACTCCTCCACACTCTTCATCAACTAGTAATAGATCAATTTCATCCACTAGCCTTGAGCCAAACTAATAAAACAGTGTCACGAGCCCGAAAGTTTCGTTCCAGGGCCTCAAAAATGGCCGTTTTGGACTCGGTTTGATTTTCGGCGACGCCCACTACTCTAAATGCCTTCCGAGGGCACCTAAACTCCTCCACACTCTTCATCAACTAGTAATAGATCAATTTCATCCACTAGCCTTGAGCCAATCTAATAAAACAGTGTCACGAGCCCGAAAGTTTCGTTCCAGGGCCTCAAAAATGGCAGTTTTGGGACTCGGTTTGATTTTCGGCGACGCCACCACTGCTCTAAATGCCTTCCGAGGGCACCTAAACTCCTCCACACTCTTCATCAACTAGTAATAGATCAATTTCATCCACTAGCCTTGAGCCAAACTAATAAACAGTGTCACGAGCCCGAAAGTTTCGTTCCAGGGCCTCAAAATGGCAGTTTTGGGACTCGGTTTGATTTTCGGCGACGCGCCACTGCTCTAAATGCCTTCGAGGGCACCTAAACTCCTCCACACTCTTCATCAACTAGTAATAGATCAATTTCATCCACTAGCCTTGAGCCAAACTAATAAAACAGTGTCACAAGCCCGAAAGTTTCTCGTTCCAGGGCTCAAAAATGGCAGTTTTAGGACTCGTTTGATTTTCGGCGACCGCGCCACGACCACTGCTTAAATGCCTTCCGAGGGCACCTAAACTCCTCCACACTCTTCATCAACTAGTAATAGATCAATTTCATCCACTAGCCTTGAGCCAAACTAATAAAACAGTGTCACGAGCCCGAAAGTTTCGTTCCAGGGCCTCAAAAATGGCAGTTTTGGGACTCGGTTTGATTTTCGGCGACGCCACCACTGCTCTAAATGCCTTCCGAGGGACCTAAACTCCTCCACACTCTTCATCAACTAGTAATAGATCAATTTCATCCACTAGCTTGAGCCAACTAATAAAAAACAGTGTCACGAGCCCGAAAGTTTCGTTCCAGGGCCTCAAAAATGGCAGTTTTGGGACTCGGTTTGATTTTCGGCGACGCCACCACTGCTCTAAATGCCTTCGAGGGCAACTAAACTCCTCCACACTCTTCATCAACTAGTAATAGATCAATTTCATCCACTAGCCTTGAGCCAAACTAATAAAACAGTGTCACGAGCCCGAAAGTTTCGTTCCAGGGCCTCAAAAATGGCAGTTTGGGACTCGTTTGATTTTCGGCGACGCCACCACTGCTCTAAATGCCTTCCGAGGGCACCTAAACTCCTCCACACTCTTCATCAACTAGTAATAGATCAATTTCATCCACTAGCCTTGAGCCAAACTAATAAAACAGTGTCACGAGCCGAAAGTTTCGTTCCAGGGCCTCAAAAATGGCAGTTTGGGACTCGGTTTGATTTTCGGCGACGCGCCCACCACTCTAAATGCCTTCCGAGGGCACCTAAACTCCTCCACACTCTTCATCAACTAGTAATAGATCAATTTCATCCACTAGCCTTGAGCCAAACTAATAAAACAGTGTCACGAGCCCGAAAGTTTCGTTCCAGGGCCTCAAAAATGGCAGTTTTGGACTCGTTTGATTTTCGGCGACGCGCCCACTGCTCTAAATGCCTTCCGAGGGCACCTAAACTCCTCCACACTCTTCATCAACTAGTAATAGATCAATTTCATCCACTAGCCTTGAGCCAAACTAATAAAACAGTGTCACGAGCCCGAAAGTTTCGTTCCAGGGCCTCAAAAATGGCAGTTTGGGACTCGGTTTGATTTTCGGCGACGCCACCACTGCTCTAAATGCCTTCCGAGGGCACCTAAACTCCTCCACACTCTTCATCAACTAGTAATAGATCAATTTCATCCACTAGCCTTGAGCCAAACTAATAAAACAGTGTCACGAGCCCGAAAGTTTCGTTCCAGGGCCTCAAAAATGGCAGTTTTGGGACTCGGTTTGATTTTCGGCGACGCCACCACTGCTCTAAATGCCTTCCGAGGGAACCTAAACTCCTCCACACTCTTCATCAACTAGTAATAGATCAATTTCATCCACTAGCCTTGAGCCAAACTAATAAAACAGTGTCACGAGCCCGAAAGTTTCGTTCCAGGGCCTCAAAAATGGCCGTTTTGGGACTCGGTTTGATTTTCGGCGACGCCCCACTGCTCTAAATGCCTTCCGAGGGCACCTAAACTCCTCCACACTCTTCATCAACTAGTAATAGATCAATTTCATCCACTAGCCTTGAGCCAAACTAATAAAACAGTGTCACGAGCCGAAAGTTTCGTTCCAGGGCCTCAAAAATGGCAGTTTTGGGACTCGGTTTGATTTTCGGCGACGCCACCACTGCTCTAAATGCCTTCCGAGGGCACCTAAACTCCTCCACACTCTTCATCAACTAGTAATAGATCAATTTCATCCACTAGCCTTGAGCCAAACTAATAAAACAGTGTCACGAGCCCGAAAGTTTCGTTCCAGGGCCTCAAAAATGGCAGTTTTGGGACTCGGTTTGATTTTCGGCGACGCCACCACTGCTCTAAATGCCTTCCGAGGGACCTAAACTCCTCCACACTCTTCATCAACTAGTAATAGATCAATTTCATCCACTAGCCTTGAGCCAAACTAATAAAACAGTGTCACGAGCCCGAAAGTTTCGTTCCAGGGCCTCAAAAATGGCAGTTTTGGGACTCGGTTTGATTTTCGGCGACGCCCCACTGCTCTAAATGCCTTCCGAGGGCACCTAAACTCCTCCACACTCTTCATCAAACTAGTAATAGATCAATTTCATCCACTAGCCTTGAGCCAAACTAATAAAACAGTGTCACGAGCCCGAAAGTTTCGTTCCAGGGCCTCAAAAAATGGCAGTTTTGGGACTCGGTTTGATTTCGGCGACGCCACCACTGCTCTAAATGCCTTCCGAGGGCACCTAAACTCCTCCACACTCAATCAACTAGTAATAGATCAATTTCATCCACTAGCCTTGAGCCAAACTAATAAAACAGTGTCACGAGCCCGAAAGTTTCGTTCCAGGGCCTCAAAAATGGCAGTTTTGGACTCGGTTGATTTTCGGCGACGCCACCACTGCTCTAAATGCCTTCCGAGGGCACCTAAACTCCTCCACACTCTTCATCAACTAGTAATAGATCAATTTCATCCACTAGCCTTGAGCCAAACTAATTAAAACAGTGTCACGAGCCCGAAAGTTTCGTTCCAGGGCCTCAAAAATGGCCGTTTTGGGACTCGGTTTGATTTTCGGCGACGCCACCACTGCTCTAAATGCCTTCCGAGGGAACCTAAACTCCTCCACACTCTTCATCAACTAGTAATAGATCAATTTCATCCACTAGCCTTGAGCCAAACTAATAAAACAGTGTCACGAGCCCGAAAGTTTCGTTCCAGGGCCTCAAAAATGGCCGTTTTGGGACTCGGTTTGATTTTCGGCGACGCGCCACACTGCTCTAAATGCCTTCCGAGGGCACCTAAACTCCTCCACACTCTTCATCAACTAGTAATAGATCAATTCATCCACTAGCCTTGAGCCAAACTAATAAAAACAGTGTCACGAGCCCGAAAGTTTCGTTCCAGGGCCTCAAAAATGGCAGTTTTGGGACTCGGTTTGATTTTCGGCGACGCCCCACTGCTCTAAATGCCTTCCGAGGGCACCTAAACTCCTCCACACTCTTCATCAACTAGTAATAGATCAATTTCATCCACTAGCCTTGAGCCAAACTAATAAAACAGTGTCACGAGCCCGAAAGTTTCGTTCCAGGGCCTCAAAAATGGCAGTTTTGGGACTCGGTTTGATTTTCGGCGACGCCGCCACTGCTCTAAATGCCTTCCGAGGGCACCTAAACTCCTCCACACTCTTCATCAACTAGTAATAGATCAATTTCATCCACTAGCCTTGAGCCAAACTAATAAAACAGTGTCACGAGCCCGAAAGTTTCGTTCCAGGGCCTCAAAAATGGCAGTTTTGGGACTCGGTTTGATTTTCGGCGACGCCACCACTGCTCTAAATGCCTTCCGAGGGCACCTAAACTCCTCCACACTCTTCATCAACTAGTAATAGATCAATTTCATCCACTAGCCTTGAGCCAAACTAATAAAACAGTGTCACGAGCCCGAAAGTTTCGTTCCAGGGCCTCAAAAATGGCAGTTTTGGACTCGGGTTTGATTTTCGGCGACGCCACCACTGCTCTAAATGCCTTCCGAGGGCACCTAAACTCCTCCACACTCTTCATCAACTAGTAATAGATCAATTTCATCCACTAGCCTTGAGCCAAACTAATAAAACAGTGTCACGAGCCCGAAAGTTTCGTTCCAGGGCCTCAAAAATGGCAGTTTTGGGACTCGGTTTGATTTTCGGCGACGCCACCACTGCTCTAAATGCCTTCCGAGGGCACCTAAACTCCTCCACACTCTTCATCAACTAGTAATAGATCAATTTCATCCACTAGCCTTGAGCCAAACTAATAAAAACAGTGTCACGAGCCCGAAAGTTTCGTTCCAGGGCCTCAAAAATGGCAGTTTTGGGACTCGGTTTGATTTTCGGCGACGCCACCACTGCTCTAAATGCCTTCCGAGGGCACCTAAACTCCTCCACACTCTTCATCAACTAGTAATAGATCAATTTCATCCACTAGCCTTGAGCCAAACTAATAAAAACAGTGTCACGAGCCCGAAAGTTTCGTTCCAGGGCCTCAAAAATGGCCGTTTTGGGACTCGTTTGATTTTCGGCGACGCCACCACTGCTCTAAATGCCTTCCGAGGGCACCTAAACTCCTCCACACTCTTCATCAACTAGTAATAGATCAATTCATCCACTAGCCTTGAGCCAACTAATAATAAAACAGTGTCACGAGCCCGAAAGTTTCGTTCCAGGGCCTCAAAAATGGCAGTTTTGGGACTCGGTTTGATTTTCGGCGACGCCACCACTGCTCTAAATGCCTTCCGAGGGCACCTAAACTCCTCCACACTCTTCATCAACTAGTAATAGATCAATTTCATCCACTAGCTTGAGCCAAACTAATAAAACAGTGTCACGAGCCCGAAAGTTTCGTTCCAGGGCCTCAAAAATGGCAGTTTTGGGACTCGGTTTGATTTTCGGCGACGCCACACTGCTCTAAATGCCTTCCGAGGGCACCTAAACTCCTCCACACTCTTCATCAACTAGTAATAGATCAATTTCATCCACTAGCCTTGAGCCAAACTAATAAAACAGTGTCACGAGCCCGAAAGTTTCGTTCCAGGGCCTCAAAAATGGCAGTTTTGGGACTCGGTTTGATTTTCGGCGACGCGCCCACTGCTCTAAATGCCTTCCGAGGGCACCTAAACTCCTCCACACTCTTCATCAACTAGTAATAGATCAATTTCATCCACTAGCCTTGAGCCAAACTAATAAAACAGTGTCACGAGCCCGAAAGTTTCGTTCCAGGGCCTCAAAAATGGCGTTTGGGACTCGGTTTGATTTTCGGCGACGCCACCACTGCTCTAAATGCCTTCCGAGGGCACCTAAACTCCTCCACACTCTTCATCAACTAGTAATAGATCAATTTCATCCACTAGCCTTGAGCCAAACTAATAAAACAGTGTCACGAGCCCGAAAGTTTCGTTCCAGGGCCTCAAAAATGGCAGTTTTGGGACTCGGTTTGATTTTCGGCGACGCCACCACTGCTCTAAATGCCTTCCGAGGGCACCTAAACTCCTCCACACTCTTCATCAACTAGTAATAGATCAATTTCATCCACTAGCCTTGAGCCAAACTAATAAAACAGTGTCACGAGCCGAAAGTTTCGTTCCAGGGCCTCAAAAAATGGCAGTTTTGGGACTCGGTTTGATTTTCGGCGACGCCACCACTGCTCTAAATGCCTTCCGAGGGCACCTAAACTCCTCCACACTCTCATCAACTAGTAATAGATCAATTTCATCCACTAGCCTTGAGCCAAACTAATAAAACAGTGTCACGAGCCCGAAAGTTTCGTTCCAGGGCCTCAAAAATGGCAGTTTTGGGACTCGGTTTGATTTTCGGCGACGCCACCACTGCTCTAAATGCCTTCCGAGGGCACCTAAAACTCCTCCACACTCTTCATCAACTAGTAATAGATCAATTTCATCCACTAGCCTTGAGCCAAAACTAATAAAACAGTGTCACGAGCCCGAAAGTTTCGTTCCAGGGCCTCAAAAATGGCAGTTTGGGACTCGGTTTGATTTTCGGCGACGCCACCACTGCTCTAAATGCCTTCCGAGGGCACCTAAACTCCTCCACACTCTTCATCAACTAGTAATAGATCAATTTCATCCACTAGCCTTGAGCCAAACTAATAAAACAGTGTCACGAGCCCGAAAGTTTCGTTCCAGGGCCTCAAAAATGGCAGTTTTGGGACTCGGTTTGATTTTCGGCGACGCCACCACTGCTCTAAATGCCTTCCGAGGGCACCTAAACTCCTCCACACTCTTCATCAACTAGTAATAGATCAATTCATCCACTAGCCTTGAGCCAAACTAATAAAACAGTGTCACGAGCCCGAAAGTTTCGTTCCAGGGCCTCAAAAATGGCAGTTTTGGGACTCGGTTTGATTTTCGGCGACGGCCCCACTGCTCTAAATGCCTTCCGAGGGCACCTAAACTCCTCCACACTCTTCATCAACTAGTAATAGATCAATTTCATCCACTAGCCTTGAGCCAAACTAATAAAACAGTGTCACGAGCCCGAAAGTTTCGTTCCAGGGCCTCAAAAATGGCAGTTTGGGACTCGGTTTGATTTTCGGCGACGCCACCACTGCTCTAAATGCCTTCCGAGGGCACCTAAACTCCTCCACACTCTTCATCAACTAGTAATAGATCAATTTCATCCACTAGCCTTGAGCCAAACTAATAAAACAGTGTCACGAGCCCGAAAGTTTCGTTCCAGGGCCTCAAAAATGGCAGTTTTGGGACTCGGTTTGATTTTCGGCGACGCCACCACTGCTCTAAATGCCTTCCGAGGGCACCTAAACTCCTCCACACTCTTCATCAACTAGTAATAGATCAATTTCATCCACTAGCCTTGAGCCAAACTAATAAAACAGTGTCACGAGCCCGAAAGTTTCGTTCCAGGGCCTCAAAAATGGCAGTTTTGGGACTCGGTTTGATTTTCGGCGACGCCACCACTGCTCTAAATGCCTTCCGAGGGCACCTAAACTCCTCCACACTCTTCATCAACTAGTAATAGATCAATTTCATCCACTAGCTTGAGCCAAACTAATAAAACAGTGTCACGAGCCCGAAAGTTTCGTTCCAGGGCCTCAAAAATGGCGTTTTGGGACTCGGTTTGATTTTCGGCGACGCCACCACTGCTTAATGCCTTCCGAGGGCACCTAAACTCTCCACACTCTTCATCAACTAGTAATAGATCAATTTCATCCACTAGCCTTGAGCCAAACTAATAAAACAGTGTCACGAGCCCGAAAGTTTCGTTCCAGGGCCTCAAAAATGGCAGTTTTGGGACTCGGTTTGATTTTCGGCGACGCCACCACTGCTCTAAATGCCTTCCGAGGGCACCTAAACTCCTCCACACTCTTCATCAACTAGTAATAGATCAATTTCATCCACTAGCCTTGAGCCAAACTAATAAAACAGTGTCACGAGCCCGAAAGTTTCGTTCCAGGGCCTCAAAAATGGCGTTTTGGACTCGGTTTGATTTTCGGCGACGCCGCCACTGCTCTAAATGCCTTCCGAGGGCACCTAAACTCCTCCACACTCTTCATCAACTAGTAATAGATCAATTTCATCCACTAGCCTTGAGCCAAACTAATAAAACAGTGTCACGAGCCCGAAAGTTTCGTTCCAGGGCCTCAAAAATGGCAGTTTTGGGACTCGGTTTGATTTTCGGCGACGCCACCACTGCTCTAAATGCCTTCCGAGGGCACCTAAACTCCTCCACACTCTCATCAACTAGTAATAGATCAATTTCATCCACTAGCTTGAGCCAAACTAATAAAAACAGTGTCACGAGCCCGAAAGTTTCGTTCCAGGGCCTCAAAAATGGCAGTTTTGGGACTCGTTTGATTTTCGGCGACGCACCACTGCTCTAAATGCCTTCCGAGGGCACCTAAACTCCTCCACACTCTTCATCAACTAGTAATAGATCAATTTCATCCACTAGCCTTGAGCCAAACTAAATAAAACAGTGTCACGAGCCCGAAAGTTTCGTTCCAGGGCCTCAAAAATGGCAGTTTTGGGACTCGGTTTGATTTTCGGCGACGCCGCCACTGCTCTAAATGCCTTCCGAGGGCACCTAAACTCCTCCACACTCTTCATCAACTAGTAATAGATCAATTTCATCCACTAGCCTTGAGCCAAACTAATAAAACAGTGTCACGAGCCCGAAAGTTTCGTTCCAGGGCCTCAAAAATGGCAGTTTTGGGACTCGGTTTGATTTTCGGCGACGCCACCACTGCTCTAAATGCCTTCCGAGGGCACCTAAACTCCTCCACACTCTTCATCAACTAGTAATAGATCAATTTCATCCACTAGCCTTGAGCCAAACTAATAAAAACAGTGTCACGAGCCCGAAAGTTTCGTTCCAGGGCCTCAAAAATGGAGTTTGGGACTCGGTTGATTTTCGGCGACGCCACCACTGCTCTAAATGCCTTCCGAGGGCACCTAAACTCCTCCACACTCTTCATCAACTAGTAATAGATCAATTTCATCCACTAGCCTTGAGCCAAACTATAAAAACAGTGTCACGAGCCCGAAAGTTTCGTTCCAGGGCCTCAAAAATGGCAGTTTTGGGACTCGGTTTGATTTTCGGCGACGCCACCACTGCTCTAAATGCCTTCCGAGGGCACCTAAACTCCTCCACACTCTTCATCAACTAGTAATAGATCAATTTCATCCACTAGCCTTGAGCCAAACTAATAAAACAGTGTCACGAGCCCGAAAGTTTCGTTCCAGGGCCTCAAAAATGGCAGTTTTGGGACTCGGTTTGATTTTCGGCGACGCCACCACTGCTCTAAATGCCTTCGAGGGCACCTAAACTCCTCCACACTCTTCATCAACTAGTAATAGATCAATTTCATCCACTAGCCTTGAGCCAAACTAATAAAACAGTGTCACGAGCCCGAAAGTTTCGTTCCAGGGCCTCAAAAATGGCAGTTTTGGGACTCGGTTGATTTTCGGCGACCGCCACTGCTCTAAATGCCTTCCGAGGCACCTAAACTCCTCCACACTCTTCATCAACTAGTAATAGATCAATTTCATCCACTAGCCTTGAGCCAACTAATAAAACAGTGTCACGAGCCCGAAAGTTTCGTTCCAGGGCCTCAAAAATGGCAGTTTTGGGACTCGGTTTGATTTTCGGCGACGCCACCACTGCTCTAAATGCCTTCCGAGGGCACCTAAACTCCTCCACACTCTTCATCAACTAGTAATAGATCAATTTCATCCACTAGCCTTGAGCCAAACTAATATAAAACAGTGTCACGAGCCCGAAAGTTTCGTTCCAGGGCCTCAAAAATGGCAGTTTTGGGACTCGGTTTGATTTTCGGCGACGCCACACTGCTCTAAATGCCTTCCGAGGGCACCTAAACTCCTCCACACTCTTCATCAACTAGTAATAGATCAATTTCATCCACTAGCCTTGAGCCAAACTAATAAAACAGTGTCACGAGCCCGAAAGTTTCGTTCCAGGGCCTCAAAAATGGCAGTTTTGGGACTCGGTTTGATTTTCGGCGACGCCACCACTGCTCTAAATGCCTTCGAGGGCACCTAAACTCCTCCACACTCTTCATCAACTAGTAATAGATCAATTTCATCCACTAGCCTTGAGCCAAACTAATAAAACAGTGTCACGAGCCCCGAAAGTTTCGTTCCAGGGCCTCAAAAATGGCCTTTTGGGACTCGGTTTGATTTTCGGCGACGCCACCACTGCTCTAAATGCCTTCCGAGGGCACCTAAACTCCTCCACACTCTTCATCAACTAGTAATAGATCAATTCATCCACTAGCCTTGAGCCAAACTAAATAAAACAGTGTCACGAGCCCGAAAGTTTCGTTCCAGGGCCTCAAAAATGGCAGTTTTGGGACTCGGTTTGATTTTCGGCGACGCACCACTGCTCTAAATGCCTTCCGAGGGCACCTAAACTCCTCCACACTCTTCATCAACTAGTAATAGATCAATTTCATCCACTAGCCTTGAGCCAAACTAATAAAACAGTGTCACGAGCCCGAAAGTTTCGTTCCAGGGCCTCAAAAATGGCAGTTTTGGGACTCGGTTTGATTTTCGGCGACGCCACCACTGCTCTAAATGCCTTCCGAGGGCACCTAAACTCCTCCACACTCTTCATCAACTAGTAATAGATCAATTCATCCACTAGCCTTGAGCCAAACTAATAAAACAGTGTCACGAGCCCGAAAGTTTCGTTCCAGGGCCTCAAAAATGGCAGTTTTGGGACTCGGTTTGATTTTCGGCGACGCCACCACTGCTCTAAATGCCTTCCGAGGGCACCTAAACTCCTCCACACTTCATCAACTAGTAATAGATCAATTTCATCCACTAGCCTTGAGCCAAACTAATAAAACAGTGTCACGAGCCCGAAAGTTTCGTTCCAGGGCCTCAAAAATGGCAGTTTTGGGACTCGGTTTGATTTTCGGCGACGCCACCACTGCTCTAAATGCCTTCCGAGGGCACCTAAACTCCTCCACACTCTTCATCAACTAGTAATAGATCAATTTCATCCACTAGCCTTGAGCCAAACTAATAAAACAGTGTCACGAGCCCGAAAGTTTCGTTCCAGGGCCTCAAAAATGGCAGTTTTGGGACTCGGTTTGATTTTCGGCGACGCCACACTGCTCTAAATGCCTTCCGAGGGCACCTAAACTCCTCCACACTCTTCATCAACTAGTAATAGATCAATTTCATCCACTAGCCTTGAGCCAAACTAATAAAACAGTGTCACGAGCCCGAAAGTTTCGTTCCAGGGCCTCAAAAATGGCAGTTTTGGGACTCGGTTTGATTTTCGGCGACGCGCCACACTGCTCTAAATGCCTTCCGAGGGCACCTAAACTCCTCCACACTCTTCATCAACTAGTAGATCAATTTCATCCACTAGCTTGAGCCAAACTAATAAAACAGTGTCACGAGCCCGAAAGTTTCGTTCCAGGGCCTCAAAAATGGCAGTTTTGGGACTCGGTTTGATTTTCGGCGACGCCACCACTGCTCTAAATGCCTTCCGAGGGCACCTAAACTCCTCCACACTCTTCATCAACTAGTAATAGATCAATTTCATCCACTAGCCTTGAGCCAAACTAATAAAACAGTGTCACGAGCCCGAAAGTTTCGTTCCAGGGCCTCAAAAATGGCAGTTTTGGGACTCGGTTTGATTTTCGGCGACGCCACCACTGCTCTAAATGCCTTCGAGGGCACCTAAACTCCTCCACACTCTTCATCAACTAGTAATAGATCAATTTCATCCACTAGCCTTGAGCCAAACTAATAAAACAGTGTCACGAGCCCGAAAGTTTCGTTCCAGGGCCTCAAAAATGGCAGTTTTGGGACTCGGTTTGATTTTCGGCGACGCCACCACTGCTCTAAATGCCTTCCGAGGGCACCTAAACTCCTCCACACTCTTCATCAACTAGTAATAGATCAATTTCATCCACTAGCCTTGAGCCAAACTAATAAAACAGTGTCACGAGCCCGAAAGTTCGTTCCAGGGCCTCAAAAATGGCAGTTTTGGGACTCGGTTTGATTTTCGGCGACGCCACCACTGCTCTAAATGCCTTCGAGGGCACCTAAACTCCTCCACACTCTCATCAACTAGTAATAGATCAATTCATCCACTAGCCTTGAGCCAAACTAATAAAACAGTGTCACGAGCCCGAAAGTTTCGTTCCAGGGCCTCAAAAAATTGCAGTTTGGGACTCGGTTTGATTTTCGGCGACGCCACCACTGCTCTAAATGCCTTCCGAGGGCACCTAAACTCCTCCACACTCTTCATCAACTAGTAATAGATCAATTTCATCCACTAGCTTGAGCCAAACTAATAAAACAGTGTCACGAGCCCGAAAGTTTCGTTCCAGGGCCTCAAAAATGGCAGTTTTGGGACTCGGTTTGATTTTCGGCGACGCCACCACTGCTCTAAATGCCTTCCGAGGGCACCTAAACTCCTCCACACTCTTCATCAACTAGTAATAGATCAATTTCATCCACTAGCTTGAGCCAAACTAATAAAACAGTGTCACGAGCCCGAAAGTTTCGTTCCAGGGCCTCAAAAATGGCCGTTTTGGGACTCGGTTTGATTTTCGGCGACGCCGCCACTGCTCTAAATGCCTTCCGAGGGCACCTAAACTCCTCCACACTCTTCATCAACGTAATAGATCAATTTCATCCACTAGCTTGAGCCAAACTAATAAAACAGTGTCACGAGCCCGAAAGTTTCGTTCCAGGGCCTCAAAAATGGCAGAGTTTTGGGACTCGGTTTGATTTTCGGGCGGCCACCACTGCTCTAAATGCCTTCCGAGGGCACCTAAACTCCTCCACACTCTTCATCAACTAGTAATAGATCAATTTCATCCACTAGCCTTGAGCCAAACTAATAAAACAGTGTCACGAGCCCGAAAGTTTCGTTCCAGGGCCTCAAAAATGGCAGTTTTGGGACTCGGTTTGATTTTCGGCGACGCCACCACTGCTCTAAATGCCTTCCGAGGGCACCTAAACTCCTCCACACTCTTCATC
Organism: Coix lacryma-jobi var. lacryma-jobi; assembly: GCA_009763385.1. NCBI lineage: Eukaryota > Viridiplantae > Streptophyta > Magnoliopsida > Poales > Poaceae > Coix > Coix lacryma-jobi. The sequence goes on from VDCT01000344.1 coordinate 305,369, forward strand.
AACTAGTAATAGATCAATTTCATCCACTAGCCTTGAGCCAAACTAATAAAACAGTGTCACGAGCCCGAAAGTTTCGTTCCAGGGCCTCAAAAATGGCAGTTTTGGGACTCGGTTTGATTTTCGGCGACGCCACCACTGCTCTAAATGCCTTCCGAGGGCACCTAAACTCCTCCACACTCTTCATCAACTAGTAATAGATCAATTTCATCCACTAGCCTTGAGCCAAACTAATAAAACAGTGTCACGAGCCCGAAAGTTTCGTTCCAGGGCCTCAAAAATGGCAGTTTTGGGACTCGGTTTGATTTTCGGCGACGCCACACTGCTCTAAATGCCTTCCGAGGGCACCTAAACTCCTCCACACTCTTCATCAACTAGTAGTAATAGATCAATTTCATCCACTAGCCTTGAGCCAAACTAATAAAACAGTGTCACGAGCCCGAAAGTTCGTTCCAGGGCCTCAAAAATGGGCGTTTGGGACTCGGTTTGATTTTCGGCGACGCCACCACTGCTCTAAATGCCTTCCGAGGGCACCTAAACTCCTCCACACTCTTCATCAACTAGTAATAGATCAATTTCATCCACTAGCTTGAGCCAAACTAATAAAACAGTGTCACGAGCCCGAAAGTTTCGTTCCAGGGCCTCAAAAATGGCAGTTTTGGGACTCGGTTTGATTTTCGGCGACGCCACCACTGCTCTAAATGCCTTCCGAGGGCACCTAAACTCCTCCACACTCTTCATCAACTAGTAATAGATCAATTTCATCCACTAGCCTTGAGCCAAACTAATAAAACAGTGTCACGAGCCCGAAAGTTTCGTTCCAGGGCCTCAAAAATGGCAGTTTTGGGACTCGGTTTGATTTTCGGCGACGCCACCACTGCTCTAAATGCCTTCCGAGGGCACCTAAACTCCTCCACACTCTTCATCAACTAGTAATAGATCAATTTCATCCACTAGCCTTGAGCCAAACTAAATAAAACAGTGTCACGAGCCCGAAAGTTTCGTTCCAGGGCCTCAAAAATGGCAGTTTTGGGACTCGGTTTGATTTTCGGCGACGCCACCACTGCTCTAAATGCCTTCCGAGGGCACCTAAACTCCTCCACACTCTTCATCAACTAGTAATAGATCAATTTCATCCACTAGCCTTGAGCCAAACTAATAAAAACAGTGTCACGAGCCCGAAAGTTTCGTTCCAGGGCCTCAAAAATGGCAGTTTGGGACTCGGTTTGATTTTCGGCGACGCGCCACTGCTCTTAATGCCTTCCGAGGGCACCTAAACTCCTCCACACTCTTCATCAACTAGTAATAGATCAATTTCATCCACTAGCCTTGAGCCAAACTAATAAAACAGTGTCACGAGCCCGAAAGTTTCGTTCCAGGGCCTCAAAAATGGCAGTTTTGGGACTCGTTTGATTTTCGGCGACGCCACCACTGCTCTAAATGCCTTCCGAGGGCACCTAAACTCCTCCACACTCTTCATCAACTAGTAATAGATCAATTTCATCCACTAGCCTTGAGCCAAACTAATAAAACAGTGTCACGAGCCCGAAAGTTTCGTTCCAGGGCCTCAAAAATGGCAGTTTGGGACTCGGTTTGATTTCGGCGACGCCACCACTGCTCTAAATGCCTTCCGAGGGCACCTAAACTCCTCCACACTCTTCATCAACTAGTAATAGATCAATTTCATCCACTAGCCTTGAGCCAAACTAATAAAACAGTGTCACGAGCCCGAAAGTTTCGTTCCAGGGCCTCAAAAATGGGAGTTTTGGGACTCGGTTTGATTTTCGGCGACGCCACCACTGCTCTAAATGCCTTCCGAGGGCACCTAAACTCCTCCACACTCTTCATCAACTAGTAATAGATCAATTCATCCACTAGCCTTGAGCCAAACTAATAAAACAGTGTCACGAGCCCGAAAGTTTCGTTCCAGGGCCTCAAAAATGGCGTTTTGGGACTCGGTTTGATTTTCGGCGACGCCACCACTGCTCTAAATGCCTTCCGAGGGCACCTAAACTCCTCCACACTCTTCATCAACTAGTAATAGATCAATTTCATCCACTAGCCTTGAGCCAAACTAATAAAACAGTGTCACGAGCCCGAAAGTTTCGTTCCAGGGCCTCAAAAAATGGCAGTTTTGGGACTCGGTTTGATTTTCGGCGACGACGCCACACTGCTCTAAATGCCTTCCGAGGGCACCTAAACTCCTCCACACTCTTCATCAACTAGTAATAGATCAATTTCATCCACTAGCCTTGAGCCAAACTAATATAAAACAGTGTCACGAGCCCGAAAGTTTCGTTCCAGGGCCTCAAAAATGGCAGTTTTGGGACTCGGTTTGATTTCGGCGACGCCACCACTGCTCTAAATGCCTTCCGAGGGCACCTAAACTCCTCCACACTCTTCATCAAACTAGTAATAGATCAATTTCATCCACTAGCCTTGAGCCAAACTAATATAAAACAGTGTCACGAGCCCGAAAGTTTCGTTCCAGGGCCTCAAAAATGGCAGTTTTGGACTCGGTTTGATTTTCGGCGACGCGCCACCACTGCTCTAAATGCCTTCCGAGGGAACCTAAACCTCCACACTCTTCATCAACTAGTAATAGATCAATTTCATCCACTAGCCTGAGCCAAAACTAATAAAACAGTGTCACGATCCCGAAAGTTTCGTTCCAGGGCCTCAAAAATGGCCGTTTTGGGACTCGGTTTGATTTTCGGCGACGCCGCCACTGCTCTAAATGCCTTCCGAGGGCACCTAAACTCCTCCACACTCTTCATCAACTAGTAATAGATCAATTTCATCCACTAGCCTTGAGCCAAACTAATAAAACAGTGTCACGAGCCCGAAAGTTTCGTTCCAGGGCCTCAAAAATGGCAGTTTTGGGACTCGGTTTGATTTCGGCGACGCCACCACTGCTCTAAATGCCTTCCGAGGGCACCTAAACTCCTCCACACTCTTCATCAACTAGTAATAGATCAATTTCATCCACTAGCCTTGAGCCAAAAATAAAACAGTGTCACGAGCCCGAAAGTTTCGTTCCAGGGCCTCAAAAATGGCAGTTTTGGGACTCGGTTTGATTTTCGGCGACGACCATGCTCTAAATGCCTTCCGAGGGCACCTAAACTCCTCCACACTCTTCATCAACTAGTAATAGATCAATTTCATCCACTAGCCTTGAGCCAAACTAATAAAACAGTGTCACGAGCCCGAAAGTTTCGTTCCAGGGCCTCAAAAATGGCAGTTTTGGGACTCGGTTTGATTTTCGGCGACGCCCCACTGCTCTAAATGCCTTCCGAGGGCACCTAAACTCCTCCACACTCTTCATCAACTAGTAATAGATCAATTTCATCCACTAGCTTGAGCCAAACTAATAAAACAGTGTCACGAGCCCGAAAGTTTCGTTCCAGGGCCTCAAAAATGGAGTTTTGGGACTCGGTTTGATTTCGGCGACGCCACCACTGCTCTAAATGCCTTCCGAGGGCACCTAAACTCCTCCACACTCTTCATCAACTAGTAATAGATCAATTTCATCCACTAGCCTTGAGCCAAACTAATAAAACAGTGTCACGAGCCCGAAAGTTTCGTTCCAGGGCCTCAAAAATGGCAGTTTTGGGACTCGGTTTGATTTTCGGCGACGCCACCACTGCTCTAAATGCCTTCCGAGGGCACCTAAACTCCTCCACACTCATCAACTAGTAATAGATCAATTTCATCCACTAGCCTTGAGCCAAACTAATAAAACAGTGTCACGAGCCCGAAAGTTTCGTTCCAGGGCCTCAAAAATGGCAGTTTTGGGACTCGGTTTGATTTTCGGCGACGCCGCCACTGCTCTAAATGCCTTCCGAGGGCACCTAAACTCCTCCACACTCTTCATCAACTAGTAATAGATCAATTTCATCCACTAGCCTGAGCCAAACTAATAAAACAGTGTCACGAGCCCGAAAGTTTCGTTCCAGGGCCTCAAAAATGGCAGTTTTTGTTTTGGGCTCGGTTTGATTTTCGGCGACGCCACCACTGCTCTAAATGCCTTCGAGGGCACCTAAACTCCTCCACCCTCTTCATCAAAAGTAATAGATCAATTTCATCCACTATCCTTGAGCCAAACTAATAAAACAGTGTCACGAGCCCGAAAGTTTCGTTCCAGGGCCTCAAAAAAATGGAGTTTTGGACTCGGTTTGATTTTCGGCGACGCCACCACTGCTCTAAATGCCTTCCGAGGGCACCTAAACTCCTCCACACTCTTCATCAACTAGTAATAGATCAATTTCATCCACTAGCCTTGAGCCAAACTATAAAACAGTGTCACGAGCCCGAAAGTTTCGTTCCAGGGCCTCAAAAATGGCCGTTTTGGGACTCGGTTTGATTTCGGCGACGCCACCACTGCTCTAAATGCCTTCCGAGGGAAACCTAACTCTCCACACTCTTCATCAACTAGTAATAGATCTTCAATTTCATCCACTAGCCTTGAGCCAAACTAATATAAAACAGTGTCACGATCCGAAAGTTTCGTTCCAGGGCCTCAAAAATGGCCGTTTTGGGACTCGGTTTGATTTTCGGCGACGCCACCACTGCTCTAAATGCCTTCCGAGGGCAACTAAACTCCTCCACACTCTTCATCAACTAGTAATAGATCAATTTCATCCACTAGCCTTGAGCCAAACTAATAAAACAGTGTCACGAGCCCGAAAGTTTCGTTCCAGGGCCTCAAAAATGGCAGTTTTGGGACTCGGTTTGATTTTCGGCGACGCCACCACTGCTCTAAATGCCTTCCGAGGGCACCTAAACTCCTCCACACTCTTCATCAACTAGTAATAGATCAATTTCATCCACTAGCCTTGAGCCAAACTAATAAAACAGTGTCACGATCCGAAAGTTTCGTTCCAGGGCCTCAAAAATGGCGTTTTGGGACTCGGTTTGATTTTCGGCGACGCCACCACTGCTCTTAATGCCTTCCGAGGGCACCTAAACTCCTCCACACTCTTCATCAACTAGTAATAGATCAATTTCATCCACTAGCTTGAGCCAAACTAATAAAACAGTGTCACGAGCCCGAAAGTTTCGTTCCAGGGCCTCAAAAATGGCAGTTTTGGGACTCGGTTTGATTTTCGGCGACGCCACCACTGCTGCTCTAAATGCCTTCCGAGGGCACCTAAACTCCTCCACACTCTTCATCAACTAGTAATAGATCAATTTCATCCATAGCTTGAGCCAAACTAATAAAACAGTGTCACGATCCCGAAAGTTTCGTTCCAGGGCCTCAAAAATGGCAGTTTTGGGACTCGGTTTGATTTTCGGCGACGCCACCACTGCTCTAAATGCCTTCCGAGGGCACCTAAACTCCTCCACACTCTTCATCAACTAGTAATAGATCAATTTCATCCACTAGCTTGAGCCCAAACTAATAAAACAGTGTCACGAGCCCGAAAGTTTCGTTCCAGGGCCTCAAAAATGGCAGTTTTGGGACTCGGTTTGATTTTCGGCGACGCCACCACTGCTCTAAATGCCTTCCGAGGGAACCTAAACTCCTCCACACTCTTCATCAACTAGTAATAGATCAATTTCATCCACTAGCATTGAGCCAAACTAATAAAACAGTGTCACGATCCCGAAAGTTTCGTTCCAGGGCCTCAAAAATGGCCGTTTTGGGACTCGGTTTGATTTTCGGCGACGCCACCACTGCTCTAAATGCCTTCCGAGGGCACCTAAACTCCTCCACACTCTTCATCAACTAGTAATAGATCAATTTCATCCACTAGCATTGAGCCAAACTAATAAAACAGTGTCACGATCCCGAAAGTTTCGTTCCAGGGCCTCAAAAATGGCCGTTTTGGGACTCGGTTTGATTTTCGGCGACGCCACCACTGCTCTAAATGCCTTCCGAGGGCACCTAAACTCCTCCACACTCTTCATCAACTAGTAATAGATCAATTTCATCCACTAGCCTTGAGCCAAACTAATAAAACAGTGTCACGAGCCCGAAAGTTTCGTTCCAGGGCCTCAAAAATGGCAGTTTTGGGACTCGGTTTGATTTTCGGCGACGCCACCACTGCTCTAAATGCCTTCCGAGGGCACCTAAACTCCTCCACACTCTTCATCAACTAGTAATAGATCAATTTCATCCACTAGCCTTGAGCCAAACTAATAAAACAGTGTCACGAGCCGAAAGTTTCGTTCCAGGGCCTCAAAAATGGCAGTTTTGGGACTCGGTTTGATTTTCGGCGACGCCACCACTGCTCTAAATGCCTTCCGAGGGAACTAAACTCCTCCACACTCTTCATCAACTAGTAATAGATCAATTTCATCCACTGAGCCTTAAAACTAATAAAACAGTGTCACGATCCCCGAAAGTTTCGTTCCAGGGCCTCAAAAATGGCAGTTTTGGGACTCGGTTTGATTTTCGGCGACGCCGCCACTGCTCTAAATGCCTTCCGAGGGCACCTAAACTCCTCCACACTCTTCATCAACTAGTAATAGATCAATTTCATCCACTAGCTTGAGCCAAACTAATAAAACAGTGTCACGAGCCCGAAAGTTTCGTTCCAGGGCCTCAAAAATGGCAGTTTGGGACTCGGTTTGATTTTCGGCGACGCCACCACTGCTCTAAATGCCTTCCGAGGGCACCTAAAATCCTCCACACTCTTCATCAACTAGTAATAGATCAATTTCATCCACTAGCCTTGAGCCAAACTAATAAAACAGTGTCACGATCCGAAAGTTTCGTTCCAGGGCCTCAAAAATGGCAGTTTTGGGACTCGGTTTGATTTTCGGCGACGCCACCACTGCTCTAAATGCCTTCCGAGGGCACCTAAACTCCTCCACACTCTTCATCAACTAGTAATAGATCAATTTCATCCACTAGCCTTGAGCCAAACTAATAAAACAGTGTCACGATCCGAAAGTTTCGTTCCAGGGCCTCAAAAATGGCCGTTTTGGGACTCGGTTTGATTTTCGGCGACGCCACCACTGCTCTAAATGCCTTCCGAGGGCACCTAAACTCCTCCACACTCTTCATCAACTAGTAATAGATCAATTTCATCCACTAGCCTTGAGCCAAACTAATAAAACAGTGTCACGATCCCGAAAGTTTCGTTCCAGGGCCTCAAAAATGGCCGTTTTGGGACTCGGTTTGATTTTCGGCGACGCCACCACTGCTCTTAATGCCTTCCGAGGGCACCTAAACTCCTCCACACTCTTCATCAACTAGTAATAGATCAATTTCATCCACTAGCCTGAGCCAAACTAATAAAACAGTGTCACGAGCCGAAAGTTTCGTTTCCAGGGCCTCAAAAATGGCAGTTTTGGGACTCGGTTGATTTTCGGCGACGCCACCACTGCTCTAAATGCCTTCCGAGGGCACCTAAACTCTCCACACTCTCATCAACTAGTAATAGATCAATTTCATCCACTAGCCTTGAGCCAAACTAATAAAACAGTGTCACGATCCCGAAAGTTTCGTTCCAGGGCCTAAAATGGCCGTTTTGGGACTCGGTTTGATTTTCGGCGACCACCACTGCTCTAAATGCCTTCCGAGGGCACCTAAACTCCTCCACACTCTTCATCAACTAGTAATAGATCAATTTCATCCACTAGCTTGAGCCAAACTAATAAAACAGTGTCACGAGCCCGAAAGTTTCGTTCCAGGGCCTCAAAAATGGCAGTTTTGGGACTCGGTTTGATTTTCGGCGACGCCACCACTGCTCTAAATGCCTTCCGAGGGCACCTAAACTCCTCCACACTCTTCATCAACTAGTAATAGATCAATTCATCCACTAGCCTTGAGCCAAACTAATAAAACAGTGTCACGAGCCCGAAAGTTTCGTTCCAGGGCCTCAAAAATGGAGTTTGGGACTCGGTTTGATTTTCGGCGACGCCACCACTGCTCTAAATGCCTTCCGAGGGCACCTAAACTCCTCCACACTCTTCATCAACTAGTAATAGATCAATTTCATCCACTAGCCTTGAGCCAAACTAATAAAACAGTGTCACGAGCCCGAAAGTTTCGTTCCAGGGCCTCAAAAATGGCGTTTTGGGACTCGGTTTGATTTTCGGCGACGCCACCACTGCTCTAAATGCCTTCCGAGGGCACCTAAACTCCTCCACACTCTTCATCAACTAGTAATAGATCAATTTCATCCACTAGCATTGAGCCAAACTAATAAAACAGTGTCACGATCCCGAAAGTTTCGTTCCAGGGCCTCAAAAATGGCCGTTTGGGACTCGGTTTGATTTTCGGCGACGCCGCCACTGCTCTAAATGCCTTCCGAGGGCACCTAAACTCCTCCACACTCTTCATCAACTAGTAATAGATCAATTTCATCCACTAGCCTTGAGCCAAAAAATTAAAAAACAGTGTCACGAGCCCGAAAGTTTCGTTCCAGGGCCTCAAAAATGGCAGTTTTGGGACTCGGTTTGATTTTCGGCGACGCCACCACTGCTCTAAATGCCTTCCGAGGGCACCTAAACTCCTCCACACTCTTCATCAACTAGTAATAGATCAATTTCATCCACTAGCCTTGAGCCAAACTAAATAAAACAGTGTCACGAGCCGAAAGTTTCGTTCCAGGGCCTCAAAAATGGCAGTTTTGGGACTCGGTTTGATTTTCGGCGACGCCACCACTGCTCTAAATGCCTTCCGAGGGCACCTAAACTCCTCCACACTCTTCATCAACTAGTAATAGATCAATTTCATCCACTAGCCTTGAGCCAAACTAAATAAAACAGTGTCACGAGCCCGAAAGTTTCGTTCCAGGGCCTCAAAAATGGCAGTTTTGGGACTCGGTTTGATTTTCGGCGACGCCACCACTGCTCTAAATGCCTTCGAGGGCACCTAAACTCCTCCACACTCTTCATCAACTAGTAATAGATCAATTTCATCCACTAGCCTTGAGCCAAACTAATAAAACAGTGTCACGATCCGAAAGTTTCGTTCCAGGGCCTCAAAAATGGCCGTTTTGGGACTCGGTTTGATTTTCGGCGACGCCGCCACTGCTCTAATGCCTTCCGAGGGCACCTAAACTCCTCCACACTCTTCATCAACTAGTAATAGATCAATTTCATCCACTAGCCTTGAGCCAAACTAATAAAACAGTGTCACGAGCCGAAAGTTTCGTTCCAGGGCCTCAAAAATGGCAGTTTTGGGACTCGGTTTGATTTTCGGCGACGCCACCACTGCTCTAAATGCCTTCCGAGGGCACCAAAACTCTCCACACTCTTCATCAACTAGTAATAGATCAATTTCATCCACTAGCCTTGAGCCAACTAATAAAAAAGTGTCACGATCCGAAAGTTTCGTTCCAGGGCCTCAAAAATGGCAGTTTTGGGACTCGGTTTGATTTTCGGCGACGCCACCACTGCTCTAAATGCCTTCCGAGGGCACCTAAACTCCTCCACACTCTTCATCAACTAGTAATAGATCAATTTCATCCACTAGCCTTGAGCCAAACTAATAAAACAGTGTCACGATCCCGAAAGTTTCGTTCCAGGGCCTCAAAAATGGCCGTTTTGGGACTCGGTTTGATTTTCGGCGACGCCACCACTGCTCTAAATGCCTTCCGAGGGCACCTAAACTCCTCCACACTCTTCATCAACTAGTAATAGATCAATTTCATCCACTAGCCTTGAGCCAAACTATAAAACAGTGTCACGATCCCGAAAGTTTCGTTCCAGGGCCTCAAAAATGGCAGTTTTGGGACTCGGTTTGATTTTCGGCGACGCCACCACTGCTCTAAATGCCTTCCGAGGGCACCTAAACTCCTCCACACTCTTCATCAACTATAGTAATAGATCAATTTCATCCACTAGCCTTGAGCCAAACTAATAAAACAGTGTCACGAGCCCGAAAGTTTCGTTCCAGGGCCTCAAAAATGGCAGTTTTGGGACTCGGTTTGATTTTCGGCGACGCCACCACTGCTAAATGCCTTCCGAGGGCACCTAAACTCCTCCACACTCTTCATCAACTAGTAATAGATCAATTTCATCCACTAGCTTGAGCCAAACTAATAAAACAGTGTCACGAGCCCGAAAGTTTCGTTCCAGGGCCTCAAAAATGGCAGTTTTGGGACTCGGTTTGATTTTCGGCGACGCGCCACACTGCTCTAAATGCCTTCGAGGGCACCTAAACTCCTCCACACTCTTCATCAACTAGTAATAGATCAATTTCATCCACTAGCTTGAGCCAAACTAATAAAACAGTGTCACGAGCCCGAAAGTTTCGTTCCAGGGCCTCAAAAATGGCAGTTTTGGGACTCGGTTTGATTTTCGGCGACGCCACCACTGCTCTAAATGCCTTCCGAGGGCACCTAAACTCTCCACACTCTTCATCAACTAGTAATAGATCAATTTCATCCACTAGCCTTGAGCCAAACTAATAAAACAGTGTCACGAGCCCGAAAGTTTCGTTCCAGGGCCTCAAAAATGGCAGTTTTGGGACTCGGTTTGATTTTCGGCGACGCCACCACTGCTCTAAATGCCTTCCGAGGGCACCTAAACTCCTCCACACTCTTCATCAACTAGTAATAGATCAATTTCATCCACTAGCTTGAGCCAAACTAATAAAACAGTGTCACGATCCCGAAAGTTTCGTTCCAGGGCCTCAAAAATGGCAGTTTTGGGACTCGGTTGATTTTCGGCGACGCCCCACTGCTCTAAATGCCTTCCGAGGGCACCTAAACTCCTCCACACTCTTCATCAACTAGTAATAGATCAATTTCATCCACTAGCCTTGAGCCAAACTAATAAAACAGTGTCACGAGCCCGAAAGTTTCGTTCCAGGGCCTCAAAAATGGCAGTTTTGGGACTCGGTTTGATTTTCGGCGACGCCACCACTGCTCTAAATGCCTTCCGAGGGCACCTAAACTCCTCCACACTCTTCATCAACTAGTAATAGATCAATTTCATCCACTAGCCTTGAGCCAAACTAATAAAACAGTGTCACGAGCCCGAAAGTTTCGTTCCAGGGCCTCAAAAATGGCGTTTTGGGACTCGGTTTGATTTTCGGCGACGCCACCACTGCTTAAATGCCTTCCGAGGGCACCTAAACTCTCCACACTCTTCATCAAACTAGTAATAGAATCAATTTCTTCATCCACTAGCCTTGAGCCAAACTAATAAAACAGTGTCACGAGCCCGAAAGTTTCGTTCCAGGGCCTCAAAAATGGCCGTTTTGGGACTCGGTTTGATTTTCGGCGACGCCGCCACTGCTCTAAATGCCTTCCGGGCACCTAAACTCTCCACACTCTCATCAACTAGTAATAGATCAATTTCATCCACTAGCTTGAGCCAAACTAATAAAACAGTGTCACGAGCCCGAAAGTTTCGTTCCAGGGCCTCAAAAATGGCAGTTTTGGGACTCGGTTTGATTTTCGGCGACGCCCCACTGCTCTCTAAATGCCTTCCGAGGGCACCTAAACTCCTCCACACTCTTCATCAACTAGTAATAGATCAATTTCATCCACTAGCCTTGAGCCAAACTAATAAAACAGTGTCACGAGCCCGAAAGTTTCGTTCCAGGGCCTCAAAAATGGCAGTTTTGGGACTCGGTTTGATTTTCGGCGACGCCACCACTGCTCTAAATGCCTTCCGAGGGCACCTAAACTCCTCCACACTCTTCATCAACTAGTAATAGATCAATTTCATCCACTAGCATTGAGCCAAACTAATAAAACAGTGTCACGATCCCGAAAGTTTCGTTCCAGGGCCTCAAAAATGGCGTTTTGGGACTCGGTTTGATTTTCGGCGACGCCGCCACTGCTCTAAATGCCTTCCGAGGGCACCTAAACTCCTCCACACTCTTCATCAACTAGTAATAGATCAATTTCATCCACTAGCCTTGAGCCAAACTAAATAAAACAGTGTCACGATCCCGAAAGTTTCGTTCCAGGGCCTCAAAAATGGCCGTTTTGGGACTCGGTTTGATTTCGGCGACGCCACCACTGCTCTAAATGCCTTCGAGGGGCACCTAAACTCCTCCACACTCTTCATCAACTAGTAATAGATCAATTTCATCCACTAGCCTTGAGCCAAACTAATTAAACAGTGTCACGATCCCGAAAGTTTCGTTCCAGGGCCTCAAAAATGGCAGTTTTGGGACTCGGTTTGCGAGCGACACCTGCTCTAAATGCCTTGAGGGGAACCTCCTAATAGTTTTCATTCTAGTAATAGATCTTTTCATCCACTAGTTTTAAAACAGTGTGAGTTTTTTCCCCAAAGTTTTGGGGGCTCAAAAAAAAAAAGTTTTGTTTTCTCGGTTTGATTCGGCCCGCCCACTGCTCTAAATGCCTTCCGAGGGAACCTAAACTCCTCCACACTCTCATCAACTAGTAATAGATCAATTTCATCCACTAGCATTGAGGCCAAACTAAAAAAACAGTGTCACGATCCCGAAAGTTTCGTTCCAGGGCCTCAAAAATGGCCGTTTTGGGACTCGGTTTGATTTTCGGCGACGCCACCACTGCTCTAAATGCCTTCCGAGGGCACCTAAACTCCTCCACACTCTTCATCAACTAGTAATAGATCAATTTCATCCACTAGCCTTGAGCCAAACTAATAAAACAGTGTCACGAGCCCGAAAGTTTCGTTCCAGGGCCTCAAAAATGGCAGTTTTGGCAGTTTTGGGACTCGGTTGATTTTCGGCGACGCCACCACTGCTCTAAATGCCTTCTGAGGGCACCTAAACTCCTCCACACTCTTCATCAACTAGTAATAGATCAATTTCATCCACTAGCCTTGAGCCAAACTAATAAAACAGTGTCACGAGCCCGAAAGTTTCGTTCCAGGGCCTCAAAAAATGGCGTTTTTGGGACTCGGTTTGATTTTCGGCGACGCCACCACTGCTCTAATGCCTTCCGAGGGCACCTAAACTCCTCCACACTCTTCATCAACTAGTAATAGATCAATTTCATCCACTAGCCTTGAGCCAAAACTAATAAAACAGTGTCACGATCCCGAAAGTTTCGTTCCAGGGCCTCAAAAATGGCCGTTTTGGGACTCGGTTTGATTTTCGGCGACGCCACCACTGCTCTAAATGCCTTCCGAGGGCACCTAAACTCCTCCACACTCTTCATCAACTAGTAATAGATCAATTTCATCCACTAGCTTGAGCAAACTAATAAAAACAGTGTCACGATCCCGAAAGTTTCGTTCCAGGGCCTCAAAAATGGCAGTTTTGGGACTCGGTTTGATTTTCGGCGACGCCACCACTGCTCTAAATGCCTTCCGAGGGCACCCTAAACTCCTCCACACTCTTCATCAACTAGTAATAGATCAATTTCATCCACTAGCTTGAGCCCAAACTAATAAAACAGTGTCACGAGCCGAAAGTTTCGTTCCAGGGCCTCAAAAATGGCAGTTTTGGGACTCGGTTTGATTTTCGGCGACGCCACCACTGCTCTAAATGCCTTCCGAGGGCACCTAAACTCCTCCACACTCTTCATCAACTAGTAATAGATCAATTTCATCCACTAGCCTTGAGCCAAACTAATAAAACAGTGTCACGAGCCCGAAAGTTTCGTTCCAGGGCCTCAAAAATGGCCGTTTTGGGACTCGGTTTGATTTTCGGCGACGCCACCACTGCTCTAAATGCCTTCCGAGGGAACCTAAACTCCTCCACACTCTTCATCAACTAGTAATAGATCAATTTCATCCACTAGCCTTGAGCCAAACTAATAAAACAGTGTCACGATCCCGAAAGTTTCGTTCCAGGGCCTCAAAAATGGCCGTTTTGGGACTCGGTTTGATTTTCGGCGACGCCGCCACTGCTCTTAATGCCTTCCTTCCGAGGGCACCTAAACTCCTCCACACTCTTCATCAACTAGTAATAGATCAATTCATCCACTAGCTTGAGCCAAACTAATAAAACAGTGTCACGAGCCCGAAAGTTTCGTTCCAGGGCCTCAAAAATGGCAGTTTTGGGACTCGGTTTGATTTTCGGCGACGCCACCACTGCTCTAAATGCCTTCCGAGGGCACCAAAACTCCTCCACACTCTTCATCAACTAGTAATAGATCAATTTCATCCACTAGCCTTGAGCCAAACTAATAAAACAGTGTCACGATCCCAAAAGTTTCGTTCCAGGGCCTCAAAAATTGTAGTTTTGGGACTCGGTTTGATTTCCGGCGACGCCACACTGCTCTTAAATGCCTTCCGAGGGCACCTAAACTCCTCCACACTCTTCATCAACTAGTAATAGATCAATTTCATCCACTAGCATGAGCCAAACTAAATAAAACAGTGTCACGATCCCGAAAGTTTCGTTCCAGGGCCTCAAAAATGGCCGTTTAGGACTCGGTTTGATTTTCGGCGACGCCACCACTGCTCTAAATGCCTTCCGAGGGAACCTAAACTCCTCCACACTCTTCATCAACTAGTAATAGATCAATTTCATCCACTAGCATTGAGCCAAACTAATAAAACAGTGTCACGATCCCGAAAGTTTCGTTCCAGGGCCTCAAAAATGGCCGTTTTGGGACTCGGTTTGATTTTCGGCGACGCCGCCACTGCTCTAAATGCCTTCCGAGGGCACCTAAAACTCCTCCACACTCTTCATCAACTAGTAATAGATCAATTCATCCACTAGCCTTGAGCCAAACTAATAAAACAGTGTCACGATCCCGAAAGTTTCGTTCCAGGGCCTCAAAAATGGCCGTTTTGGGACTCGGTTGATTTTCGGCGACGCCACCACTGCTCTTAAATGCCTTCCGAGGGCACCTAAACTCCTCCACACTCTTCATCAAAGTAATAATAGATCAATTTCATCCACTAGCTTGAGCCAAACTAATAAAACAGTGTCACGAGCCCGAAAGTTTCGTTCCAGGGCCTCAAAAATGGCAGTTTTGGGACTCGGTTTGATTTTCGGCGACGCCACCAATGCTCTAAATGCCTTCCGAGGGCACCTAAACTCCTCCACACTTCATCAACTAGTAATAGATCAATTTCATCCACTAGCTTGAGCCAAACTAAATAAAAACAGTGTCACGATCCCGAAAGTTTCGTTCCAGGGCCTCAAAAATGGCCGTTTTGGGACTCGGTTTGATTTTCGGCGACGCCGCCACTGCTCTAAATGCCTTCCGAGGGCACCCTAAACTCCTCACACTCTTCATCAACTAGTAATAGATCAATTTCATCCACTAGCCTTGAGCCAAACTAATAAAACAGTGTCACGAGCCCGAAAGTTTCGTTCCAGGGCCTCAAAAAATGGCAGTTTGAAGGCAGTTATGGCTTGTTTTGGGACTCGGTTTGATTTTCGGCGACGCCACCACTGCTCTAAATGCCTTCCGAGGGCACCCAAAACTCCTCCACACTCTTCATCAACTAGTAATAGATCAATTTCATCCACTAGCCTTGAGCCAAACTAAAAAAAAGTGTCACGATCCCAAAGTTTTTTCCAGGGCCTCAAAAAATGGTAGTTTGGGACTCGGTTTGATTTTCGGCGACGACCACCACTGCTCTAAATGCCTTCCGAGGGCACCTAAACTCCTCCACACTCTTCATCAACTAGTAATAGATCAATTTCATCCACTAGCATTGAGCCAAACTAATTAAAACAGTGTCACGATCCCGAAAGTTTCGTTCCAGGGCCTCAAAAATGGACGTTTTGGGACTCGGTTTGATTTTCGGCGACGCCACCACTGCTCTAAATGCCTTCGAGGGAACCTAAACTCCTCCACACTCTTCATCAACTAGTAATAGATCAATTTCATCCACTAGCATTGAGCCAACTAATAAAACAGTGTCACGATCCCGAAAGTTTCGTTCCAGGGCCTCAAAAATGGCCGTTTTGGGACTCGGTTTGATTTTCGGCGACGCACGCCCACCATGCTCTACAATGCCTTCATCCGAGGGCCACTACTAACACTCTCACACTCTTCACAACTAGTAATAGATCAATTTCATCCACTGCCTTGAGCCACACTCTAATAAAATACACTGTCACGAGCCGAAAAGT
The DNA here is from genome assembly GCA_009763385.1 of Coix lacryma-jobi var. lacryma-jobi. NCBI lineage: Eukaryota > Viridiplantae > Streptophyta > Magnoliopsida > Poales > Poaceae > Coix > Coix lacryma-jobi. The sequence continues at coordinate 321,306 of VDCT01000344.1, forward strand.
TTCGTTCCAAAGGGCGTTCCTCCAAAAATGGCAAAGTTTTGGGACTCGGTTTGATTTTCGGCGACGCCACCACTGCTCTCTAAATGCCTTCTGAGGGCACCTAAACTCCTCCACACTCTTCATCAACTAGTAATAGATCAATTTCATCCACTAGCCTGAGCCAAACTAATAAAACAGTGTCACGACCCGAAAGTTGTTCGTTCCAGGGCCTCAAAAATGGCTGTTTTGGGACTCGGTTTGATTTTCGGCGACGCCCCCCCACTTCTCTAAATGCCTTCCGAGGGCACCTAAACTCCTCCACACTCTTCATCAACTAGTAATAGATCAATTTCATCCTAGCCTTGAGCCAAACTAATAAAACAGTGTCACGAGCCCGAAAGTTTCGTTCCAGGGCCTCAAAAATGGCTGTTTTGGGACTCGGTTTGATTTTCGGCGACGCCCCCACTTCTCTAAATGCCTTCCGAGGGCACCTAAACTCCTCCACACTCTTCATCAACTAGTAATAGATCATTTCATTTCATCATCACCACTAGCCTTGAGCCAAACTAATAAAACAGTGTCACGAGCCCGAAAGTTTCGTTCCAGGCCTCAAAAATGGCTGTTTTGGGACTCGGTTTGATTTTCGGCGACGCCCCCACTTCTCTAAATGCCTTCCGAGGCACCTAAACTCCTCCACACTCTTCATCAACTAGTAATAGATCAATTTCATCCACTAGCCTTGAGCCAAACTAATAAACAGTGTCACGAGCCCGAAACTTTCGTTCCAGGGCCTCAAAAATGGCTGTTTTGGGACTCGGTTTGATTTTCGGCGACGCCCCCACTTCTCTAAATGCCTTCCGAGGGCACCTAAACTCCTCCACACTCTTCATCAACTAGTAATAGATCAATTTCAACCACTAGCCTTGAGCCAAACTAATAAAACAGTGTCACGAGCCCGAAAGTTTCGTTCCAGGGCCTCAAAAATGGCTGTTTTGGGACTCGGTTTGATTTTCGGCGACGCCCCCACTTCTCTAAATGCCTTCCGAGGGCACCTAAACTCCTCCACACTCTTCATCAACTAGTAATAGATCAATTTCATCCACTAGCCTTGAGCCAAACTAATAAAACAGTGTCACGAGCCCGAAAGTTTCGTTCCAGGCCTCAAAAATGGCTGTTTTGGGACTCGGTTTGATTTTCGGCGACGCCCCCACTTCTCTAAATGCCTTCCGAGGGCACCTAAACTCCTCCACACTCTTCATCAACTAGTAATAGATCAATTTCATCCACTAGCCTTGAGCCAAACTAATAAACAGTGTCACGAGCCCGAAAGTTTCGTTCCAGGGCCTCAAAAATGGCTGTTTTGGGACTCGGTTTGATTTTCGGCGACGCCCCCACTTCTCTAAATGCCTTCCGAGGGCACCTAAACTCCTCCACACTCTTCATCAACTAGTAATAGATCAATTTCAACCACTAGCCTTGAGCCAAACTAATAAAACAGTGTCACGAGCCCGAAACTTTCGTTCCAGGGCCTCAAAAATGGCTGTTTTGGGACTCGGTTGATTTTCGGCGACGCCCCCCACTTCTCTAAATGCCTTCTGAGGGCACCTAAACTCCTCCACACTCTTCATCACTAGTAATAGATCAATTTCAATTCAACCACTAGCCTTGAGCCAAACTAATAAAACAGTGTCACGAGCCCGAAAGTTTCGTTCCAGGGCCTCAAAAATGGCTGTTTTGGGACTCGTTTTGATTTTCGGCGACGCCCCCACTTCTCTAAATGCCTTCCGAGGGCACCTAAACTCCTCCACACTCTTCATCAACTAGTAATAGATCAATTTCATCCACTAGCCTTGAGCCAAACTAATAAAACAGTGTCACGAGCCCGAAAGTTTCGTTCCAGGGCCTCAAAAATGGCTTTTTGGGACTCGGTTTGATTTTCGACGCGACGCCCCCACTTCTCTAAATGCCTTCCGAGGGCACCTAAACTCCTCCACACTCTTCATCAACTAGTAATAGATCAATTTCATCCACTAGCCTTGAGCCAAACTAATAAAACAGTGTCACGAGCCCGAAAGTTTCGTTCCAGGGCCTCAAAATGGCTGTTTTGGGACTCGGTTTGATTTTCGGCGACGCCCCCACTTCTCTAAATGCCTTCCGAGGGCACCTAAACTCCTCCACACTCTTCATCAACTAGTAATAGATCAATTCATCCATCTCACTACCTTGAGCCAAACTAATAAAACATTGTCACGAGCCCGAAACTTTTTCGTTCCAGGGCCTCAAAAATGGCTGTTTTGGGACTCGGTTTGATTTTCGGCGACGCCCCCACTTCTCTAAATGCCTTCCGAGGGCACCTAACCTCCTCCACACTCTTCATCAACTAGTAATAGATCAATTTCAATCCACTACCTTGAGCCAAACTAATAAAACAGTGTCACGAGCCCGAAAGTTTTCGTTCCAGGGCCTCAAAAATGGCTGTTTTTGGGACTTCGGTTTGATTTTCGGCGACGCCCCCACTTCTCTAAATGCCTTCCGAGGGCACCTAACTCCTCCACACACACTCTTCATCAACTGAGATAATTCATCATCATTCACATCCACTAGCCTTGAGCCAAACTAATAAAACAGTGCCACGAGCCCGAAAGTTTCGTTCCAGGGCCTCAAAAATGGCCGTTTTGGGACTCGGTTTGATTTTCGGCGACGCCCCCACTTCTCTAAATGCCTTCCGAGGGCACCTAAACTCCTCCACACTCTTCATCAACTAGTAATAGATCAATTTCATCCACTAGCCTTGAGCCAAACTAATAAAACAGTGCCACGAGCCGAAAGTTTCGTTCCATGGCCTCAAAAATGGCCGTTTTGGGACTCGGTTTGATTTTCGGCGACGCCCCCACTTCTCTAAATGCCTTCCGAGGGCACCTAAACTCCTCCCACTCTTCATCAACTAGTAATAGATCAATTTCATCATCCACTAGCCTTGAGCCAAACTAATAAAACAGTGCCACGAGCCAAAGTTTCGTTCCAGGGCCTCAAAAATGGCCGTTTTGGGACTCGGTTTGATTTTCGGACGCCCCCACCCACTTCTCTAAATGCCTTCCGAGGGCACCTAAACTCCTCCACACTCTTCATCAACTAGTAATAGATCAATTTCATCCACTAGCCTTGAGCCAAACTAATAAAACAGTGCCACGAGCCCGAAAGTTTCGTTCCAGGGCCTCAAAAATGGTCGTTTTGGGACTCGGTTTGATTTTCGGCGACGCCCCCACTTCTCTAAATGCCTTCCGAGGGCACCTAAACTCCTCCACACTCTTCATCACTAGTAATAGATCAATTTCATCCACTAGCCTTGAGCCAAACTAATAAAACAGTGCCACGAGCCCAAAGTTTCGTTCCATGGCCTCAAAAATGGCCGTTTTGGGACTCGGTTTGATTTTCGGCGACGCCCCCACTTCTCTAAATGCCTTCCGAGGGCACCTAAACTCCTCCACACTCTTCATCAACTAGTAATAGATCAATTTCATCCACTAGCCTTGAGCCAAACTAATAAACAGTGCCACGAGCCCGAAAGTTTCGTTCCAGGGCCTCAAAAATGGCGTTTTGGGACTCGGTTTGATTTTCGGCGACGCCCCCACTTCTCTAAATGCCTTCCGAGGGCACCTAAACTCCTCCACACTCTCATCAACTAGTAATAGATCAATTTCATCCACTAGCCTTGAGCCAAACTAATAAAACAGTGCCACGAGCCCGAAAGTTTCGTTCCAGGGCCTCAAAAATGGCCGTTTTGGGACTCGGTTTGATTTTCGGCGACGCCCCCACTTCTCTAAATGCCTTCCGAGGGCACCTAAACTCCTCCACACTCTTCATCAACTAGTAATAGATCAATCATTTCATCCACTAGCCTTGAGCCAAACTAATAAAACAGTGCCACGAGCCCGAAAGTTTCGTTCCATGGCCTCAAAAATGGCCGTTTTGGGACTCGGTTTGATTTTCGGCGACGCCCCCACTTCTCTAAATGCCTTCCGAGGGCACCTAAACCTCCCCACACTCTTCATCAACTAGTAATAGATCAATTTCATCCACTAGCCTTGAGCCAAACTAATAAAACAGTGCCACGAGCCCGAAAGTTTCGTTCCAGGGCCTCAAAAATGGCCGTTTTGGGACTCGGTTTGATTTTCGGCGACGCCCCCACTTCTCTAAATGCCTTCCGAGGGCACCTAAACTCCTCCTCCACACTCTTCATCAACTAGTAATAGATCAATTTCATCCACTAGCCTTGAGCCAAACTAATAAAACAGTGCCACGAGCCCGAAAGTTTCGTTCCAGGCCTCAAAAATGGCGTTTTGGGACTCGGTTTGATTTTCGGCGACGCCCCCACTTCTCTAAATGCCTTCCGAGGGCACCTAAACTCCTCCACACTCTTCATCAACTAGTAATAGATCAATTTCATCCACTAGCCTTGAGCCAACTAATAAAACAGTGCCGAGAGCCCGAAAGTTTCGTTCCAGGGCCTCAAAAATGGTCGTTTTGGGACTCGGTTTGATTTTCGGCGACGCCCCCACTTCTCTAATGCCTTCCGAGGGCACCTAAACTCCTCCACACTCTTCATCAACTAGTAATAGATCAATTTCATCCACTAGCCTTGAGCCAAACTAATAAAACAGTGCCACGAGCCCGAAAGTTTCGTTCCATGGCCTCAAAAATGGCCGTTTTGGGACTCGTTTTGATTTTCGGCGACGCCCCCACTTCTCTAATGCCTTCCGAGGGCACCTAAATCCTCCACACTCTTCATCAACTAGTAATAGATCAATTTCATCCACTAGCCTTGAGCCAAACTAATAAAACAGTGCCACGAGCCCGAAAGTTTCGTTCCATGGCCTCAAAAATGGCTTGTTTGGGACTCGGTTTGATTTTCGGCGACGCCCCCACTTCTCTAAATGCCTTCCGAGGGCACCTAAACTCCTCCACACTCTTCATAAACTAGTAATAGATCAATTTCATCCACTAGCCTTGAGCCAAACTAATAAAACAGTGCCACGAGCCCGAAAGTTTCGTTCCAGGGCCTCAAAAATGGTCGTTTTGGGACTCGTTTGATTTTCGGCGACGCCCCCACTTCTCTAAATGCCTTCCGAGGGCACCTAACTCCTCCACACTCTTCATCAACTAGTAATAGATCAATTTCATCCACTAGCCTTGAGCCAAACTAATAAAACAGTGCCACGAGCCCGAAAGTTTCGTTCTAGGGCCTCAAAAATGGTCGTTTTGGGACTCGGTTTGATTTTCGGCGACGCCCCCACTTCTCTAAATGCCTTCCGAGGGCACCTAAACTCCTCCACACTCTTCATCAACTAGTAATAGATCAATTCATCCACTAGCCTTGAGCCAAACTAATAAAACAGTGCCACGAGCCCGAAAGTTTCGTTCCAGGGCCTCAAAAATGGCCGTTTTGGGACTCGGTTTGATTTTCGGCGACGCCCCCACTTCTCTAAATGCCTTCCGAGGGCACCTAAACTCCTCCACACTCTTCATCAACTAGTAATAGATCAATTTCATCATCTAGCCTTGAGCCAAACTAATAAACAGTGCCACGAGCCCGAAGTTTCGTTCCATGGGCCTCAAAAATGGCTTGTTTGGGACTCGGTTTGATTTTCGGCGACGCCCCCACTTCTCTAAATGCCTTCCGAGGGCACCTAAACTCCTCCACACTCTTCATCAACTAGTAATAGATCAATTTCATCCACTAGCCTTGAGCCAAACTAATAAAACAGTGCCACGAGCCCAAAATTTTCGTTCCAGGGCCTCAAAAATGGTCGTTTTGGGACTCGGTTTGATTTTCGCGACGCCCCCACTTCTCTAAATGCCTTCCGAGGGCACCTAAACTCCTCCACACTCTTCATCACTAGTAATAGATCAATTTAATTTCATCCACTAGCCTTGAGCCAAACTAATAAAACAGTGCCACGAGCCCGAAAGTTTCGTTCCAGGGCCTCAAAAATGCGTTTTGGGACTCGGTTTGATTTTCGGCGACGCCCCCACTTCTCTAAATGCCTTCTGAGGGCACCTAAACCTCCTCCACACTCTTCATCAACTAGTAATAGATCAATTTCATCCACTAGCCTTGAGCCAAACTAATAAAACAGTGCCACGAGCCCGAAAGTTTCGTTCCATGGCCTCAAAAATGGCGTTTTGGGACTCGGTTTGATTTTCGGCGACGCCCCCACTTCTCTAAATGCCTTCCGAGGGCACCTAAACTCCTCCACACTCTTCATCAACTAGTAATAGATCAATTTCATCACATCCACTAGCCTTGAGCCAAACTAATAAAACAGTGCCACGAGCCCGAAAGTTTCGTTCCAGGGCCTCAAAAATGGCCGTTTTGGGACTCGGTTTGATTTTCGGCGACGCCCCCACTTCTCTAAATGCCTTCCGAGGGCACCTAAACTCCTCCACACTCTTCATCAACTAGTAATAGATCAATTTCATCCACTAGCCTTGAGCCAAACTAATAAAACAGTGCCACGAGCCCGAAAGTTTCGTTCCATGGGCCTCAAAATGGCTTGTTTGGGACTCGTTTGATTTTCGGCGACGCCCCCCACTTCTCTAAATGCCTTCCGAGGGCACCTAAACTCCTCCACACTCTTCATCACTAGTAATAGATCAATTTCATCCACTAGCCTTGAGCCAAACTAATAAAACAGTGCCACGAGCCCAAAGTTTCGTTCCAGGGCCTCAAAAATGGCCGTTTTGGGACTCGGTTTGATTTTCGGCGACGCCCCCACTTCTCTAAATGCCTTCCGAGGCACCTAAACTCCTCCACACACTCTTCATCAACTAGTAATAGATCAATTTCATCCACTAGCTTTGAGCCAAACTAATAAAACAGTGCCACGAGCCGAAAGTTTCGTTCCATGGGCCTCAAAAATGGCCGTTTTGGGACTCGGTTTGATTTTCGGCGACGCCCCCACTTCTCTAAATGCCTTCCGAGGGCACCTAAACTCCTCCACACTCTTCATCAACTAGTAATAGATCAATTTCATCCACTAGCCTTGAGCCAAACTAATAACAATGCCACGAGCCCGAAAGTTTCGTTCCAGTGGCCTCAAAAATGGCCGTTTTGGACTCGGTTTGATTTTCGGCGACGCCCCCACTTCTCTAAATGCCTTCCGAGGCACCTAAACTCCTCCACACTCTTCATCAACTAGTAATAGATCAATTTCATCCACTAGCTTTGAGCCAAACTAATAAACAGTGCCACGAGCCCGAAAGTTTCGTTCCATGGCCTCAAAAATGGCTGTTTGGGACTCGGTTTTGATTTTCGGCGACGCCCCCCACTTCTCTAATGCCTTCCGAGGGCACCTAAACTCCTCCACACTCTTCATCAACTAGTAATAGATCAATTTCATCCACTAGCCTTGAGCCAAACTAATAAACAGTGCCACGAGCCCGAAAGTTTCGTTCAGGGCCTCAAAATGGCGTTTTGGGACTCGGTTTGATTTTCGGCGCGACGCCCCCACTTCTCTAAATGCCTTCCGAGGGCACCTAAACTCCTCCACACTCTTCATCAACTAGTAATAGATCAATTTCATCCACTAGCTTTGAGCCAAACTAATAAAACAGTGCCACGAGCCCGAAAGTTTTGTTCGTCCAGGGCCTCAAAAATGGTGTTTTGGGACTCGGTTTGATTTTCTCGGCGACGCCCCCCACTTCTCTAAATGCCTTCCGAGGGCACCTAACTCCTCCACACTCTCTCATCAACTAGTAATAGATCAATTTCATCCACTAGCCTTGAGCCAAACTAAAAAAACAGTGTCCACGAGCCCGAAAGTTTCGTTCCAGGGCCTCAAAAATGCCGTTTTGGGACTCGGTTTGATTTTCGGCGACGCCCCCACTTCTCTAAATGCCTTCCGAGGGCACCTAAACTCCTCCAAACTCTTCATCAACTAGTAATAGATCATTTCATTTCATCACCATCCCCTAGCCTTGAGCCAAACTAATAAAACAGTGCCACGAGCCCAAAAGTTTCGTTCCAGGCCTCAAAAATGGCCGTTTTGGACTCGGTTTGATTTTCGCCGCGACGCCCCCCTCTTCTCTAATGCCTTCCGAGGGCACCTAAACTCCTACACTCTTCATCAACTAGTAATAGATCAATTTCATCACACTAGCCTTGAGCCAAACTAATAAAACAGTGCCACGAGCCCGAAAGTTTCGTTCCATGGCCCTCAAAAATGGCTGGTTTGGGACTCGGTTTGATTTTTCGCGACGCCCCCCCCACTTCTCTAAATGCCTTCTGAGGGCACCTACTCCTCCACACTCTTCATCAACTAGTAATAGATCAATTTCATCCACTAGCCTTGAGCCAAACTAATAAAACAGTGTGCCACGAGCCCAAAGTTTCGTTCCAGGGCCTCAAAAATGGCCGTTTTGGGACTCGGTTTGATTTTCGGCGACGCCCCACTTCTCTAAATGCCTTCCGAGGGCACCTAAACTCCTCCACACTCTTCATCAACTAGTAATAGATCAATTTTCCACTAGCCTTGAGCCAAACTAATAAAACAGTGCCACGAGGCCGAAAGTTTCGTTCCAGGGCCTCAAAAATGGCCGTTTTGGGACTCGGTTTGATTTTCGGCGACGCCCCCACTTCTCTAAATGCCTTCCGAGGGCACCTAAACTCCTCCACACTCTTCATCAACTAGTAATAGATCAATTTCATCCACTAGCCTTGAGCCAAAATAATAAAACAGTGCCACGAGCCCGAAAGTTTCGTCCAGGGCCTCAAAAATGGCCGTTTTGGGACTCGGTTTGATTTTCGGCGACGCGCCCCACTTCTCTAAATGCCTTCCGAGGGCACCTAAACTCCTCCACACTCTTCATCAACTAGTAATAGATCAATTTCATCCACTAGCCTTGAGCCAAACTAAAAACAGTGCCACGAGCCCGAAAGTTTCGTTCCAGGGCCTCAAAAATGGCCGTTTTGGGACTCGGTTTGATTTTCGGCGACGCCCCCACTTCTCTAAATGCCTTCCGAGGGCACCTAAACTCCTCCACACTCTTCATCAACTAGTAATAGATCAATTTCATCCACTAGCCTTGAGCCAAACTAATAAAAAGTGCCACGAGGCCAAAAGTTTCGTTCCAGGGCCTCAAAAATGGCCGTTTTGGGACTCGGTTTGATTTTCGGCGACGCCACCACTGCTCTAAATGCCTTCGAGGGCACCTAAACTCCTCCACACTCTTCATAAACTAGTAATAGATCAATTTCATCCACTAGCCTTGAGCCAAACTAATAAAACAGTGCCACGAGGCCGAAAGTTTCGTTCCAGGGCCTCAAAAATGGCCGTTTTGGGACTCGGTTTGATTTTCGGCGACGCGCCACTTCTCTAAATGCCTTCCGAGGGCACCTAAACTCCTCCACACTCTTCATCAACTAGTAATAGATCAATTTCATCCACTAGCCTTGAGCCAAACTAATAAAAAGTGCCACGAGGCCAAAAGTTTCGTTCCAGGGCTCAAAAAATGGCCGTTTTGGGACTCGGTTTGATTTTCGGCGACCCACCACTTCTCTAAATGCCTTCCGAGGGCACCTAAACTCCTCCACACTCTTCATAAACTAGTAATAGATCAATTTCATCCACTAGCCTTGAGCCAAACTAATAAAGCAGTGCCACGAGGCCGAAAGTTTCGTTCCAGGGCCTCAAAAATGGCCGTTTTGGGACTCGGTTTGATTTTCGGCGACGCACCACTCTCTAAATGCCTTCCGAGGGCACCTAAACTCCTCCACACTCTTCATCAACTAGTAATAGATCAATTTCATCCACTAGCCTTGAGCCAAACTAATAAAACAGTGCCACGAGCCCGAAAGTTTCGTTCCAGGGCCTCAAAAATGGCCGTTTTGGGACTCGGTTTGATTCGGGCGACGCGCCCACTTCTCTAAATGCCTTCCGAGGGCACCTAAACTCCTCCACACTCTTCATCAACTAGTAATAGATCAATTTCATCCACTAGCCTTGAGCCAAACTAATAAAACAGTGCCACGAGCCCGAAAGTTTCGTTCCAGGGCCTCAAAAATGGCCGTTTTGGGACTCGGTTTGATTTTCGGCGACGCCCCACTTCTCTAAATGCCTTCCGAGGGCACCTAAACTCCTCCACACTCTTCATCAACTAGTAATAGATCAATTTCATCCACTAGCCTTGAGCCAAACTAATAAAAAAGTGCACGAGGCCAAAAGTTTCGTTCCAGGGCCTCAAAAATGGCGTTTGGGACTCGGTTTGATTTTCGGCGACGCCACCACTTCTCTAAATGCCTTCCGAGGGCACCTAAACTCCTCCACACTCTTCATCAACTAGTAATAGATCAATTTCATCCACTAGCCTTGAGCCAAACTAATAAAACAGTGCCACGAGGCCGAAAGTTTCGTTCCAGGGCCTCAAAAATGGCCGTTTTGGGACTCGGTTTGATTTTCGGCGACGCCACCACTTCTCTAAATGCCTTCCGAGGGCACCTAAACTCCTCCACACTCTTCATCAACTAGTAATAGATCAATTTCATCCACTAGCCTTGAGCCAAACTAATAAAGCAGTGCCACGAGGCCGAAAGTTTCGTTCCAGGGCCTCAAAAATGGCCGTTTTGGGACTCGGTTTGATTTTCGGCGACGCCACCACTTCTCTAAATGCCTTCCGAGGGCACCTAAACTCCTCCACACTCTTCATAACTAGTAATAGATCAATTTCATCCACTAGCCTTGAGCCAAACTAATAAAACAGTGCCACGAGCCGAAAGTTTCGTTCCAGGGCCTCAAAAATGGCGTTTTGGGACTCGGTTTGATTTTCGGCGACGCCCCACTTCTCTAAATGCCTTCCGAGGGCACCTAAACTCCTCCACACTCTTCATCAACTAGTAATAGATCAATTTCATCCACTAGCCTTGAGCCAAACTAATAAAACAGTGCCACGAGCCCGAAAGTTTCGTTCCAGGGCCTCAAAAATGGTCGTTTTGGGACTCGGTTTGATTTTCGGCGACGCGCCCCACTTCTCTAAATGCCTTCCGAGGGCACCTAAACTCCTCCACACTCTTCATCAACTAGTAATAGATCAATTTCATCCACTAGCCTTGAGCCAAACTAATAAAACAGTGCCACGAGCCCGAAAGTTTCGTTCCAGGGCCTCAAAAATGGCCTTTGGGACTCGGTTTGATTTTCGGCGACGCCCCACTTCTCTAAATGCCTTCCGAGGGCACCAAAACTCCTCCACACTTCATCAACTAGTAATAGATCAATTCATCCACTAGCCTTGAGCCAAACTAATAAAGAAGTGCCACGAGGCCGAAAGTTTCGTTCCAGGGCCTCAAAAATGGCGTGTTTGGGACTCGGTTTGATTTTCGGCGACGCCACCACTTCTCTAAATGCCTTCCGAGGGCACCTAAACTCCTCCACACTCTTCATCAACTAGTAATAGATCAATTTCATCCACTAGCCTTGAGCCAAACTAATAAAACAGTGCCACGAGGCCCGAAAGTTTCGTTCCAGGGCCTCAAAAATGGCCGTTTTGGGACTCGGTTTGATTTCGGCGACGCGCCCACTTCTCTAAATGCCTTCCGAGGGCACCTAAACTCCTCCACACTCTTCATCAACTAGTAATAGATCAATTTCATCCACTAGCCTTGAGCCAAACTAATAAAACAGTGCCACGAGGCCGAAAGTTTCGTTCCAGGGCCTCAAAAATGGCCGTTTTGGGACTCGGTTTGATTTTCGGCGACGCCACCACTTCTCTAAATGCCTTCCGAGGGCACCTAAACTCCTCCACACTCTTCATCAACTAGTAATAGATCAATTTCATCCACTAGCCTTGAGCCAAACTAATAAAACAGTGCCACGAGCCCGAAAGTTTCGTTCCAGGGCCTCAAAAATGGCCGTTTTGGGACTCGGTTTGATTTTCGGCGACGCCGCCCCCACTTCTCTAAATGCCTTCCGAGGGCACCTAAACTCCTCCACACTCTTCATCAACTAGTAATAGATCAATTTCATCCACTAGCCTTGAGCCAAACTAATAAAACAGTGCCACGAGCCCGAAAGTTTCGTTCCAGGGCCTCAAAAATGGTCGTTTGGGACTCGGTTTGATTTCGGCGACGCCCCCACTTCTCTAAATGCCTTCCGAGGGCACCTAAACTCCTCCACACTCTTCATCAACTAGTAATAGATCAATTTCATCCACTAGCCTTGAGCCAAACTAATAAAACAGTGCCACGAGCCGAAAGTTTCGTTCAGGGCCTCAAAAATGGCCGTTTTGGGACTCGGTTTGATTTTCGGCGACGCCCCACTTCTCTAAATGCCTTCCGAGGGCACCTAAACTCCTCCACACTCTTCATCAACTAGTAATAGATCAATTTCATCCACTAGCCTTGAGCCAAACTAATAAAAAGTGCCACGAGCCGAAAGTTTCGTTCCAGGGCCTCAAAAATGGCCGTTTTGGGACTCGGTTTGATTTTCGGCGACGCCCCACTTCTCTAAATGCCTTCCGAGGGCACCTAAACTCCTCCACACTCTTCATCAACTAGTAATAGATCAATTTCATCCACTAGCCTTGAGCCAAACTAATAAAACAGTGCCACGAGGCCGAAAGTTTCGTTCCAGGGCCTCAAAAATGGCCGTTTTGGGACTCGGTTTGATTTTCGGCGACGCCCACCACTTCTCTAAATGCCTTCCGAGGGCACCTAAACTCCTCCACACTCTTCATCAACTAGTAATAGATCAATTTCATCCACTAGCCTTGAGCCAAACTAATAAAAAGTGCCACGAGGCCAAAAGTTTCGTTCCAGGGCCTCAAAATTAATGGCAGTTTTGGGACTCGGTTTGATTTTCGGCGACGCCACCACTGCTCTAAATGCCTTCCGAGGGCACCTAAACTCCTCCACACTCTTCATCAACTAGTAATAGATCAATTTCATCCACTAGCTTGAGCCAAACTAATAAAACAGTGTCACGAGCCGAAAGTTTCGTTCCAGGGCCTCAAAATGGTAGTTTTGGGACTCGGTTTGATTTTCGGCGACGCCACACACTGCTCTAAATGCCTTCCGAGGGCACCTAAACTCCTCCACACTCTTCATCAACTAGTAATAGATCAATTTCATCCACTAGCCTTGAGCCAAACTAATAAAACAGTGTCACGAGCCCGAAAGTTTCGTTCCAGGGCCTCAAAAATGGCCGTTTGGGACTCGGTTTGATTTTCGGCGACGCCACCACTGCTCTAAATGCCTTCCGAGGGCACCTAAACTCCTCCACACTCTTCATCAACTAGTAATAGATCAATTTCATCCACTAGCCTTGAGCCAAACTAATAAAACAGTGTCACGAGCCCGAAAGTTTCGTTCCAGGGCCTCAAAAATGGCCGTTTTGGGACTCGGTTTGATTTTCGGCGACGCCACCACTGCTCTAAATGCCTTCCGAGGGCACCAAAACTCCTCCACACTCTTCATCAACTAGTAATAGATCAATTTCATCCACTAGCCTTGAGCCAAACTATATAAAACAGTGTCACGAGCCCAAAGTTTCGTTCCAGGGCCTCAAAAATGGCAGTTTTGGGACTCGGTTTGATTTTCGGCGACGCCACCACTGCTCTAAATGCCTTCCGAGGGCACCTAAACTCCTCCACACTCTTCATCAACTAGTAATAGATCAATTTCATCCACTAGCCTTGAGCCAAACTAATAAAAAAAGTGTCACGAGCCCGAAAGTTTCGTTCCAGGGCCTCAAAAATGGCGTTTTGGGACTCGGTTTGATTTTCGGCGACGCCACCACTGCTCTAAATGCCTTCCGAGGGAAAAACTCCTCCACACTCTTCATCAACTAGTAATAGATCAATTTCATCCACTAGCCTTGAGCCAAACTAATAAAACAGTGTCACGATCCCGAAAGTTTCGTTCCAGGGCCTCAAAAATGGCCGTTTTGGGACTCGGTTTGATTTTCGGCGACGCACCACTGCTCTTAAATGCCTTCGAGGGCACCTAAAACTCCACACACTCTCATCAACTAGTAATAGATCAATTTTCATCCACTAGCCTTGAGCCAAACTAATAAAGCAGTGCCACGAGGCCGAAAGTTTCGTTCCAGGGCCTCAAAAATGGCCGTTTTGGGACTCGGTTTGATTTTCGGCGACGCCACCACTGCTCTAAATGCCTTCCGAGGGCACCTAAACTCCTCCACACTCTTCATAAACTAGTAATAGATCAATTTCGTCCACTAGCCTTGAGCCAAACTAATAAAGCAGTGCCACGAGCCGAAAGTTTCGTTCCAGGGCCTCAAAAATGGCCGTTTTGGGACTCGGTTTGATTTCGGCGACGCCACCCACTTCTCTAAATGCCTTCCGAGGGCACCTAAACTCCTCCACACTCTTCATCAACTAGTAATAGATCAATTTCATCCACTAGCCTTGAGCCAAACTAATAAACAGTGCCACGAGGCCGAAAGTTTCGTTCCAGGGCCTCAAAAATGGCCGTTTTGGGACTCGGTTTGATTTTCGGCGACGCCACCACTTCTCTAAATGCCTTCCGAGGGCACCTAAACTCCTCCACACTCTTCATCAACTAGTAATAGATCAATTTCGTCCACTAGCCTTGAGCCAAACTAATAAAGCAGTGCCACGAGGCCGAAAGTTTCGTTCCAGGGCCTCAAAAATGGCCGTTTTGGGACTCGGTTTGATTTTCGGCGACGCGCCCACTTCTCTAAATGCCTTCCGAGGGCACCTAAACTCCTCCACACTCTTCATCAACTAGTAATAGATCAATTTCGTCCACTAGCCTTGAGCCAAACTAATAAACAGTGCCACGAGGCCGAAAGTTTCGTTCCAGGGCCTCAAAAATGGCCGTTTGGGACTCGGTTTGATTTTCGGCGACGCGCCCACTTCTCTAAATGCCTTCCGAGGGCACCTAAACTCCTCCACACTCTTCATCAACTAGTAATAGATCAATTTCATCCACTAGCCTTGAGCCAAACTAATAAAACAGTGCCACGAGGCCGAAAGTTTCGTTCCAGGGCCTCAAAAATGGCCGTTTTGGGACTCGGTTTGATTTTCGGCGACGCCCACCACTTCTCTAAATGCCTTCCGAGGGCACCTAAACTCCTCCACACTCTTCATCAACTAGTAATAGATCAATTTCATCCACTAGCCTTGAGCCAAACTAATAAAGCAGTGCCACGAGGCCGAAAGTTTCGTTCCAGGGCCTCAAAAATGGCCGTTTTGGGACTCGGTTTGATTTTCGGCGACGCGCCCCACTTCTCTAAATGCCTTCCGAGGGCACCAAAACTCCTCCACACTCTTCATCAACTAGTAATAGATCAATTTCATCCACTAGCCTTGAGCCAAACTAATAAAGAAGTGCCACGAGGCCGAAAGTTTCGTTCCAGGGCCTCAAAAATGGCCGTTTTGGGACTCGGTTTGATTTTCGGCGACGCGCCCACTTCTCTAAATGCCTTCCGAGGGCACCAAACTCCTCCACACTCTTCATCAACTAGTAATAGATCAATTTCATCCACTAGCCTTGAGCCAAACTAATAAAGCAGTGCCACGAGGCCGAAAGTTTCGTTCCAGGCCTCAAAAATGGCCGTTTTGGGACTCGGTTTGATTTTCGGCGCGCCACCACTGCTCTAAATGCCTTCCGAGGGCACCTAAACTCCTCCACACTCTTCATAAACTAGTAATAGATCAATTTCGTCCACTAGCCTTGAGCCAAACTAATAAAGCAGTGCCACGAGGCCGAAAGTTTCGTTTCAGGGCCTCAAAAATGGCCGTTTTGGGACTCGGTTTGATTTTCGGCGACGCGCCCACTTCTCTAAATGCCTTCCGAGGGCACCTAAACTCCTCCACACTCTTCATCAACTAGTAATAGATCAATTTCATCCACTAGCCTTGAGCCAAACTAATAAAGAAGTGCCACGAGGCCGAAAGTTTCGTTCCAGGGCCTCAAAAATGGCCGTTTTGGGACTCGGTTTGATTTTCGGCGACGCGCCCACTTCTCTAAATGCCTTCCGAGGGCACCTAAACTCCTCCACACTCTTCATCAACTAGTAATAGATCAATTTCGTCCACTAGCCTTGAGCCAAACTAATAAAGCAGTGCCACGAGGCCGAAAGTTTCGTTCCAGGGCCTCAAAAATGGCCGTTTTGGGACTCGGTTTGATTTTCGGCGACGCCACCACTTCTCTAAATGCCTTCCGAGGGCACCTAAACTCCTCCACACTCTTCATCAACTAGTAATAGATCAATTTCATCCACTAGCCTTGAGCCAAACTAATAAAGCAGTGCCACGAGGCGAAAGTTTCGTTCCAGGGCCTCAAAAATGGCCGTTTTGGGACTCGGTTTGATTTTCGGCGACGCCCACCACTTCTCTAAATGCCTTCCGAGGGCACCAAAACTCCTCCACACTCTTCATCAACTAGTAATAGATCAATTTCATCCACTAGCCTTGAGCCAAACTAATAAAGAAGTGCCACGAGGCCGAAAGTTTCGTTCCAGGGCCTCAAAAATGGCCGTTTTGGGACTCGGTTTGATTTTCGGCGACGCCACCACTTCTCTAAATGCCTTCCGAGGGCACCTAAACTCCTCCACACTCTTCATCAACTTGTAATAGATCAATTTCGTCCACTAGCCTTGAGCCAAACTAATAAAGCAGTGCCACGAGGCCGAAAGTTTCGTTCCAGGGCCTCAAAAATGGCCGTTTTGGGACTCGGTTTGATTTTCGGCGACGCGCCCACTTCTCTAAATGCCTTCCGAGGGCACCTAAACTCCTCCACACTCTTCATCAACTAGTAATAGATCAATTTCGTCCACTAGCCTTGAGCCAAACTAATAAACAGTGCCACGAGGCGAAAGTTTCGTTCCAGGGCCTCAAAAATGGCCGTTTTGGGACTCGGTTTGATTTTCGGCGACGCGCCCACTTCTCTAAATGCCTTCCGAGGGCACCTAAACTCCTCCACACTCTTCATCAACTAGTAATAGATCAATTTCATCCACTAGCCTTGAGCCAAACTAATAAAACAGTGCCACGAGGCCGAAAGTTTCGTTCCAGGGCCTCAAAAATGGCCGTTTTGGGACTCGGTTTGATTTTCGGCGACGCACCACTTCTCTAAATGCCTTCCGAGGGCACCTAAACTCCTCCACACTCTTCATCAACTAGTAATAGATCAATTTCGTCCACTAGCCTTGAGCCAAACTAATAAAGCAGTGCCACGAGGCCGAAAGTTTCGTTCCAGGGCCTCAAAAATGGCCGTTTTGGGACTCGGTTTGATTTTCGGCGACGCGCCCACTTCTCTAAATGCCTTCCGAGGGCACCAAAACTCCTCCACACTCTTCATCAACTAGTAATAGATCAATTTCATCCACTAGCCTTGAGCCAAACTAATAAAGCAGTGCCACGAGGCCGAAAGTTTCGTTCCAGGGCCTCAAAAATGGCCGTTTTGGGACTCGGTTTGATTTTCGGCGACGCCCCCACTTCTCTAAATGCCTTCCGAGGGCACCAAACTCCTCCACACTCTTCATCAACTAGTAATAGATCAATTTCATCCACTAGCCTTGAGCCAAACTAATAAAGAAGTGCCACGAGGCCGAAAGTTTCGTTCCAGGGCCTCAAAAATGGCCGTTTTGGGACTCGGTTTGATTTTCGGCGACGCGCCCACTTCTCTAAATGCCTTCCGAGGGCACCTAAACTCCTCCACACTCTTCATCAACTAGTAATAGATCAATTTCGTCCACTAGCCTTGAGCCAAACTAATAAAGCAGTGCCACGAGGCCGAAAGTTTCGTTCCAGGGCCTCAAAAATGGCCGTTTTGGGACTCGGTTTGATTTTCGGCGACGCCCACCACTTCTCTAAATGCCTTCCGAGGGCACCTAAACTCCTCCACACTCTTCATCAACTAGTAATAGATCAATTTCGTCCACTAGCCTTGAGCCAAACTAATAAAGCAGTGCCACGAGGCCCGAAAGTTTCGTTCCAGGGCCTCAAAAATGGCCGTTTTGGGACTCGGTTTGATTTTCGGCGACGCGCCCACTTCTCTAAATGCCTTCCGAGGGCACCTAAACTCCTCCACACTCTTCATCAACTAGTAATAGATCAATTTCATCCACTAGCCTTGAGCCAAACTAATAAAAGCAGTGCCACGAGGCCGAAAGTTTCGTTCCAGGGCCTCAAAAATGGCCGTTTTGGGACTCGGTTTGATTTTCGGCGACGCGCCCACTTCTCTAAATGCCTTCCGAGGGCACCAAACTCCTCCACACTCTTCATCAACTAGTAATAGATCAATTTCATCCACTAGCCTTGAGCCAAACTAATAAAGCAGTGCCACGAGCCGAAAGTTTCGTTCCAGGGCCTCAAAAATGGCCGTTTTGGGACTCGGTTTGATTTTCGGCGACGCCACCACTGCTCTAAATGCCTTCCGAGGGCACCTAAACTCCTCCACACTCTTCATAAACTTGTAATAGATCAATTTCGTCCACTAGCCTTGAGCCAAACTAATAAAGCAGTGCCACGAGGCCGAAAGTTTCGTTCCAGGGCCTCAAAAATGGCCGTTTTGGGACTCGGTTTGATTTTCGGCGACGCCACCACTTCTCTAAATGCCTTCCGAGGGCACCAAAACTCCTCCACACTCTTCATCAACTAGTAATAGATCAATTTCATCCACTAGCCTTGAGCCAAACTAATAAAGAAGTGCCACGAGGCCGAAAGTTTCGTTCCAGGGCCTCAAAAATGGCCGTTTTGGGACTCGGTTTGATTTTCGGCGACGCCACCACTGCTCTAAATGCCTTCCGAGGGCACCTAAACTCCTCCACACTCTTCATCAACTAGTAATAGATCAATTTCATCCACTAGCCTTGAGCCAAACTAATAAAGCAGTGCCACGAGGCCGAAAGTTTCGTTCCAGGGCCTCAAAAATGGCCGTTTTGGGACTCGGTTTGATTTTCGGCGACGCGCCCACTCTCTAAATGCCTTCCGAGGGCACCTAAACTCCTCCACACTCTTCATCAACTAGTAATAGATCAATTTCGTCCACTAGCCTTGAGCCAAAAAACTATAAACAGTGCCACGAGGCCGAAAGTTTCGTTCCAGGGCCTCAAAAATGGCCGTTTTGGGACTCGGTTTGATTTTCGGCGACGCCCCACTTCTCTAAATGCCTTCCGAGGGCACCTAAACTCCTCCACACTCTTCATCAACTAGTAATAGATCAATTTCATCCACTAGCCTTGAGCCAAACTAATAAAACAGTGCCACGAGGCCGAAAGTTTCGTTCCAGGGCCTCAAAAATGGCCGTTTTGGGACTCGGTTTGATTTTCGGCGACGCCACCACTGCTCTAAATGCCTTCCGAGGGCACCTAAACTCCTCCACACTCTTCATCAACTAGTAATAGATCAATTTCGTCCACTAGCCTTGAGCCAAACTAATAAAGCAGTGCCACGAGGCCGAAAGTTTCGTTCCAGGGCCTCAAAAATGGCCGTTTTGGGACTCGGTTTGATTTTCGGCGACGCGCCCCACTTCTCTAAATGCCTTCCGAGGGCACCAAAACTCCTCCACACTCTTCATCAACTAGTAATAGATCAATTTCATCCACTAGCCTTGAGCCAAACTAATAAGAAGTGCCACGAGGCCAAAAGTTTCGTTCCAGGGCCTCAAAAATGGCCGTTTTGGGACTCGGTTTGATTTTCGGCGACGCCACCACTTCTCTAAATGCCTTCCGAGGGCACCTAAACTCCTCCACACTCTTCATCAACTAGTAATAGATCAATTTCATCCACTAGCCTTGAGCCAAACTAATAAAGCAGTGCCACGAGGCCGAAAGTTTCGTTCCAGGGCCTCAAAAATGGCCGTTTTGGGACTCGGTTTGATTTTCGGCGACGCCACCACTTCTCTAAATGCCTTCCGAGGGCACCAAAACTCCTCCACACTCTTCATCAACTAGTAATAGATCAATTTCATCCACTAGCCTTGAGCCAAACTAATAAAGAAGTGCCACGAGGCCGAAAGTTTCGTTCCAGGGCCTCAAAAATGGCCGTTTGGGACTCGGTTTGATTTTCGGCGACGCCACCACTTCTCTAAATGCCTTCCGAGGGCACCAAACTCCTCCACACTCTTCATCAACTAGTAATAGATCAATTTCGTCCACTAGCCTTGAGCCAAACTAATAAAGAAGTGCCACGAGGCCGAAAGTTTCGTTCCAGGGCCTCAAAATGGCCGTTTTGGGACTCGGTTTGATTTTCGGCGACCGCCACTTCTCTAAATGCCTTCCGAGGGCACCTAAACTCCTCCACACTCTTCATAACTAGTAATAGATCAATTTCGTCCACTAGCCTTGAGCCAAACTAATAAAGCAGTGCCACGAGCCGAAAGTTTCGTTCCAGGGCCTCAAAAATGGTCGTTTTGGGACTCGGTTTGATTTTCGGCGACGCGCCCACTTCTCTAAATGCCTTCCGAGGGCACCTAAACTCCTCCACACTCTTCATCAACTAGTAATAGATCAATTTCATCCACTAGCCTTGAGCCAAACTAATAAAACAGTGCCACGAGGCCGAAAGTTTCGTTCCAGGGCCTCAAAAATGGCCGTTTTGGGACTCGGTTTGATTTTCGGCGACGCCACCACTTCTCTAAATGCCTTCCGAGGGCACCTAAACTCCTCCACACTCTTCATCAACTAGTAATAGATCAATTTCATCCACTAGCCTTGAGCCAAACTAATAAAGCAGTGCCACGAGCCGAAAGTTTCGTTCAGGGCCTCAAAAATGGCCGTTTTGGGACTCGGTTTGATTTTCGGCGACGGCCACTTCTCTAAATGCCTTCCGAGGGCACCTAAACTCCTCCACACTCTTCATCAACTAGTAATAGATCAATTTCATCCACTAGCCTTGAGCCAAACTAATAAAGAAGTGCCACGAGGCCCAAAGTTTCGTTCCAGGGCCTCAAAAATGGCCGTTTTGGGACTCGGTTTGATTTTCGGCGACGCCACCACTTCTCTAAATGCCTTCCGAGGGCACCTAAACTCCTCCACACTCTTCATAACTAGTAATAGATCAATTTCGTCCACTAGCCTTGAGCCAAACTAATAAAGCAGTGCCACGAGGCCGAAAGTTTCGTTCCAGGGCCTCAAAAATGGCCGTTTTGGGACTCGGTTTGATTTTCGGCGACGCCACCACTTCTCTAAATGCCTTCCGAGGGCACCTAAACTCCTCCACACTCTTCATCAACTAGTAATAGATCAATTTCATCCACTAGCCTTGAGCCAAACTAATAAAGAAGTGCCACGAGGCCGAAAGTTTCGTTCCAGGGCCTCAAAAATGGCCGTTTTGGGACTCGGTTTGATTTTCGGCGACGCCACCACTTCTCTAAATGCCTTCCGAGGGCACCAAAACTCCTCCACACTCTTCATCAACTAGTAATAGATCAATTTCGTCCACTAGCCTTGAGCCAACTAATAAAGAAGTGCCACGAGGCCGAAAGTTTCGTTCCAGGGCCTCAAAAATGGCCGTTTTGGGACTCGGTTTGATTTTCGGCGACGCGCCCACTTCTCTAAATGCCTTCCGAGGGCACCTAAACTCCTCCACACTCTTCATCAACTAGTAATAGATCAATTTCGTCCACTAGCCTTGAGCCAAACTAATAAAGCAGTGCCACGAGCCGAAAGTTTCGTTTCAGGGCCTCAAAAATGGTCGTTTTGGGACTCGGTTTGATTTTCGGCGACGCGCCCACTTCTCTAAATGCCTTCCGAGGGCACCTAAACTCCTCCACACTCTTCATCAACTAGTAATAGATCAATTTCATCCACTAGCCTTGAGCCAAACTAATAAAACAGTGCCACGAGCCGAAAGTTTCGTTCCAGGGCCTCAAAAATGGCCTTTTGGGACTCGGTTTGATTTTCGGCGACGCCACCACTTCTCTAAATGCCTTCCGAGGGCACCTAAACTCCTCCACACTCTTCATAAACTAGTAATAGATCAATTTCGTCCACTAGCCTTGAGCCAAACTAATAAAGCAGTGCCACGAGGCCGAAAGTTTCGTTCCAGGGCCTCAAAAATGGCCGTTTTGGGACTCGGTTTGATTTTCGGCGACGCGCCCACTTCTCTAAATGCCTTCCGAGGGCACCAAAACTCCTCCACACTCTTCATCAACTAGTAATAGATCAATTTCATCCACTAGCCTTGAGCCAAACTAATAAAGAAGTGCCACGAGGCCGAAAGTTTCGTTCCAGGGCCTCAAAAATGGCCGTTTTGGGACTCGGTTTGATTTTCGGCGACGCGCCCCACTTCTCTAAATGCCTTCCGAGGGCACCAAAACTCCTCCACACTCTTCATCAACTAGTAATAGATCAATTTCATCCACTAGCCTTGAGCCAAACTAATAAAGCAGTGCCACGAGGCCGAAAGTTTCGTTCCAGGGCCTCAAAAATGGCCGTTTTGGGACTCGGTTTGATTTTCGGCGACGCCACCCACTTCTCTAAATGCCTTCCGAGGGCACCTAAACTCCTCCACACTCTTCATCAACTAGTAATAGATCAATTTCATCCACTAGCCTTGAGCCAAACTAATAAAGCAGTGCCACGAGGCCGAAAGTTTCGTTCCAGGGCCTCAAAAATGGCCGTTTTGGGACTCGGTTTGATTTTCGGCGACGCCCACCACTTCTCTAAATGCCTTCCGAGGGCACCAAAACTCCTCCACACTCTTCATCAACTAGTAATAGATCAATTTCATCCACTAGCCTTGAGCCAAACTAATAAAGAAGTGCCACGAGGCCGAAAGTTTCGTTCCAGGGCCTCAAAAATGGCCGTTTTGGGACTCGGTTTGATTTTCGGCGACGCCACCACTGTCTCTAAATGCCTTCCGAGGGCACCTAAACTCCTCCACACTCTTCATCAACTAGTAATAGATCAATTTCGTCCACTAGCCTTGAGCCAAACTAATAAAGCAGTGCCACGAGGCCGAAAGTTTCGTTCCAGGGCCTCAAAAATGGCCGTTTTGGGACTCGGTTTGATTTTCGGCGACGCCCCACTTCTCTAAATGCCTTCCGAGGGCACCTAAACTCCTCCACACTCTTCATCAACTAGTAATAGATCAATTTCGTCCACTAGCCTTGAGCCAAACTAATAAACAGTGCCACGAGGCCGAAAGTTTCGTTCCAGGGCCTCAAAAATGGCCGTTTTGGGACTCGGTTTGATTTTCGGCGACGCGCCCACTTCTCTAAATGCCTTCCGAGGGCACCTAAACTCCTCCACACTCTTCATCAACTAGTAATAGATCAATTTCATCCACTAGCCTTGAGCCAAACTAATAAACAGTGCCACGAGGCCGAAAGTTTCGTTCCAGGGCCTCAAAAATGGCCGTTTTGGGACTCGGTTTGATTTTCGGCGACGCCACCACTGCTCTAAATGCCTTCCGAGGGCACCTAAACTCCTCCACACTCTTCATAAACTAGTAATAGATCAATTTCGTCCACTAGCCTTGAGCCAAACTAATAAAGCAGTGCCACGAGGCCGAAAGTTTCGTTCCAGGGCCTCAAAAATGGCCGTTTTGGGACTCGGTTTGATTTTCGGCGACGCGCCCACTTCTCTAAATGCCTTCGAGGGCACCTAAACTCCTCCACACTCTTCATCAACTAGTAATAGATCAATTTCATCCACTAGCCTTGAGCCAAACTAATAAAGAAGTGCCACGAGGCCAAAAGTTTCGTTCCAGGGCCTCAAAAATGGCCGTTTTGGGACTCGGTTTGATTTTCGGCGACGCCCACCACTTCTCTAAATGCCTTCCGAGGGCACCTAAACTCCTCCACACTCTTCATCAACTAGTAATAGATCAATTTCGTCCACTAGCCTTGAGCCAAACTAATAAAGCAGTGCCACGAGGCCGAAAGTTTCGTTCCAGGCCTCAAAAATGGCCGTTTTGGGACTCGGTTTGATTTTCGGCGACGCCACCACTTCTCTAAATGCCTTCCGAGGGCACCAAAACTCCTCCACACTCTTCATCAACTAGTAATAGATCAATTTCATCCACTAGCCTTGAGCCAAACTAATAAAGAAGTGCCACGAGGCCGAAAGTTTCGTTCCAGGGCCTCAAAAATGGCCGTTTTGGGACTCGGTTTGATTTTCGGCGACGCCACCACTTCTCTAAATGCCTTCCGAGGGCACCAAAACTCCTCCACACTCTTCATCAACTAGTAATAGATCAATTTCGTCCACTAGCCTTGAGCCAAACTAATAAAGAAGTGCCACGAGGCCGAAAGTTTCGTTCCAGGGCCTCAAAAATGGCCGTTTTGGGACTCGGTTTGATTTTCGGCGACGCGCCCACTTCTCTAAATGCCTTCCGAGGGCACCTAAACTCCTCCACACTCTTCATCAACTAGTAATAGATCAATTTCGTCCACTAGCCTTGAGCCAAACTAATAAAGCAGTGCCACGAGCCGAAAGTTTCTTTCCAGGGCCTCAAAAATGGCCGTTTTGGGACTCGGTTTGATTTTCGGCGACGCGCCCACTTCTCTAAATGCCTTCCGAGGGCACCTAAACTCCTCCACACTCTTCATCAACTAGTAATAGATCAATTTCATCCACTAGCCTTGAGCCAAACTAATAAACAGTGCCACGAGGCCGAAAGTTTCGTTCCAGGGCCTCAAAAATGGCCGTTTTGGGACTCGGTTTGATTTTCGGCGACGCCACCACTTCTCTAAATGCCTTCCGAGGGCACCTAAACTCCTCCACACTCTTCATAAACTTAATAGATCAATTTCATCCACTAGCCTTGAGCCAAACTAATAAAGCAGTGCCACGAGGCCGAAAGTTTCGTTCCAGGGCCTCAAAATGGCCGTTTTGGGACTCGGTTTGATTTTCGGCGACGCGCCCACTTCTCTAAATGCCTTCCGAGGGCACCTAAACTCCTCCACACTCTTCATCAACTAGTAATAGATCAATTTCATCCACTAGCCTTGAGCCAAACTAATAAGAAGTGCCACGAGGCCGAAAGTTTCGTTCCAGGGCCTCAAAAATGGCCGTTTTGGGACTCGGTTTGATTTTCGGCGACGCCCCCACTTCTCTAAATGCCTTCCGAGGGCACCTAAACTCCTCCACACTCTTCATCAACTAGTAATAGATCAATTTCATCCACTAGCCTTGAGCCAAACTAATAAAGCAGTGCCACGAGGCCGAAAGTTTCGTTCCAGGGCCTCAAAAATGGCCGTTTTGGGACTCGGTTTGATTTTCGGCGACGCCACCACTTCTCTAAATGCCTTCCGAGGGCACCAAAACTCCTCCACACTCTTCATCAACTAGTAATAGATCAATTTCATCCACTAGCCTTGAGCCAAACTAATAAAGAAGTGCCACGAGCCGAAAGTTTCGTTCCAGGGCCTCAAAAATGGCCGTTTTGGGACTCGGTTTGATTTTCGGCGACGCCACCACTTCTCTAAATGCCTTCCGAGGGCACCAAACTCCTCCACACTCTTCATCAACTAGTAATAGATCAATTTCATCCACTAGCCTTGAGCCAAACTAATAAAGCAGTGCCACGAGGCCGAAAGTTTCGTTCCAGGGCCTCAAAAATGGCCGTTTTGGGACTCGGTTTGATTTTCGGCGACGCCCCCACTTCTCTAAATGCCTTCCGAGGGCACCTAAACTCCTCCACACTCTTCATCAACTAGTAATAGATCAATTTCATCCACTAGCCTTGAGCCAAACTAATAAAGCAGTGCCACGAGGCCGAAAGTTTCGTTCCAGGGCCTCAAAAATGGCCGTTTTGGGACTCGGTTTGATTTTCGGCGACGCGCCCACTTCTCTAAATGCCTTCCGAGGGCACCTAAACTCCTCCACACTCTTCATCAACTAGTAATAGATCAATTTCATCCACTAGCCTTGAGCCAAACTAATAAAACAGTGCCACGAGGCCGAAAGTTTCGTTCCAGGGCCTCAAAAATGGCCGTTTTGGGACTCGGTTTGATTTTCGGCGACGCCACCCACTTCTCTAAATGCCTTCCGAGGGCACCTAAACTCCTCCACACTCTTCATCAACTAGTAATAGATCAATTTCATCCACTAGCCTTGAGCCAAACTAATAAAAGCAGTGCCACGAGGCGAAAGTTTCGTTCCAGGGCCTCAAAAATGGCCGTTTTGGGACTCGGTTTGATTTTCGGCGACGCCCCACTTCTCTAAATGCCTTCCGAGGGCACCTAAACTCCTCCACACTCTTCATCAACTAGTAATAGATCAATTTCATCCACTAGCCTTGAGCCAAACTAATAAAGAAGTGCCACGAGGCCAAAGTTTCGTTCCAGGGCCTCAAAAATGGCCGTTTTGGGACTCGGTTTGATTTTCGGCGACGCACCACTTCTCTAAATGCCTTCCGAGGGCACCTAAACTCCTCCACACTCTTCATCAACTAGTAATAGATCAATTCGTCCACTAGCCTTGAGCCAAAAACTAATAAAGCAGTGCCACGAGGCCGAAAGTTTCGTTCCAGGGCCTAAAAAATGGCCGTTTTTGGGTGGACTCGGTTTGATTTTCGGCGACGCCCCCACTTCTCTAAATGCCTTCGAGGGCACCCCTACTCTTCAACTCTTATAAGATCAAATAGATCTTAGCTCTAGCCATGAAATAATAACCGGCCACGAGCCCGAAGTTTCGAACAGGGCTCAAAAGGGGGCAGGACCGGTTGAAAGGGTTGGAGTCCGAGGGCCCCGGGGATCAAAATGCATCCTGGGGGAAAACTCCACTCCACTAACTCTTCATATCAATTCAAGAGAGACACCCACCGTGAGCCCCAAAAAAACTGGGCAACCGGAAAACTCGGCGGGCTCAAAAATGGGCAGTTTGGGACTCGGTTGAAGACCCGGGACGAAACCGGGGGGACCGGAAAGCCCGGGGGCGACTAATCCCCAGGGCTCCACCTAAACTCCTAGATCGCATCACCTCAACAACTAGCCTTGAGCCAACTAATCAAACAGGCCACGGCCCACTCGGGAAAGGAAAAGGGTTGGTTTGGGCGTGAAAGGGACGTTTGGCGGCGGACCCAAGGAGGGCCCCCAAATTCGGAAGGGGACTCTTAGGGACGGACCCAAATTCATCATCAACTAGGGGGCAGAAAACCCCACACTCTCCAAGAGCCCTAGACAATAAGTTCGACCGAGGCAGAGTTCAAGGGATCAAAAGGGGCGTTTGGGCCTCAGGGGACCCATTTGAGGCGATTTTCCCGACCCCACACCTAATGCAATTCTCCGATTCGAGGGCACTAAAACTCCTCCACACTCTTCATCAACTAGTAATAGATCAATTTCATCCACTAGCCTTGAGCCAAACTAATAAAACAGTGCCACGAGCCCGAAAGTTTCGTTCCAGGGCCTCAAAAATGGCGTTTTGGGACTCGGTTTGATTTTCGGCGACGCCCCCACTTCTCTAAATGCCTTCCGAGGGCACCTAAACTCCTCCACACTCTTCATCAACTAGTAATAGATCAATTTCACCACTAGCCTTGAGCCAAACTATATAAAACAGTGTCACGAGCCCGAAAGTTTCGTTCCAGGGCCTCAAAAATGGTCGTTTTGGGACTCGGTTGATTTTCGGCGACGCCCCCACTTCTCTAAATGCCTTCCGAGGGCACCTAAACTCCTCCACACTCTTCATCAACTAGTAATAGATCAATTTCATCCACTAGCCTTGAGCCAAACTAATAAAAACAGTGCCACGAGCCCGAAAGTTTCGTTCCAGGGCCTCAAAAATGGCCGTTTTGGGACTCGGTTTGATTTTCGGCGACGCCCCCACTTCTCTAAATGCCTTCCGAGGGCACCTAAACTCCTCCACACTCTTCATCAACTAGTAATAGATCAATTTCATCCACTAGCCTTGAGCCCAAACTAATAAAACAGTGCCACGAGCCCGAAAGTTTCGTTCCAGGGCCTCAAAAATGGCCGTTTGGGACTCGGTTTGATTTTCGGCGACGCCCCCACTTCTCTAAATGCCTTCCGAGGGCACCTAAACTCCTCCACACTTCATCAACTAGTAATAGATCAATTTCATCACTAGCCTTGAGCAAACTAATAAAAACAGTGCCACGAGCCCGAAAGTTTCGTTCCAGGGCCTCAAAAATGGCGTTTGGGACCGGTTTGATTTTCGGCGACGCCCCCCACTTCTCTAAATGCCTTCCGAGGGCACCTAAACTCCCCACACTCTTCATCAACTAGTAATAGATCAATTTCATCCACTAGCCTTGAGCCAAACTAATAAAACAGTGCCACGAGCCCGAAAGTTTCGTTCCAGGGCCTCAAAAATGGAGTTTGGGACTCGGTTTGATTTTCGGCGACGCCCCACTCTCTAAATGCCTTCCGAGGGCACCTAAACTCCTCCACACTCTTCATCAACTAGTAATAGATCAATTTCATCCACTAGCCTTGAGCCAAACTAATAAAACAGTGCCACGAGCCCAAAAGTTTCGTTCCAGGGCCTCAAAAATGGGTCTTTTGGGACTCGGTTTGATTTTCGGCGACGCCCCCCACTTCTCTAAATGCCTTCCGAGGGCACCTAAACTCCTCCACACTCTTCATCAACTAGTAATAGATCAATTTCATCCACTAGCCTTGAGCAAACTAATAAAACAGTGTCACGAGCCGAAAGTTTCGTTCCAGGGCCTCAAAAATGGCCGTTTTGGGACTCGGTTTGATTTTCGGCGACGCCCCACTTCTCTAAATGCCTTCCGAGGGCACCTAAACTCCTCCACACTCTTCATCAACTAGTAATAGATCAATTTCATCCACTAGCCTTGAGCCAAACTAATAAAACAGTGCCACGAGCCCGAAAGTTTCGTTCCAGGGCCTCAAAAATGGTCGTTTTGGGACTCGGTTTGATTTTCGGCGACGCCCCCACTTCTCTAAATGCCTTCGAGGGCACCTAAACTCCTCCACACTCTTCATCAAACTAGTAATAGATCAATTTCATCCACTAGCCTTGAGCCAAACTAATAAAACAGTGCCACGAGCCCGAAAGTTTGTTCCAGGGCCTCAAAAATGGTCGTTTGGGACGGTTTGATTTTCGGCGACGCCCCCACTTCTCTAAATGCCTTCGAGGGCACCTAAACTCCTCCACACTCTTCATCAACTAGTAATAGATCATTTCATCACACTAGCCTTGAGCCAACTAATAAAAACAGTGCCACGAGCCCGAAAGTTTCGTTCCAGGGCCTCAAAAATGGCCGTTTTGGGACTCGGTTTGATTTTCGGCGACGCCCCCACTTCTCTAAATGCCTTCCGAGGGCACCTAAACTCCTCCACACTCTTCATCAACTAGTAATAGATCAATTTCATCCACTAGCCTTGAGCCAAACTAATAAAACAGTGCCACGAGCCCGAAAGTTTCGTTCCAGGGCCTCAAAAATGGCCGTTTTGGGACTCGGTTTGATTTTCGGCGACGCCCCCACTTTCTAAATGCCTTCCGAGGGCACCTAAACTCCTCCACACTCTTCATCAACTAGTAATAGATCAATTTCATCCACTAGCCTTGAGCCAAACTAATAAAACAGTGCCACGAGCCCGAAAGTTTCGTTCCAGGGCCTCAAAAATGGCCGTTTTGGGACCGGTTTGATTTTCGGCGACGCCCCCACTTCTCTAAATGCCTTCCGAGGGCACCTAAACTCCTCCACACTCTTCATCAACTAGTAATAGATCAATTTCATCCACTAGCCTTGAGCAAACAATATAAAACAGTGCCACGAGCCCGAAAAGTTTCGTTCCAGGGCCTCAAAAATGGCTCGTTTTGGGACTCGGTTGATTTTCGGCGACGCCCCCCTTCTCTAAATGCCTTCCGAGGCACCTAAACTCCTCCACACTCTTCATCAACTAGTAATAGATCAATTTCATCCACTAGCCTTGAGCCAAACTAATAAAACAGTGCCACGAGCCGAAAGTTTCGTTCCAGGGCCTCAAAAATGGCCGTTTGGGACTCGGTTGATTTTCGGCGACGCCCCACTTCTCTAAATGCCTTCCGAGGGCACCTAAACTCCTCCACACTCTTCATCAACTAGTAATAGATCAATTTCATCCACTAGCCTTGAGCCAAACTAATAAAACAGTGCCACGAGCCCGAAAGTTTCGTTCCAGGGCCTCAAAAATGGTGTTTGGGACTCGGTTTGATTTTCGGCGACGCCCCCACTTCTCTAAATGCCTTCCGAGGGCACCTAAACTCCTCCACACTCTTCATCAACTAGTAATAGATCAATTTCATCCACTAGCCTTGAGCCAAACTAATAAAACAGTGCCACGAGCCCAAAGTTTCGTTCCAGGGCCTCAAAAATGGCCGTTTGGGACTCGGTTTGATTTCGGCGACGCCCCACTTCTCTAAATGCCTTCCGAGGGCACCTAAACTCCTCCACACTCTTCATAAACTAGTAATAGATCAATTTCATCCACTAGCCTTGAGCCAAACTAATAAAACAGTGTCACGAGCCCGAAAGTTTCGTTCCAGGGCCTCAAAAATGGCTGTTTTGGGACTCGGTTTGATTTTCGGCGACGCCCCCACTTCTCTAAATGCCTTCCGAGGGCACCTAAACTCCTCCACACTCTTCATCAACTAGTAATAGATCAATTTCATCCACTAGCCTTGAGCCAAACTAATAAAACAGTGTCACGAGCCCGAAAGTTTCGTTCCAGGGCCTCAAAAATGGCTGTTTTGGGACTCGGTTTGATTTTCGGCGACGCCCCCACTTCTCTAAATGCCTTCCGAGGGCACCTAAACTCCTCCACACTCTTCATCAACTAGTAATAGATCAATTTCATCCACTAGCCTTGAGCCAAACTAATAAAACAGTGTCACGAGCCCGAAAGTTTCGTTCCAGGGCCTCAAAAATGGCTGTTTTGGGACTCGGTTTGATTTTCGGCGACGCCCCCACTTCTCTAAATGCCTTCCGAGGGCACCTAAACTCCTCCACACTCTTCATCAACTAGTAATAGATCAATTTCATCCACTAGCCTTGAGCCAAACTAATAAAACAGTGTCACGAGCCCGAAAGTTTCGTTCCAGGGCCTCAAAAATGGCTGTTTTGGGACTCGGTTTGATTTTCGGCGACGCCCCCACTTCTCTAAATGCCTTCCGAGGGCACCTAAACTCCTCCACACTCTTCATCAACTAGTAATAGATCAATTTCATCCACTAGCCTTGAGCCAAACTAATAAAACAGTGTCACGAGCCCGAAAGTTTCGTTCCAGGGCCTCAAAAATGGCTGTTTTGGGACTCGGTTTGATTTTCGGCGACGCCCCCACTTCTCTAAATGCCTTCCGAGGGCACCTAAACTCCTCCACACTCTTCATCAACTAGTAATAGATCAATTTCATCCACTAGCCTTGAGCCAAACTAATAAAACAGTGTCACGAGCCCGAAAGTTTCGTTCCAGGGCCTCAAAAATGGCTGTTTTGGGACTCGGTTTGATTTTCGGCGACGCCCCCACTTCTCTAAATGCCTTCCGAGGGCACCTAAACTCCTCCACACTCTTCATCAACTAGTAATAGATCAATTTCATCCACTAGCCTTGAGCCAAACTAATAAAACAGTGTCACGAGCCCGAAAGTTTCGTTCCAGGGCCTCAAAAATGGCTGTTTTGGGACTCGGTTTGATTTTCGGCGACGCCCCCACTTCTCTAAATGCCTTCCGAGGGCACCTAAACTCCTCCACACTCTTCATCAACTAGTAATAGATCAATTTCATCCACTAGCCTTGAGCCAAACTAATAAAACAGTGTCACGAGCCCGAAAGTTTCGTTCCAGGGCCTCAAAAATGGCTGTTTTGGGACTCGGTTTGATTTTCGGCGACGCCCCCACTTCTCTAAATGCCTTCCGAGGGCACCTAAACTCCTCCACACTCTTCATCAACTAGTAATAGATCAATTTCATCCACTAGCCTTGAGCCAAACTAATAAAACAGTGTCACGAGCCCGAAAGTTTCGTTCCAGGGCCTCAAAAATGGCTGTTTTGGGACTCGGTTTGATTTTCGGCGACGCCCCCACTTCTCTAAATGCCTTCCGAGGGCACCTAAACTCCTCCACACTCTTCATCAACTAGTAATAGATCAATTTCATCCACTAGCCTTGAGCCAAACTAATAAAACAGTGTCACGAGCCCGAAAGTTTCGTTCCAGGGCCTCAAAAATGGCTGTTTTGGGACTCGGTTTGATTTTCGGCGACGCCCCCACTTCTCTAAATGCCTTCCGAGGGCACCTAAACTCCTCCACACTCTTCATCAACTAGTAATAGATCAATTTCATCCACTAGCCTTGAGCCAAACTAATAAAACAGTGTCACGAGCCCGAAAGTTTCGTTCCAGGGCCTCAAAAATGGCTGTTTTGGGACTCGGTTTGATTTTCGGCGACGCCCCCACTTCTCTAAATGCCTTCCGAGGGCACCTAAACTCCTCCACACTCTTCATCAACTAGTAATAGATCAATTTCATCCACTAGCCTTGAGCCAAACTAATAAAACAGTGTCACGAGCCCGAAAGTTTCGTTCCAGGGCCTCAAAAATGGCTGTTTTGGGACTCGGTTTGATTTTCGGCGACGCCCCCACTTCTCTAAATGCCTTCCGAGGGCACCTAAACTCCTCCACACTCTTCATCAACTAGTAATAGATCAATTTCATCCACTAGCCTTGAGCCAAACTAATAAAACAGTGTCACGAGCCCGAAAGTTTCGTTCCAGGGCCTCAAAAATGGCTGTTTTGGGACTCGGTTTGATTTTCGGCGACGCCCCCACTTCTCTAAATGCCTTCCGAGGGCACCTAAACTCCTCCACACTCTTCATCAACTAGTAATAGATCAATTTCATCCACTAGCCTTGAGCCAAACTAATAAAACAGTGTCACGAGCCCGAAAGTTTCGTTCCAGGGCCTCAAAAATGGCTGTTTTGGGACTCGGTTTGATTTTCGGCGACGCCCCCACTTCTCTAAATGCCTTCCGAGGGCACCTAAACTCCTCCACACTCTTCATCAACTAGTAATAGATCAATTTCATCCACTAGCCTTGAGCCAAACTAATAAAACAGTGTCACGAGCCCGAAAGTTTCGTTCCAGGGCCTCAAAAATGGCTGTTTTGGGACTCGGTTTGATTTTCGGCGACGCCCCCACTTCTCTAAATGCCTTCCGAGGGCACCTAAACTCCTCCACACTCTTCATCAACTAGTAATAGATCAATTTCATCCACTAGCCTTGAGCCAAACTAATAAAACAGTGTCACGAGCCCGAAAGTTTCGTTCCAGGGCCTCAAAAATGGCTGTTTTGGGACTCGGTTTGATTTTCGGCGACGCCCCCACTTCTCTAAATGCCTTCCGAGGGCACCTAAACTCCTCCACACTCTTCATCAACTAGTAATAGATCAATTTCATCCACTAGCCTTGAGCCAAACTAATAAAACAGTGTCACGAGCCCGAAAGTTTCGTTCCAGGGCCTCAAAAATGGCTGTTTTGGGACTCGGTTTGATTTTCGGCGACGCCCCCACTTCTCTAAATGCCTTCCGAGGGCACCTAAACTCCTCCACACTCTTCATCAACTAGTAATAGATCAATTTCATCCACTAGCCTTGAGCCAAACTAATAAAACAGTGTCACGAGCCCGAAAGTTTCGTTCCAGGGCCTCAAAAATGGCTGTTTTGGGACTCGGTTTGATTTTCGGCGACGCCCCCACTTCTCTAAATGCCTTCCGAGGGCACCTAAACTCCTCCACACTCTTCATCAACTAGTAATAGATCAATTTCATCCACTAGCCTTGAGCCAAACTAATAAAACAGTGTCACGAGCCCGAAAGTTTCGTTCCAGGGCCTCAAAAATGGCTGTTTTGGGACTCGGTTTGATTTTCGGCGACGCCCCCACTTCTCTAAATGCCTTCCGAGGGCACCTAAACTCCTCCACACTCTTCATCAACTAGTAATAGATCAATTTCATCCACTAGCCTTGAGCCAAACTAATAAAACAGTGTCACGAGCCCGAAAGTTTCGTTCCAGGGCCTCAAAAATGGCTGTTTTGGGACTCGGTTTGATTTTCGGCGACGCCCCCACTTCTCTAAATGCCTTCCGAGGGCACCTAAACTCCTCCACACTCTTCATCAACTAGTAATAGATCAATTTCATCCACTAGCCTTGAGCCAAACTAATAAAACAGTGTCACGAGCCCGAAAGTTTCGTTCCAGGGCCTCAAAAATGGCTGTTTTGGGACTCGGTTTGATTTTCGGCGACGCCCCCACTTCTCTAAATGCCTTCCGAGGGCACCTAAACTCCTCCACACTCTTCATCAACTAGTAATAGATCAATTTCATCCACTAGCCTTGAGCCAAACTAATAAAACAGTGTCACGAGCCCGAAAGTTTCGTTCCAGGGCCTCAAAAATGGCTGTTTTGGGACTCGGTTTGATTTTCGGCGACGCCCCCACTTCTCTAAATGCCTTCCGAGGGCACCTAAACTCCTCCACACTCTTCATCAACTAGTAATAGATCAATTTCATCCACTAGCCTTGAGCCAAACTAATAAAACAGTGTCACGAGCCCGAAAGTTTCGTTCCAGGGCCTCAAAAATGGCTGTTTTGGGACTCGGTTTGATTTTCGGCGACGCCCCCACTTCTCTAAATGCCTTCCGAGGGCACCTAAACTCCTCCACACTCTTCATCAACTAGTAATAGATCAATTTCATCCACTAGCCTTGAGCCAAACTAATAAAACAGTGTCACGAGCCCGAAAGTTTCGTTCCAGGGCCTCAAAAATGGCTGTTTTGGGACTCGGTTTGATTTTCGGCGACGCCCCCACTTCTCTAAATGCCTTCCGAGGGCACCTAAACTCCTCCACACTCTTCATCAACTAGTAATAGATCAATTTCATCCACTAGCCTTGAGCCAAACTAATAAAACAGTGTCACGAGCCCGAAAGTTTCGTTCCAGGGCCTCAAAAATGGCTGTTTTGGGACTCGGTTTGATTTTCGGCGACGCCCCCACTTCTCTAAATGCCTTCCGAGGGCACCTAAACTCCTCCACACTCTTCATCAACTAGTAATAGATCAATTTCATCCACTAGCCTTGAGCCAAACTAATAAAACAGTGTCACGAGCCCGAAAGTTTCGTTCCAGGGCCTCAAAAATGGCTGTTTTGGGACTCGGTTTGATTTTCGGCGACGCCCCCACTTCTCTAAATGCCTTCCGAGGGCACCTAAACTCCTCCACACTCTTCATCAACTAGTAATAGATCAATTTCATCCACTAGCCTTGAGCCAAACTAATAAAACAGTGTCACGAGCCCGAAAGTTTCGTTCCAGGGCCTCAAAAATGGCTGTTTTGGGACTCGGTTTGATTTTCGGCGACGCCCCCACTTCTCTAAATGCCTTCCGAGGGCACCTAAACTCCTCCACACTCTTCATCAACTAGTAATAGATCAATTTCATCCACTAGCCTTGAGCCAAACTAATAAAACAGTGTCACGAGCCCGAAAGTTTCGTTCCAGGGCCTCAAAAATGGCTGTTTTGGGACTCGGTTTGATTTTCGGCGACGCCCCCACTTCTCTAAATGCCTTCCGAGGGCACCTAAACTCCTCCACACTCTTCATCAACTAGTAATAGATCAATTTCATCCACTAGCCTTGAGCCAAACTAATAAAACAGTGTCACGAGCCCGAAAGTTTCGTTCCAGGGCCTCAAAAATGGCTGTTTTGGGACTCGGTTTGATTTTCGGCGACGCCCCCACTTCTCTAAATGCCTTCCGAGGGCACCTAAACTCCTCCACACTCTTCATCAACTAGTAATAGATCAATTTCATCCACTAGCCTTGAGCCAAACTAATAAAACAGTGTCACGAGCCCGAAAGTTTCGTTCCAGGGCCTCAAAAATGGCTGTTTTGGGACTCGGTTTGATTTTCGGCGACGCCCCCACTTCTCTAAATGCCTTCCGAGGGCACCTAAACTCCTCCACACTCTTCATCAACTAGTAATAGATCAATTTCATCCACTAGCCTTGAGCCAAACTAATAAAACAGTGTCACGAGCCCGAAAGTTTCGTTCCAGGGCCTCAAAAATGGCTGTTTTGGGACTCGGTTTGATTTTCGGCGACGCCCCCACTTCTCTAAATGCCTTCCGAGGGCACCTAAACTCCTCCACACTCTTCATCAACTAGTAATAGATCAATTTCATCCACTAGCCTTGAGCCAAACTAATAAAACAGTGTCACGAGCCCGAAAGTTTCGTTCCAGGGCCTCAAAAATGGCTGTTTTGGGACTCGGTTTGATTTTCGGCGACGCCCCCACTTCTCTAAATGCCTTCCGAGGGCACCTAAACTCCTCCACACTCTTCATCAACTAGTAATAGATCAATTTCATCCACTAGCCTTGAGCCAAACTAATAAAACGGTGTCACGAGCCCGAAAGTTTCGTTCCAGGGCCTCAAAAATGGCTGTTTTGGGACTCGGTTTGATTTTCGGCGACGCCCCCACTTCTCTAAATGCCTTCCGAGGGCACCTAAACTCCTCCACACTCTTCATCAACTAGTAATAGATCAATTTCATCCACTAGCCTTGAGCCAAACTAATAAAACACTGTCACGAGCCCGAAAGTTTCGTTCCAGGGCCTAAAAAATGGCTGTTTTGGGACTCGGTTTGATTTTCGGCGATGCCCCCACTTCTCTAAATGCCTTCCGAGGGCACCTAAACTCCTCCACACTCTTCATCAACTAGTAATAGATCAATTTCATCCACTAGCCTTGAGCCAAACTAATAAAACACTGTCATGAGCCCGAAAGTTTCGTTCCAGGGCCTCAAAAATGGCTGTTTTGGGACTCGGTTTGATTTTCGGCGATGCCCCCACTTCTCTAAATGCCTTCGAGGGCACCTAAACTCCTCCACACTCTTCATCAACTAGTAATAGATCAATTTCATCCACTAGCCTTGAGGCAAACTAATAAAACAGTGCCATGAGCCCGAAAGATTCGTTCCAGGGCCTCAAAAATAGCTGTTTTGGGACTCGGTTTGATTTTCGGCGACGCCCCCACTTCTCTGAATGCCTTCCGAGGGCACCTAAACTTCTCCACACTCTTCATCAACTAGTAATAGATCAATTTCATCCACTAGACTTGAGCCAAACTAATAAAACAGTGTCACGAGCCCGAAAGTTTCGTTCCAGGGCCTCAAAAATGGCCGTTTTGGGACTGCTAACAGATTCTAGATATGGGCCATATGAACTGCTAACAGATTCTAGATATTGACTGCAATAAAATTGTAGAGTCAATGACACACAGATTCAATGACGTATATGTTTATTTCTAAACTGATGCTATATGCATTCTTACAATATATTCTTTTACCATCTGTAAATCTAGATCAACACTTCCCTCCTGATGCTCACGCAACATCACCACCTAAAGATATACAACGGACTCCACACGTATGTAGCACCAACAAATTGTTTGACAGTAACAATTACTATCTGCAAAAAAAATCTGTGTTTGTTAGGTCTGTTCTGTTTTTACTATTAAGTTTCAGACCTCCATTTTAATCTGTAAATAGACATCAATTACTTTAGGCGCAGAGAGAGAGTCGATTAGCTAAGCATATGTGTATCTACTGTCATCGGTTTGTGATTATGAGACAATTTATATCCAATAATTGTTATTAACCTTCCTAACAACTCTTTTACCGTTGATAATAGCTCGCTTAGTTATACTTTCAATCTATTTTGCTCCTACTACCTAATAAAACATGTTACAAGCCCTCTACCTAAACACCCACAGAATTATTTTTTAAGTAAGATGTGTTTGTTAATCTCTTTTGTTTTAGCTATCAAGTTTTAGATATCCTTTTTAATTCGTACACAGGTACCAATTGCTTCAGCCGAAACGAGGAGATTTCTGCGTTTCTGGTCCAGAGCATATCCATCAGCAATTGCCGATCAAACTGTCACAGTTTCTTACTTTCATAGTTGTATTCTCCCTATAAAAAAAAAGTTGATAATCCACTCCTGCTATCATCGCTCCTAGCTACCGTCTTAGTGCAATGACACATCCAGCTATTCCTTATAATTGGAACAAGACACTATTTCAAAACTCATTATTATGTATATTATATTTATCAGTTTTCTACTATTTTACACCTATGCTTTTACTTTGTGAATAACAAATTATAATACTTTCTGGTTGGCGCGCAGGGGCGCGCCATCCCTACTAGTTTAATAATATTGTGCTATAATAAACATGTGATAATGACAGATTAATTAGTCTTAATAAATTCATGTCACGATTTCCTAACAAAATATATAATTTTTTTATTAGTCTAGTATCGCAACATCTAATGTGACCCCCTAAAACTTTTTAAAACCCAACTAAACACCCTCTCAGTTGCCTGCACAGGGTTGTGAGTTGACTTTGTGAGCCATGCCACAATGAACACAACAGATTCTGAACACCCCCTCAGTTTTTCAGTTCCAGAATCTAGATCGCCGGACCAGCCCACGCCACACAAAAGCAAGAATCATACATAAAACACACGGCACTTGATCGTGCACATCCATCGCCTATTACCTACCACCTGAACGTTGTTTCTCACAAAGTAACAAAATATCATCCTTCAAACTCCACATCTTAGGCCGTGGCTGGCCAATCCTTCCTGATCTCGAAGCAGTAATTCATGTCCAGGTAGACTTTCCCATCATCATCCACAAACTGTAAAATCAAATCCATTATATCACTGGTCTATACATTCCTAAGGTTTCTTACCAGGAAGGGTAGAGTACATATAACATTTTATTTGGGCCATTTCCTTACCTTGAGCTTTGCAGAATATGAACCCCTTGCAAAAATGCCACTTGGGGTCGTATCTTCCTCAGCCTCGTATGTGTAGGGCTCCTGCCGAGGACTGAAGGTCCCCAGCATCACCTTCTGCTTTTCTACTGCAATAGGCAACCCAAGATCAGCTTAGGCCTAGGGAGAGCACTGAGCCCTTCAAGCGCAGCCAATGCATGCATCTTCCTTCTATGAGAATCATGACCATGATGCTACAGGCAGCAAATTTAAAACATGTGAAGTCCAAGGAAAATCTTTGATGCAACAGAAGATCTGTGATACATTTTTTTCTCGAACACGCAAGAGAGCTGCGCATCATTATATATTAATAGTAAGAAGAAAAATGGGGAAGAGCCCATACAACACAAACCCACAAAGGTGGGATACATGACTTCGTGGTAAAGATAAGTACAAAGGAACATTTGATCCGAGTAAAGAACAATAGCAATTTACATAAAGAAAGATCAATCATATATAATGCAAAATTCTGAGCCAAATAGTTAGTAGTTTCACGGTAAGCATTTACGTAATGAGCTATAGAATGTGAGCTAGATGCAGATTAACACAAGGATCACATAAAACTAATCAAATTCATGCCAACATCCTTATTCTCATTTAGTGCAGCATCAGCAAGTAACCAACAAAAAAACTAACCATATGTTTGATTATAAAATCACCTCTTACTCCTGTCTTCCAGACAGTGTGTGTATATCTGAGACCAGACACAATGTTGTTGGAGACAGTGAAGGAGAAGCGGAAGCTGTAGGTGCTCCCATCCTTGAGTGCGAATGTGTACCCCTTGTCATCCAGCACAAGTGGGATAGCTAGAACCAGATCTGATCGCTCTGGAGTTAGGATGGTCAAGTTTAATATGGTCACCTCTGGTTCTATAGTCTCTGCATGCATAAACGGACTATCAGACAAGCATATGAAGCCTCTGTTTGACTGATTGCACTCTCCAGGCCATTTTTCAGTTAATATGTTTAGCTGCACGCCTGCACCGAATCTCTTAACTCAATGTTATCTTGTCTATTAAGAAAAAAAATTAAATGTCAGCTTTTTTGCACTTCAATGTGCCCAAAAGTGAATGAAATAAATTGAGTGGCTCAATATAGTGAATAAAAACATCAGATGGTCCCATCCCATGGACAACTAGGGATGAAAACAGGACGGAAATCCCATCCCTACTAATACCGTTTACCGTATTTTCAGTAAAAAAAAACAGGAAAAATTAGAGAATACAGTACCAAGAAAAAGGGTGGGGTTTCCACCTGTATTCATGACGGGAAATTCCCGGCAGGAATACTGCATTTATTTTTTTTCTTTTAAAGTTTATTGACGAAGCTGCCTGTGTGCTTTGGAAGTTGGAACCAATAGCAACGAGGCCCTGATTTTAATGCTTTCGTGCTCCCCCTGTGTGCTTCTCTATTCTACACAGGCACAAGGTGGGAATAAACTGAAGGCTGCTGCAGGCTCCAGCTGCAGCCATGTGCCTGGTGCTTGCTGGGTGCTGGGTGTTGCCTGCTTATTGGGCTGGGATGAGGCTAATCCAATATGCTGAAATTAATTATAAATAAAAAAGTGAATATAAACTCTTATGAAGTTAAACGTTTCGAGTCACAGATGTAGGATCATGTGTTTCCCGTTTTGAATTATCGGTTCCCGACCGTTATCGACGTTTTCGCAATCAATTTGTTTTGTTTTCGACATCCCACATAATCAGTTTTGTTTTCCTGACTGGATTTCCCATTTCCATTTCCATGTAAAAATACAAAATTGAAAGTGGTTAGAGACTTTTCCCGACCGTTTTCATCCCTACAGACACCATTTCTGCTTTATATAATGACTTTTGCTTCTGAAATTTCAACACGTGTAGGAGCGTTAATGAGGTACTAAAATTACCTCCAAGCTTGGCAGTATCAACATCTCCGAGGAGCTGCTCTTTCCACCTCCTTAGGCTGTCATCATCCTAGGCAATAAATCAAATTCAAAAAGCAAATGTGTAGGAGAACAACATTAGTTGTTCCATAAATGGTGGCCTAACCTACATACTAAAGGTGTAATATAATCAAATGGGTACAATGTGATTGGGCATAATCATTTCACCTTGTCGAGCTCAAGGTGGTCCTTGAGGGGAACCTGAGGACCAAGCATCACCATGTGGTTCCCATCATCATCATCATAGTCGTCATCATCCAAACCATTGGTGTTTGTGTCATTGTTGCTGATGCTCACCGATGCTTCCTTATTCTCCTCCTTATCCATGCTGCCCGTTGTCCTAGTTTCTTTCCTGTGATACAATCAAGAATGTAGATGACAACGATGAATGGAGCAAAAACATGGTCCCTTCTAACATTCCGAGCAAGCAATATATGTCGAGCTAGCTTAATGCCATTGTGCAGAAGAGGCAAGGTGTCAAAATCAAGAGCCACAAAATAAATAAACAAACCAAATCTCGGACCTTCAAGTGGTGACCTAATTACTAAAGCAAAAGATAAAGGGGGTCTAGGAGTTAAAGATTTGAGGAAGATGAATATTAGCTTACTCTGCAAATGGTGGTGGAAAGCCGAAAATGGCGTTGGATTCTGGCAGGATATTATCAATAAGAAGTACATGAAGAAAACAGACATGTTTTGGTTGAGAAAAAGCAGTAAAAATTCCCCCGTGTGGAAAGATCTGCTGAAAGTGAAACCTATCTATCTGAAAGGTAGGTCGGTGATTGTAGGTAATGGTATTGGCGTATTGCTACCAGCTTCTGGCACAATCGTTGGTGTGGTCTTGTCTCCTTAGCAGACAAGTTTCCAAACCTTTATGAGATTAGTAATGATCAGGACTGTTCAGTTGCTTTAATGAAGTAGAGGAATTGGAGACTCAGTTTTAGGAGATGGTTATATGAAGATATACAAAATCAGTTAAGAAGGCTGCAAGACATGGTTCATCGTTTCAGTGTTAATAACAATAAGGCAAGGGAAGATGGTAGCTGGAGAAATCTGGTATTTTCTCTATAAAATCAACGCACAGATTGTTGAGCAAGGCTGATTATGGTTACAATTTTAAAAACCTGTGGTTGGCTAAACTTCCTAGCAAAATCAAAATCTTTATGTGGTTAGCGTTTCAGAATGCTATTCTTACTAAAGACAACCTTAGTAAGCGTAAATGGAAGGGTGTTAATAGGTGTGCTTTTTGCACAGATAAAGAAAATAGGGATCATATTTTCTTTGAATGCCTAACAGCCAAATACATTTGGAGTGTGTTGGCCTTTGCCCTAAGGGCTGACTGTAGGCCAGCTAGCATGTCTAAATATTGGATATGCGTTAATAAGATTCTTCCTCAGGGATCCCCAATGCATGTAGTTGGTTTGACTGCTGTTTGTTGGGCCATTTGGCGTACTCGAAATGTTGTGTGTTTTGATAACAAGAAAGTGAAATCTCCTACAGAGATTGTTTGCATGATTTGTTCTTTTATTTCCTACTGGGTAGGATTATTGAAGGAAGATCTGAAGCAGCAGGTGATCCAGAGTGCAGAAGCGGTGAGGACTGCGGCTCTCTTCTTCCACGGTCAGGGTCGGCCTTGCGCACAGGAGGAAAACCAGATGATCCTGTTTGTAGTTGAGCTTCTGTGTGGGCGTCGGAAGTCTTTTGTCCTGGTCAAACCTTTATGAAGGATAGCTTGTATTAAGCTCTTTTGTCTGCAATTAGCAAGGTTTAGTGTAGGTTAAGGCTGGTAGTCTCATTCTTGCATTTGTTCCCTTTGTGATCAGGTGCATGAATGCACATCACTTTCTGTTCTTTGTTGTCTGTGGTGGTTAAAAACTCGACTTTCTGTAATTTCGTTGTCGCGGTAATGAAATTCGGTTTCGACCATTGTGGAAAAAAAATCTTGGACCTTCAATAGTCGACGCATCATGTCACATAATAGTCAAAGACACATGGGCAGAGCAACATGGGGGTGTTCCCAGTGGCGGAATCAGAAACAGACCAGGGGGCAAATAATAGAAGGCTAGAAATGGTACTAGCCATACAATAATGGATATAATTGGTGCCAGTCTTGAGGTTCCAAGGGCTGTCAAGGGCGTCAAACCCTTGGGTAGCTGGACCTCGGCTACGTAGTTCGTAGCCGTGATCTGTCTTCTCCGACGAGGTTTTACCCCTCTGCCGCAGGCTTAGGGTTTAGAGAGAGAGGAATTAGATGGGAAATAACTTGCTTGATTCCAACATGCAGTTTACAGGAATATAAATATGGCCTAAGGCCCAAACCGACTAGAGTCCAATTGTCCAAAGCTCCTAAAATTAAGGAATAAAAATAGCAACTAATCTTTCTTTCCTCCTAGCCATCGGTGGCTGGCTCAACCTGGGCCTCCCTTGCGCGATCAACGCGCGCGGCCGCACGTCCCTGGTACGTCGGCGCCTGGCGTATGTCTGGCCCCACATGACATCTCTCCCCCCCCCCCTCAAGGTTCAGCTCGTCCTCAAGCTGAAATGAGGGTACTTCTCGCGGAACGCATCAAGGTCTTCCCAGGTAGCTGACGAAGCTGGCTCGCCACGCCAATGAACTAGGACTTGGCGAACGCCCCATGCCAACCGAGCTTGCTCCACTCGAGCGGGTTCTGGGACGACGGCGCCATGGTGGATGTCGGGCAGGGGCGGAGGAGCTGCCGGTGGCGCCCCGACGAACTTCCTGAGGGTGCCCACGTGGAACACGTCGTGGATGTGGGCCTGTGAAGGCAACTCCAGGCGTACGGCGACGTCGTTGATGAGCTCTGCGACGCGGTAGGGGCCGAGGAAGCAGGCCTTCAGCTTGCTCGTCGTAGGCTGGGGCAGCGAGGATGGGGCGCGCTGACGGAGTCGAAGTAGTGCCCAGTCGCCGACCTGATAGGAGACGTGGCGGTGCTGCTGGTCGTATGTGCGCTTCTGCACTGCTTGTGCCTGTTCCAGGCGGTAGCGGACGTCAGCGAGGAAGGCCTCACGCTCCTCCATGTCGTGTGCCACCGCAGCGACCCGGGTCTCACCCGGCTCATAGGAGCGGATGGTGGGTGGATCCCGGCCGTACACAACGCGGAACGGAGTCTCTCGTAGCGAGGACTGGTAGGTCGTATTGTAGACGTACTCGGCCCATGGCAGCCACCGCAGCCACTGACGGGGGCAATCGCCGGTGAAACAGCGCAGGTACATGACGATGACACGGTTGGCCGCCTCCGTCTGGCCGTCTGACTGGGGGTGAAAAGCCGAAGACATGTGCAGCTTGGTGCCCATGAGACGCATAAGCTCCCGCCAGAAGGTCGAAGTAAACACCGGGTCACGGTAGGGTCACGATCTCCTGCAAGAGGGGTGAGGCTGGCGGTATGTACAGGCGCCCTGCATAGAGGACCATGTCGTCAGCCACCGTCCACGGGGCAGCACGTGTACCGGCGCGGACGTCGTCGTGGATGGCGACCAAGGCTGGGTCGGTGGCCTGGGCGTGGCGGAGACGTGCGATGAAGTCGAAGCGTGGGGCTGAGATCGCCCGGACGCCGCCGGTGCTGTCCTCGTCGGTGTCGTGACGCAAGAGGGCGTCTGCCAGCGTGTTTGTGGCTCCTGACTTGTACTCGACGGAGAAGTCGAAGCCGGGCAGCTTCCCGACCCAGTGATGCTGAGGGATGGTGGCGAGGCGCTGGTCGAGGAGGTACTTGAGGCTGTAGTGGTCCGTCTTGACGAGGAAACGACGCCCCCACAGGTACGGCCTCCAATGCCGCACAGCGAGGACAAGGCCGATAAGTTCCCTCTCGTATGCCGCAAGAGAGCGATGGTGGGGCGCCATCGGCCGGCTGAAGAAGGCGATCGGGTGCGCCTCCTGGATAAGCACGGCGCCGAAGCCATAGGTGGATGCGTCGCACTCCACAACGAAGGGCTTGGTGAAGTCCGGCAAGGTCAGCACTGGGGCCGACGTCACCGCCCCTTTGAGGGCGCTGAAAGCTGCCGCTGCCTCAGCCGTCCACGCGAACCCCTCTTTTTTTTAGGAGGGCCATGAGGGGGGCTGCAATGGCACCGAAGTTGTGGACGAACTTCCTGTAGTAGCCCGCCAAGCCAAGGAAGTTGCGCACGACT
Organism: Coix lacryma-jobi var. lacryma-jobi; assembly: GCA_009763385.1. Taxonomy (NCBI): domain Eukaryota; kingdom Viridiplantae; phylum Streptophyta; class Magnoliopsida; order Poales; family Poaceae; genus Coix; species Coix lacryma-jobi. Next base: position 366,130 of record VDCT01000344.1, read on the forward strand.
CGCGCAGAACAGGGCTGGGGCCACGTGGATGGCCTGGACCTTGCTGGGGTCCATGGCGACGCCAGCCACGGAGATGATGTGGCCGAGGTAGGCGACAGAGTGGACGCCGAACGAGCATTTGGACCGCTTCACAAAGAGACGGTGCTGGCGCAGGGTGGTAGGACGACGCGGAGGTGTCGGAGGTGATCCGCCCAAGTAGTGCTGTAGATTAGAATATCGTCAAAGACAAGCACAAACCGGCGGAGGTAGTCGCGCAGAACGTCGTTCATCAGGGCCTGGAATGTCGCTGGGGCGTTGCACAGCCCGAACGGCATCACCAGGAACTCGTATAGGCCGTCGTGGGTGCGGAACGCCGTCTTGGTCGCATCCGCACCTGATGGTACCCCGACCACAGGTCGAGCTTGGTGAAGAAGCGCGCGCCATGGAGCTCGTCGAGGAGTTCATCAACGACGGGGATGGGGAATGCGTCCTTGACGGTGAGGGCGTTGAGGGCGCAGTAGTTGACGCAGAAGCGCCACGAGCCGTCGGCCTTCTTGACGAGGACCGGTGAGGAGAACGCGGAGTCGCTACGACGGACGATGCCCTGCTCGATCATGGCGGCGCATTGGCGCTCCAGTTCATCCTTGTGGGCCGCCGGGTACCGGTACGGGCGGACTGCGACGGGGGCCGCGCCGGGCTTGAGGACGATGGTGTGGTCACGGGCGCGCTGTGGGGGCAGCCCCCTGGGCTCGGTGAAGACGTCATCAAAGGAGGCCAGGAGCGTGTCGAGGAGCAACCCGCTGGTCGCGGCCGACCCCCTGGTCGCGGCCGACCCACTGGTCGTTGCCGCTGTGTGGAGGCACGGGGCGCTGGGCGAAGGCACGCCCGACCAGCAGCAGGTGCGGCCACGGTACTGGAAGGACATGGAGCGCTCCGCGAAGTCCCAAACGATCGGGCCCAGAGTCGCCATCCACTGGGTGCCCAGCACCATGTCGTAGCCTGCAAGTGGCATGACAAAGAGATCGATGATGAAGGCGATGTCGTCGATGGACAGCGGGGCGTGTCTGATCACGCCAGGGCAGGCGACATTCTCGCCGTTAGCCACGGTTGCCGTCAAGCATGGTCGTGGCTGAACTTGCAGCCCAGTGCGCCGCGCGGCCTCCTCGTCGATGAAGCTGTGGGTGGAGCCGCTGTCGAGGAGGGCGATGAAGGAGGTAGTGCCCACGGACACCCGGATCTGCATGGTGTCGGAGACCGGAACACCTGCGACCGCGTGCAAGGAGAAGATGGGTGCCTCTGTTTCAGGTGCGTCCCCGTGGTCGGCGGCGTCGTCGGTGACCTCATCATCGTCCTCCACCATGCTGTCGAGGAGGAACAGGCGCTTGCAGACGCGGTTGTGCCCCCGACCGTACTTCTCGTCGCAGTTGTAACACAAGCCGAGGCGACGGCGCTCCTCTTGTTCCGCCTGGGAAAGGCGTTTGATGGTGCGCCCCTCCACTGTGATGGTCGCCGGGGCTGGGGCCCGGGCACTGGGAGGCGCGGGCAGGGCCAGCCGCTGGGGAGGTGCCTGCAAGAGCTCTCGAGTCACGCCTCTGGGCGGCTGTAGAGCATACTGCTCGCGGAGCTCAAACTGCCGGGCCAAGCTCATGGCCGCCGCCAAGGTCTACGGGTTCTGGATCCACACGTCGATGCTGAGCGGCGGTTGAAGGCCTCCGGTGAACAGCTGCACGCGCTGGGCTTCGTCGAGGGGGCCAGCCCGTGGAAGGAGCGCTTGGAAGCGATCCTGATATTCGGCGACTGAGGTGGTGCGCCGGGACTCGGCGAGCTCGGCCAAGGGGGCGGAACGCAGCGGTGGCCCGTAGCGGAGGTTGAGGAGTTCCTTGAAGCGGCGCCACGATGGGGTTCCCTCGTCCGTTTGGACTTGGATGTACCACATCTGCGCCCCGTCCTCAAGGTTGTAGGACGCCATCCACACCTTCTCTTCCTCCATGATTCGCTGCTGGTGGAAGTACGACTCGCAACGGTTGGTGAAGATGAGAGGATCGGTCTTGCCGTCGTACCGCGGGAAGTCCATCTTCTGGAACTTCGGCGGCCGGTCCTGGTGGTGCTCGCCAAAGGGCTCTTGCTTCCCGACGTGGAGGAGCGCTCGGAGGAGGGCAGCGATTGCCTTGGTGTTGGCTTCCATCGCCTTGGTGTTGGCTTCCATCGTCTTGGCGTTGGCCTCCGCGGTGGCCTGCAGGGTCGTGACAGCTGCTGCTAGGGCCTCAACAGTGGTCTTGAGGTCGCTGTTGTTGCCCATGTCGGTCGCTGTTGTCGCCCATGTCCGCGGCGCACGACGCGACGGAGGAGGAGGCAGGTGAGGCGAGCGCGGCTGCTGGAGAATCAGAGGGCGCGGCGGCTGCTGGATGAGGCGGCGGTGAGGCGGCTGCTGGTGGTGGGATGGACGTGGAGGCTGAAGGCGAGGTAGGGCGGGAGGACGAGGATCGCCGGATTTCCGATACCAGGTTGTCAAGGGCGTCCAACCCTTGGGTAGCTGGACCTCGGCTACGTAGTTCGTAGCCGTGATTCGTCTTCTCCGACGAGGTTTTACCCCTCTGCCGTAGGCTTAGGGTTTAGAGAGAGAGGAATTAGATGGGAAATAACTTGCTTGATTCCAACGTGCAGTTTACAGGAATATAAATATGGCCTAAGGCCCAAACCGACTAGAGTCCAAAGCTCCTAAAATTAAGGAATAAAAATAGCAACTAATCTTTCTTTCCTCCTAGCCATCGGTGGCTGGCTCGACCTGGGCCTCCCTTGCGCGATCAACGCACGCGGCCGCCCGCCGCACGTCCCTGGTACGTCGGCGCCTGGCGTATGTCTGGCCCCACATGACCAGGGCCTAGAGCCAATGTTTTTTAGGCACTAGGCGCTCTCTAGGCGGTGACCCTCAGCCTAGAGCCTAGGCGTTTTGTACAAATACATATATTACATCTAAAGAAAAGAATAAAGCAGAAGAGTGGACATATGTTACATCTAAAAGAAAAGAATAAAGCAGAACAGTGGGCTTAGATGCGAAAAAAGGCCCATGAAAGAGTCCAGACCACTTTAGCCACTCCAACCGGCAACCTTATCCATCTGCCTCCTCCTAATCCCAACCACACGCCTCTGACCCTCTATCGTGCACCTCCTCTACCCCCCCCCCCCCCCCGGGCCGTGCTCGTTGCCCGGCACCACTCCTCCTGGCCGCGACGAGCAGTGCCTCTACCTCTCCTCCCGGTCGTGCGACCAGCGGCGCTTCTCCCTCCCCTCCCAGCCGTGGGACGAGCGGCGCCTCTGCCTCCTCCGCCCGCCGCCCACCCTCCTCTTGACCAGCGCCCGCCGCTAGCATCCTGCCGGTCATTCCTGCATCCTGCCCCCCCCCCCCACACACACACACACACCTCCTGGCTGCGCTCAACGCCTCCATTGCATCCACACCAGGGACCGTGCCCGCCTAGGGGTCCGCTTACCTCCATAGGCCAGGCGCAACCCCCTCGCCCAGCGACTAATCGCGCCGGCGGTCCACTTTTTGAACCATGCCTAGAGCAAACTAGAGCCTAAGGGTCTTTAATATAAACACCATCCTAAAATAATGTTACCAAAAAAACTCAAAATACTTTCAAAAGATTTGATTATTTCTATCAAATAATTTGAACATAACACCTTCAAAAAAATGTATAATCTCTCAAGACTGGTAGATCAATTAAATCTTCTTCTAGTCTTTTTTCCCACTATATGGTGCTTGTTTTTTAGATGACATAGGTGCTGAAATTTAATAACTAGTAACTGAAAGCTACAATAGTACTAGATCAAGTAATTTAAATATCCACGGTCTGTTTGGATGTAGATATTGGACAGCTGATATTGAATTGGGCACCAATGCCAAATTGGACTAGTATTGGAAATGAGCTACAATACCAAATCACGTGTCTGGATGTAGAAGAAATTACTACTTAGAATCTAGTGACATGGGAAATGCCAAATCATGTTTGGTTGTACATCTCATCAAATTGGGAATTGGGCTCCTTAGTAGGGATATACGGGATCTGGGCTCTTCGTAGGGACGTACGGTGGGAGGCACGGAGAGGCACCTTGGCCATCTTCGCGCGGACGTACGGCGAAACGTACGCACCTTGGGCACCTTTGCGTGGAGCTCGGAAGGCACGGAGAGCGGCGGCGACTGAGCGGGCCGGGGTCTTCCGTGGAGCTCGGATTCGCGAGCCTGTCCATCCCCGGCCACAATAGGGACAAGATCGAGCGTGGGGAAGTGTCCACCGACTCCACTACCGGACTCGAGGAAGAAACAGATCTGGATATGGTCGGACTTGAGGAAGGAGCAGATCTGGATGTGGCCGGAAAGGAGGAAGATGAGCTCACGATGCCGACCCTGGGGAAGAGGAAGAGGAGGTCGTGCTGCCGGCCATGGGAAAGAAGAGGAGGAGGAAGAGGAGGAAGAGGAGCTCGCTCGCCTGCCGCGGGGAAGAGAAGCCCGGTCGCCTCACGCGCGCTCGGGGACAGCCGGACAGGGTAGGCACGGTGAATACCGGTTGGTATCGAGGTTTACCAATTCCCAATTCCAAACTATCCAAACAACTGTATTAGGAGATAGCCAATACCAATTCCAATTCTAAGGGTGTGTTTAGTTGCAAAATTTTGTAGCGTTTTCGTTGTTATTTGATACATTTTGTTAGTTCAATCTAGTCGGCTACCAGCCTATCATAGTGAATATCTAATCCTTCAAAACTTAAATAATAAGATGATTTGGAAAGAAATATTAGGGTCTGTTTTGGTTCTACAGAATTGGGCCAAATTGGAATTAGATTCTAGGACGGGCCTGTTTGGCTGAACCACGAATTGGAAATCAATATTCCAGTCAATTTTCTAGCCCGAATAGAAAGCCTATGCCACATTCTTAGCCTCTAAGACGAAAAACAATTTCACGAGCTCATCCAGACTCGCCTTCCTCCCGATGCCTACCTCTCCTCTCTCCCGTTCCCCGACCCGACGACGCCATGGTGGTGGCTAGGGTTCCCTAGTCACCGCTCATCAGCCATCACCCCATCCTCCACCTCTCCATCGAACACGGCCACGCTGCTAGAGGAGTTCCCGAGATCGATCGGCTGCATCCTGTGAGGCGAGTCAAGGGAGCGGACCACAACTAATCAAGCGACCAGGCACCAGATTTGTTCAATAGGGGTCGGTCAACCACTGGAGCGAAGGACAACAAGAAGGCAACCCGACGCATTCGTCGGAGCACGAGCGAGCGCGGCTGATAGATGACACACGACTGCCGAGGAGAGCTTGCCCCGCATCGGAAGGGCTGACGCCGCCGTCGGGGAAGATGAGCACCGGGCCAGGAGCTCCCGGGGCGGCCGCACGTGGGCTTGCTACGGATGTGGGCACCGCCGGAGAACCGGCGGGTGTAGGGAGCCAAGGCCAGGGCGCGGCCTCCGGCGCTCGCGGCCACTGAGGCGTGGCCGCCGGGGTGCGCAACCACCAGGGCTTGAGGCCTCCGAGGCTTGCAGCCACCGGGGCACGCAGCCTCCGAGGCTCGCGACTGCCGGGACGCGTGGCCTACAGGGCTCGCGCCCGCAGGGGGCACACGGCCTCCGACGCTCACGTCCGCCGAGACGCACAGCCTCCGGGGCTTGCGGCCTCCAAGGCTCGCGGCCGCCTAGGCATGGCCACCGGGGCACACGGCCGCCGAGCGCAGCACGAGGACTAGCAGCGCATCGGTCTTGTGGTGAGGAGGAAGAAAAAGAACCGTGAGGAAGATGAGGGGAAAGAAAGGAAGGGCAGTTTAGTAATTTGATTCCTTTAGCCTATCATGTGAAACTGTTTTACCAAACACTTTTTGAAACACTTTTTATAACTAGTAAGTTACTCATGAAGCTATTTTCTAAAAAAACAGCTTCACTAGTGAAGCTAAGCTGTACCAAACAGGGTCTTAGTCTCAGACTCTCAGGTTGCAGTGGTGAGTACTGCACTGACTCGTTCATGGGTTCGTCTAAAAAAAAAGACTCGTTCATGGGTTGGCATGAACCGATAGGGGGCGCCGGGCGGTGTGGTGCATGGTGGCTTCGGCTTTGTAACAATTGATTATATATGCTAATGCAATGAGTCCAGAAAAGTTACGGCAATTGGTAGCACCAAAACTCTAGTATCCAGCTTGTGTTCGCGTTGAGTGTTCAGTGTGTGCTTCTTGTGTTCCTGGGGTGTCTTCTCTGTCTTTCGGCAAGGGTCACCGGTGAGCAGGAGACAACATAATGTAAATTCTGAGATGCAGATGCTAAATAATGATACAGCTGATATATTCCACGATAAATAAACTACTACTAATCTGTGCTGGCTGAGTGGTCCCCAGAGAAGGCGCTTCCACCGCCCGAGAAGGAAAATGCCGAGGATCCAGACTGCGAAGCGGCGGCGGCACCGGCACCACCCACCCCCAGGCCACGGCTCCTCTGAATCTGCCGAAGCCTGAAGATGTCTCGCGGCACTGCTGCCCTGCTCTGCACCGTGGACGCATCCTCGTCCTCCTGCGCCCCTTGCCCTGCGTTCCATTCCATTGCATCATACTTAGATTACCTCATGTTCCATATCATCACACTGGCAGAAACAGCAACAGAGATATAGTATTACTTACTTTCCACGTCCTTCCTTCTCTCCCTTGGAGGTCTATGAACAGATCCATTCTGGTTTAGTCCCACTTTTCCAACGCTTGAGATCTCACTCACGCCACCTGCTTTCCCAGCACTCTGTGCAACTGGCAATGTGCTCTGCAGCAGCACGCTGAGCACCACATCAATATCCGGCGATGGTCCTGCCAAGATGCTCATATTTTCATCATCAACTCGAAACTGACCATTCGGTCGGTCATGACTTGCAAATGTTAGCCCTCAACAGCCCATGACAATTACGTTCCTGAAGTGAGAGGGCGAATACCTTCAATAGCAGGCAAATTCTTAATAAAGGACACCATCGACGGTGATAGCACTTTGAGCATGTCTTCAACCTCCTTCGTGTACCCACTGCTAGTTGCTGCAAACTCTGGCCCTGTCCAAGAATCTACAATGATTTTCCCACTCTGCTTGCCAACCAAGGGGAAACTAAACAGCAATGTCCCATGACCAAATACACGACAAACTGAATTCCCCTTCCCCTTCCTAGACTGCAAATAAAATGGCTAAATACATCTAAAACACAAAAATGAATGGGGTCCTGCTTATCGGTCACAAGAAATGAGCTCAAACGTGAAATTTTTGGAATACTGTAAAATTCTTCCATACAAATACCTTTCATCTGTCTTGGATCATAAATAATCATTTGAGAAGTCTCAGGACGAACAACTTTGGCCGATTGTGGTAATAACCTCGCCCTCGCACTAAACCCTGCAGCACCTTTGTCTGAGCCAGAGATAGTAAACACACTCAGCAACTTTCCCATATATCATGTTTATTAAGGCATCCATCATAAGTAAGCGGCTTACCTAGCATGCCACCGCTATTTAGCAAAGCTGATTTGTCAACCTTCTTAACAATGTTTTTTGCAAGCCACTGCAATAGTAAAATTACGAAAGCGTAAGTGAGGCTTCCCTATGGAAACCAAATAACCAACCAGTAACTCTGTACAAAAACTGCACCAAAAATATCAAGCAGGAAAACATACTACCTTTCTCAACCAAATTAACAGAGAATCTAAGGGCCACATCCATGTTCTTTCATATTATTGGTATGAAATAAACACTAATATTTTTTATTTACGGGAGCACATGAAATCTATCACCTTAATTTACTAGTATGTACCATCTGATTGTTGCAAGAAGCTTGTAGAATCACTGCTGAGGCCACACGTAGAAATACTCTAGTAAAAAAAAAATAATTCAAGTTTTTACCAAAAACTTAATCCAAAAAGACAGATTTCACTCAGTGCTCACATCTTTTAAAGATTGCACATCGACTTGGAAAGATCACTAAAATATTTACTTAGAATAGTTTAGCTTGTGGTGTGAATTTAACCTGGAGCTCAGACTTAGAATAGTTTGCTTGTGGTGTGAATTTAACTTAATTAGGTCATTTAGCACGCTAACTTTAGCATCGTACAGGAACTCAAACACAATAACATATGTATAGATCACACAAGCTTAATGTATAAAAGTTGGATAGTGCAGACCTCTTGTCTCGCTAGATAATCCAATTCTTTTGATGAGCATGGCCAAAGATCCATATAACTGTATCGAGAAACTATGTCATGAAGCGTGTTTTCCGATGCAGATAGGACATCTTCAGATGTCCTAGATAGAGCTTCTCTCCTTCTCTGTTCAACCTGAGGAAAACACAAATTTTACATATAATACATGTAAAAATTGTAGTTCTCCAGGGAAAATATGAAAATACTTAAAAGAGTCACAAACATGAAGAACAAAACTGTAAGAAAGAGAACAGGACTCAGAAGGGAACACTGAAAGATTAGAAGGAAATGGAAATGTTATTGAGAAAGCAGTATGAAACACACAAACACGTACTTAGCAACAAACATGCATCTGATCCTGTAACAGTTTGGAAAAGTAAAGAGCAAAAGGCTAATTGAATCATACATTATACAATATGAATCAATGTTCTCTACTGTACTGCCGTTTCAAAAAACATGTTCTCTACTGTACCTGTCCATCACTTTTTCGTAAACTACAAATGGTTACTATGGTTCTAATGCAATTCATTTGGGGGACACTTACAAAAAATGTGAATAAGGTACACCCTGATGGTACATCCAAATCACATACAGAGAACAAATCAATTTAAACCACAAGCATCTACTCCCAAAAAAAATAGCATCTTTCATGGCATGACAAGCTTAACATGCACTCTGCACGATTACAAAACTAATTTAGAACTTTGTACCTTAAGCATGCTTGATAAATCCCCGTAGGTCTGCTCAAATTGGGTAAATCGTCTCCATACCTACATGAGAATAGAGACATCCATTAGTTCAAATAACAAAGAGGTAGATGAATGCATTCGATAATTACAGACAGATGTTAACTACCTTTGTATGGTACCAAACCTATCTATTTGCATTTTGCACCTCTAACAAATATCCAAGAACATGATACATTAGTTCCCAAATCAACTAAGGATTCCACAAAAAAAGGTGGAAATAGTCAAATTATGATCTACTGTTGCTATTCTACTGTCAAAGCAGACCTCAGTGCTGATTAAGATCATGCTTAAGAAAATGCAAAGTAACACTGAAAGGAGGAAGTAAAACAAAAGTCTTACCTCTGTGGATTCCTCAGGAGGAAGTAAGCTCAGTGCCCTCTCAAACAAAGCACGTACATTTCTGTCATCATTTAAACGACACAAGAAGTCCGTGTATCTGAATAATAACATCAGTTTCAATAATCCACTGAATCGACTTATATTTTACTATAACGTGTCAGCAAGTGTGAACCCTTCTCAATTGTCAATATACAAATATAAGATGACATGCATATTCATAAGTGGAACAAGCAGTTTAAAACACTGGAATATTTTAGGCAGGAAAACTATCAATGAGCCAATGAAAAGGTTAAAAGAAAGCTTACTCAAGGATGTATCCTGGCTCATGCATAAATCTCTTTAAACCTGCTTCAAAAACACTTTGTGCCACCTATAAGAGAATACTTAGAAAATGTTACAAAATACAAAGAATTAACTATAGAACCGAAGGAAGAAATGAAAGCAAGATGCAATATGTATATAGTACAAAATATTCAGTCTTCAGAACTGTTATGCGGCTGCTAGAGTGAGAGAGGGAGAGAGTTGAGGGAGCGGCAGCGGGTACTGTAGCCCTCTCTCAACTCTAGCAGCCGCAGGAGCGCCGATCACGTTGGAGTCGTTGGCGGCTGTGATCCTCGACATCAACCGCAACATCGCATCCATGCAGGCGGCTTGGGCGGGGCTCGTCCAGCAGCCATTCCTCTCGGGCGTTGGAGTGCCCCTCCACCTTATCCGCTTGTCGTCCTCGCCATCACCGATTCCTCCATGGGCGCTGGGCTCGGTCGCCGCTCCGATCTACACCAGCGCCACCTCCGTGACGCCATCAGCAGCCACGCTCACAGCACCGTGCGCGGTCCAGCAGCCCCCACCCGCCCGCGGGTTCTTCTTTGGGGGGGGGGGGGGGGCTCCACAACAGCAGATCAGTCCACTCTCTACGGCGCCCAGGCTGCTCCGAAATTCTAAAAACTCGAGTTCCCCATGTATGATGGCTCCATCGACCCGCTCAATTGGTTGAACCAATGTTGTTATGCGGCTGCTACAAGGAGATAGTTGAGGCAGTAGATGAGATCACCGCACTACAGTACCCGCGGGTACTGTTCACAGCAGCAGTGGTGGCGGCAGCTAGGGCTGTGAGGGCGCAGGAAGGGCCGGCGGTGGGGTCTTTGGCCACAGCCGGACAAGAGGGAAGGGTTTTCCTTCTTAATTCTTGCTTGATTAGATTGATACATCTCCTCTCCTTATATAGAGAGGTTTACTTGACTCACAAGCAAGGATTACTTGACCCCTAAGGAGGCGAGCCTTATCTCTAATGTCCATTACGTACTCTAACAAGAACTAACTGGAACTCAATCTAAAAATGTTAAATAAACTAGTATTAATTTTGTTTGTGGTGTATGCCGGGGGGGGGGGGGGGGGGGGGGGGGTCTGCTCAGGTGGGGCGACACTCTAACCTATCCCATTTGAATCTTTTAATTCCTTTATGAAATGGCATTCAGGTCTCCTGTGTCATTCGAGGTGAAAAACACTTGGGCCTACTTGCTTCAAGAAAGAAGTAAATAAAAACTGGATGTAATGCCAGTGGAAAATAGTGCACCAGCATTGGCTTCTTAAAACCAAACTTCGCCGCTCTAGGCAGGTTTCAATTCACTGATGATCTTTGCCAAATTTGTGAAGCTTAAAATGGATTGCATGGAACCAAATAGACCAAAAAATACTAGCATAGGATGCAATATAATCTTTTTGCGTGACGCATAACACACACAATTGTCCAGATTAAAAAAAAATGTCTCACTTTATGTAACAACCCAGAAAGGACATGAAAGCTTTGTAGCTGGCATGTCAGATTACCTGATTCAAGGTTCCAAACATGAATACTAATAGTGAAAGATGCTACAATGTGAATCTACAGATGGTATATGATCTGATTTTGTGATGATATTTGAAACTTGAGCTTAATGCTACATCATAGACCCTATGAAACTTGAACATTTTATTTATTTGTAATTGTCTTCACTACCAAAACAAATATTGGGACCTGTGAAAAATAGAAGGAGAAAAAACGCGTAAATGTCATCATTTTCACAACCTTTGCATCCTTGTCAACACAGAATGCCATTGTAGCATAAGCAACATACAAATGATAAGTGCAGCTTGGTGACTTCCGAGCATCCAAAAAGTACTTACGAGCTGCTTCAATGCCTTCAGTTCTCCTTAGAAACCGAATAAACTACAGTAGAAAACCACAGTGAAATTTGTCACAAAGCGATCAACGAAAGAATATAGGTACATCAAAAGTAATGGCAGCTCACCTGAATATTTGCAAGTGAGGTCACACTAGCATTTTCACCTAGAAGAGATTCATATATTGTCTTAGCAGTCTGCACAGGAAAGCGTATATGAGAAAATAAGATTGGCCTAAGATATTATAGTTTGTCAGTGTTCAAGGGAAGCTCATGGACCTGTATTGCCCCTCTGGACTCTTCCATTTCAGCAAAGGCATATTTAAGTACTTCAGAATCTATAAGAGAATTTCATGGGTCAAATTAAGCTAGGAATGCTGCTTTAGACATAACAATGTAACTTGAAATGAATAAAAAAAAATCACAGGTCTCCTCAACGCAAGCATGCAATATGATTAGAATTAAGTGTTGGAAATTAGCACAGGTAATTGGGGCTGATCTGTTCTATTAGCCTTTTTAAGGTAATGAAAACTGCAGGGATACATATATAGGGCAGCAAACTTGGCTGCCAAGAAGCTGTTGCAAAAGCTAACTTGGCTGCCAAGTTGATACCAAGTTGTTGCTAAAGTAAAGCATATTCTAAAGTAGATACTAAGCATATTCTTAATGGATAAGCACAAGAGTTAAAAAAGGTCTATCAATCTCCCCCTAAGTCTTGTGTGTGTGCTTCTGGACAACCTGGACCATCCCAATCTTGGCGCGGAGCTCCTGGAACTTGACTTGCCCGAGGGACTTGGTCAGGAAATCAGCAAGCTGGTCTTGCGTGTTGATGTAGCCAGCCTTGATGCTCCCCTCGTCCAGGCAGTCTCTGATGAAGTGATACCTCACCCTGATGTGTTTACTGCACTCGTGGAAGTCGTCCAGGCAGTCTCTGATGAAGTGATACCTCACCCTGATGTGTTTACTGCACTCGTGGAAGACGGGGTTCTTTGCCAAAGCCAAGGCGGACTTGCTGTCCACCCTCAGCTCCACTGGTGCTACATCTCTGCCAATGAGATCGCCAAGCAGCCGAGCGAGCCAGATGGCCTGAGTCGAAGCGGTGGTGGCTGCGATGTACTCTGCCTCGCAGCTGGATAGAGCCACCACCTGTTGCTTGACCGACTGCCAGCTGATCGGACACTTGCCAAGGAAGAATAGCGTCCCGCTAGTGCTCTTGCTTGTGTCAATGTCGCCGACGTGGTCACTGTCGCTGTACCCGATGAAGTGCGCCGCACCGGGGCACCTCGGGTAGTGCAGGCCGTAGTCAGAGGTACCCGCGACGTAGCGAAGAATCCTCTTGACGGCTTGCTGATGCTCCGTCGTCGGTCGCTGCATGAACCGACTGACGTAGCCCACGGCGAACGCCAAGTCCGGCCGCGTGTGGACGAGGTAGCGAAGGCTGTCCACAATGCGCCGGTACTGCGTGGCGTCAACCTCCTCCGCCGTGCTGTCGCGGCTCAGCTTCAGCCTCTCCTCCATAGGAGTGTGGGCTGGGTTGCAGTCGGTGAGCCCGCCCAACTCGACGATGCGCTTGGCGTAGGCGGTCTGGCAAAGGGAGATGCCGGAGCTGTCCTGGTGGACCTCAATTCCCAGGTAGAAAGAGAGAAGCCCCAGGTCACTCATCTGAAAGACAGCCTTCATCTCCGCCTTGAATGCCTCAATCTCGTCCTCCTTGGTGCCAGTGATCACCAAGTCGTCGACGTAGACGCCCACCAGCAGGGCGTTGCCACCCTTGCCCCGCCGGTAGACAGCAGCCTCGTGTGGGCTCTGCTGAAACCCCATTTGCTTGAGGGTGGAGTCTAGCTTGGCGTTCCAAGCTCGAGGCGCCTGCCGCAAGCCGTAGAGGGCCTTGCGCAGGCGAAGAACCTTGTTCTCCTTGCCGGGGATGATGAATCCCGGCGGCTGTCGAACGTAGACCTCCTCCTTCAAGTCGCCATTGAGAAAGGCAGACTTGACGTCCATGTGGTGGACGTGCCAGCCCTCCTGGGCTGCCAGAGCGAGTAGCAGGCGAACGGACTCCATGCGTGCGACGGGTGCGAAGGCGTCGTCGAAGTCGACTCCCTCCTACTGAACGAACCCGCGCGCCACGAGTCGTGCCTTGTGCTTGATCACAGCACCAGCCTCATCCTTCTTGAGCTTGAACACCCACTTCAGGGTGATGGCGCGGTGGCCGGCAGGAAGATCCGCCAGCTCCCAGGTGTGGTTCCGCTCGACGGCGTCCATCTCCTGCTTCATCGCGGCACGCCATGCCGCGTCTCCCTCCGCCTCAGCGAAGGAGCGGGGCTCGTCGTCGTCGTGCGTCAAGTGCAACTCCCCCTCAAAGTCGTGCTTCGCAAGTCCAGGGACAGGCAACTCGCCGAGGAGGTTGTCCATGGTGCGGTAGCGCAGGGGCTCGTCGTCGTGGTAGGCATCGACACGGTCCTCATCGTCGGACAGCGGAGTGGCGAACTCCACCAAGCGCTGCTCGTCGTGGACCGGAGCTGCTGTGGCCGATCCCGGTGGTGTGGCCGCCGGTGCAGGAGTGCGTGGAGTAGCCGGTGCGAGAGATGTTGGAGCTGGTGCTGGAGATCCAGGAACCGATGCTGGAGAGCCAGGAATGACCGGTGGTGCTGAGTGGGACGTAGCCGGTGCCGTAGGTGGCGAAGCATGGGGAGTGGCCGGTGCCGAAGGTGGTGGAGGACTCGCCGGAGCTGGAGGCGAGCGAGGAGTCTTGGCGGGCAAACTCGATGAAGACGAGCTGCTAGCTCCCCCGGCTCCCTCAAAGTGGAAGTACTAGACGACGAAGTCTCGGAGGGTCGAAGTCGAGTCGTCGTCCACCGCCTTGTCGAACATGACGTCACGCGAGATGCGGACGCGCTGTGTCGCGGGGTCGAGGATGCGATAGGCCTTGACGCCCTCCGCGTAGCCGATGAAGACTCTAGGTGCACTCCGATCGTCGAGCTTGCCGACGTGGCCGAGCTCCTTGGCGAACGCAAGGCACCCGAAGACGCGAAGGTGGCTGACCGTCGACTTGCGCCCGTGCCAGGCCTCGTACGGCGTCTTGCTGTCAAGCGCCTTGGTGGGCAAGCGGTTGAGGACGTGGACAGCGGTCATCACCGCCTCTCCCCAGTAGATCGCCGGCAGCCCTCTCTGCTTGAGGAGGGCGCGGGCAGTGGCCACCACTGTCTGGTTGCGGCGCTCGACGACGCCGTTCTGCTGCGGAGTGTACGGGGCGGAGAAGTGGCGCTAGATCCCCTCGTCAGCGTAGTACGCCGAACTCAGCCGCCGTGAACTCGCCGCCGTTGTCTGTGCGCAGCACCCGAAGCTTGCAGTCGCACTCCTCTGCAGCAGCTTGATGGCGTCCGCAGGACCGCAGCTGCCCCCTTGGTGTCGAGCAGGACAGCCCACATGAAGCGGGACACATCGTCGACGAGGAGGAAGTAGCGCCGTCCTCCGGGTGTAGCAGGGGTCACGGGGCCGCAGAGGTCGCCATGTACAAGCTCTAGCTTCTCCTTGGCCCGGAAGCTCGCCTGGCGAGGGAAAGGAAGTCGGCGCTGCTTGGTGACGACGCAAGTGTCGCAGAACTGCTCCACGTGGTCGACATGCGGCATCCCCCGCACCATCTCCTTGCTGCCCAGCTGCTTCAGGGCCTCAAAATTGAGGTGCCCAAAGCGCTCGTGCCACCGCCACGCGTCGTCGTCGCAGCGGGCAGCAAGACAGAGGGGCTGCGCCACCTGCACGTGAAGGACGTAGAGGCGATTCCTTCCTCTATTCACCTTGGCGAGGAGCCTGCGACTGCGGTCCCAGATGCGCAACACCCCGTGCTCGATCTCCACGTGCGAGCCGTTCTCATCCAGCTATCCCAAGCTGATGATGGAGTTCCTCAGCGCGGGGATGTAGTACACGCCCGTGAGTAGCCGATGCTCGCCGGTCTTGGCGGTGAAGACGACCGAGCCAACTCCCTTGATCTCTACGGCGGAGGCGTCCCCGAACTTGACGGAGCCTCGCACGCCGAAGTCCAAGTCAGAGAAGAACTCCCGCCGCCCGGTCATGTGATGGGTGGCGCCGGAGTCGAGGTACCAGCCGTCGATCTTGTCGTCGCTGACGGAGCCGAGGAAGGCGTGGGCGCGCGGCTCATCGAGGTGGAGGAGCGCGGCGGCGGGCGGCGCAGGAGAGGAGCACAGCTCAATGTCCCCGTGGATGAAGAACAGAGCCGGCTCATCACCCTCCTGTGCCTGCGCGACGTGAGCCTGACCGCCGCGCCTCGCCTGCCGGCAGTCCCTGGCCCAATGGCCGGTCTTGCCGCAGTTCTTGCAGATGTCGTCCCGGTTCGGCTTGCGCTCGCCGTCGGCACCATCAGGAGCGCCACCGCGCGCCTGGGGAGCCTTGTCCCGCTTACGCGGCCGGCTGTCAGTCACCGGACGGCGAAGTACGCCGGCGGTGAGGGATGTTAAGGCTGGACGAAAAACTCGAAACTCGCTAGCTCGCTCGACTCGCTTGTTAATGGCTCGGCTCGAGCTCGACTCGTTTTATAACGAGCCAGCTTGTTTTATAACGAGCCAACTCGATTTATAACGAGCCAGCTCGAGCTGGCTCGCGAGCTGCTCGTTAGCTCGTACGAGCCAATTAATTCACAAGCCAACAAACTCAAATTAGTTATTATAAAATCTCCAGGCGTCCAACAATGTGGTGAAAATCATATTTGTTCTTATGTGTTGTTCACATATATAAGGTAAATTATGTTTTTATATGAAGATATTATTCTTTGTTAAATTTACATGTACTTTGAGAAATTGTGTTTTTATGATTTGGCTCGCGAGCCAAACGAGCCAGCTCGAGCTCTATAACGAGCCGAGTCGAGTTGCTCTTCTAGCTCGTTAGTATAACGAGCCGAGTCGAGCCAGCTTGCTAACGAGCCGAGCTATAACGAGCCGAGCCATAACGAGCCGAGCTGGCTCGATATCCAGGCCTAAGGGATGTCGAGTGTTGGAGCAGGGAACGTTGATGAACACAACGAGCACTGGAGAGTATTTTTGGTGCTGCCGAAGCGCAGCGTTTTTTTGGGATTGTATTGCTTATTTGAGCAACGAAAAACAAAGCAGAGAGTTGCACGCCATAGTCCACAACCGCGAGAAGTTCGCATGTCCATCCCCATGCATCGTGGTTGCCGGCCATGGCGTGCATGCTCAGGTTCGTGGGAGCTATTCTCGGCCACGTTCTCCTACGCGCAAGGCGACCACAAGCTGGTGCTCGAGCGCATGCAAGTGATAAGAAACGAGTTATGCAATGCTGCTAACTATAACGCACACATGGATTACAACATGTTCTCCTCCTAATCCCTGTGTAAGTTCTGTACATCAATCACACCAATCCTGGAGCGCAAGTAGCAGAAACGCTCACGCCCCAGGGCTTTAGTTAGAATGTCCGCCAGCTGCTCCAGAGTACCAATGGACTGAAGCCTCACCCTGTCCTCCTCCACGCATTCACGAATGAAATGATAGCGAATGTCGATGTGCTTACTGCGATCGTGGAAAACAGGGTTCTTGCTGAGCTCGATGGCGGATTGGTTGTCGATCTTCAGAGTGATGGCACCGGCTTCCTCGCTCCTTAGCTCCGCAAGTAGCCGTGCCGGCCAAATTCCCCGACAGGCTCCTGTTGTTGCAGCAATGTACTCTGCCTCGCATGAGGACAGAGCGACAATCTTCTGCTTCTGGGACTGCCAGGTGATGAGGTTGTCACCGAGGAAGAAGAGGACGCCTGAAGTACTTTTGCGTGTGTCGATGTCACCGGCTAAGTCGCTGTCGGTGTAGCCGATGAGATGTGCGTCCTTCTTCTTCTTGTAGAGGCAGCCGTGATGTAGAGTACCGGCGACGTACCGCAACACTCGCTTCATGGCTGCAAGGTGCTCGGTGGTCGGGTTCTCCATGAATCGGCTGATGTACCCCACCGAGTACGCCAGATCAGGACGGGTGTTCACCAAATACCGCAGCGAGCACACCACGCTGCGATACTTGGTTGGATCAACTGCAGAAGCCGTGCTCACCTTACTGAGTTTCAGTCGTGGCTCCATTGGCGTGTGGCTGGGGTTGCACTCAGTCAGGCCAGCAGTCTCCAAAATCTTGGCCGCGTAGGCGCTTTGACTGATTGGGACACCTGAAACCCCAGATAGTAGTGGAGAAGACCCAGATCGCTCATCTTGAAAGTGGCTGCCATCTGGTTCTTGAAGGTGTCGATGTCGACTTGATTGCCGCCGGCGATGATCAGGTCATCAACATAGACCCCGACCACCAGCCGGCGAGCTCCAGCTCCGCGCAGGTAGACGGCGTGCTCTGAGGCGCTCCTCCGAAACCCAAGTCCGATGAGGGACTCATCGAGTTTGGCGTACCACGCCCGTGGGGCTTGACGCAGCCCGTAGAGCGCCTTGACGAGATGAAGCACCTTGGTCTCGTGGCCCCGGAGGACGAAACCGGGAGGCTGCTCGACGTACACCTCCTCCCGAAGTACCCCGTTGAGGAATGCCGACTTTACATCCATATGATGGACAGCCCATCCTTGACAGGCGGCGTGCGCGAGCAACAGCCGAACTGACTCCAGTCGTGCGACAGGGGCAAAGACCTCATCGAAGTCAATGCCCTGCCGCTGCACGTAGCCCTTCGCGACGAGGCGGGCCTTGTGCTTGGTGACGATGCCGGCGGCGTCCTTTGCCTTGAACACCCACT
This sequence comes from Coix lacryma-jobi var. lacryma-jobi, assembly GCA_009763385.1. Lineage (NCBI taxonomy): Eukaryota > Viridiplantae > Streptophyta > Magnoliopsida > Poales > Poaceae > Coix > Coix lacryma-jobi. Next base: position 384,301 of record VDCT01000344.1, read on the forward strand.
TGAGGCCGATTGGCTTGGTGCGCGCCGGCGGCTCCACCAGCCTCCAGGTACCGCTGGCTTCGATGGAAGTCATTTCGTCGAGCATGGCATGGCGCCAACACTCGTGATGCATGGCTTCTTCGAAGGAAGTTGGCTCGGCGTCGCTTGCCAAGAGAAGGCGCTCCTCCAGATCACGTGATGCGAACCCAGGCGTTGGAGCCTGCCCGAGCACACTGTCGAGGCGCCTGAACCGGAGGGGAGCATCATCCTCATGATCAGCATCAAGTAAGTCGTCGTTGTTGGCTTCAGGTGGAGACGCGAACTCGACTTGCGGCAGGGTCGTGGAGCCGGGCGTCGGGATGTTGCCACCAACAGCCGGGGACCCGGCCGGCGTCCAGCCCGCAGTCGGCATCGCATGGGTGCCTGACGGGGCTGGTGAAGAGGAGCTCGATGCAGTGTTCGACGCAGAGGCTGGTGCAGGGGTGTGAGCAGCTACCGTTCTGGTGGTGGTGTCGATGGGCTGCTCAGACGGCCCCGGTTCCTCAATGACAGTCACCGACGCCGACGTCGTCTCCTGGACCCCATGCCCACTGCGCTGCTTCGTCAAACACCACGTCACGGCTGATGTGGAGGCGGCGCGTTGCAGGGTCATAGACCCGATAGGCCTTGGACCCTGGCTCGTAGCCGACGAACACCATACGCCGGCTTCGGTCCTCCAGCTTCTTCAGGTGCGGCTTGTTCACCTTGACGTGGGCGATGCACCTGAACGTCCTGAGGTGCTGGACCGCCGGCGTGGTCCCAGTCCAGAGCTGGTAGGGAGTCTTGCCGCCTATGGCCTTGGACGATGATCTGTTGAGCAGGTACACCGCCGTCGACACAGCCTCCCCCCAGAACGCACCAGGGAGAGCTTTGGCCTTCATCATGCTTCTGGCCGTGCCCACCACGGTTTGGTTCCGGCGCTCCACAACGTTGTTCTATTGGGGAGTGTACGGCGCCGTGAGTTGCCGGTGGATGCCGAGCTGGGCACAATAGTCGACGAAGTCCGCAGCGGCGAACTCGCCACCACGGTCGGTGCGCAGAGTCACCATCTTCCTGCCACTCTTCCGTTCCGCAGCTGCTTGAATGTGCTTGATGGCGGCGACAGCGGCGTCCTTGGATGGAAGCAGGGACAACCACATGAAACGTGAGAAGTCATCAACCAGCAAAAGAAAGTACCGGTTGCCACTCGGTGTTGCCGGCGAGATGGGGCCGCAGATGTCGCCGTGCACGAGCTCGAGCGGCTCCGAGGAGCGCCTGAGTGCTTTCTGGGGAAACGGCGCGCGCTTGTGCTTCCCCGCAAGGCAGGCTTCACAGACTTGCTGCACTTGGTCCACGACTGGGAGGCCGCGTACCAGCTCCTCGCGTCCCATCTTGCGCAGCGCGGCGAAGTGGATGTGGCCGAAACGCTGGTGCCACCTCCAGGCGTCGTCGTCTGTGCGCGCCGCCAGGCACACCAGACGTGCGATGGTGACGTCGAGGTTGTATAATCGGCCTGGGCTTCGAGGAATCTTGGCGAGGAGGCGCCGCTCTTCATCGCGCACCCGCATCACGCCATCTTCTACCAGCACTTGGTACCCGCCTTCGTCGAGCTGGCCGACGGAGATAATGTTGGCGGTGAGTCGAGGTAGAAAGTAGACGTTGGCGAGCGCCCGATGTTCGCCGTTCTTGCAGTGGAAGAGCACCGTGCCGGTGCCCTCGATGCGTGCGACGGAGCCATCTCCGAATCGGACGGAGCCCGTGACGCCGGTGTCGAGGTCGGCGAAGGCGGTGCGGGATCCGGACATGTGATTCGACGCGCCGGTGTCCAGGATCCAGCGCTTCGGATCCCGGTTCTCGGCGTTGTCGAACGCGGCGTAGACTTTCTTCTCGACGAGATGGAGCGCAGAGGGCGCCGAAGAGGGCGGCGGCGGTGGAGAAGATGAACGCGGCGCCGACGCTGGAAGAGGATCGAGACCCTTCTCCTGGGCTGTGTCCACCGTGTACATGAGTGTAGCCTCCTCCTCTTCTTGGGCCACGTGGGCCTGATGGGCCGGTTCATCCTTCTTCTTGTTCTTGCAGTCGCGCGCCCAATGGCCCTTCTTCCCGCAGCGTGGACACGGGTCGTCCGGCGGTGGACGGTTGGAACCGCCGCGAGCCTCGCCGCCGGAGTTGCCACGGCCGCGGCCACGGCCACGACCCTTGCCACGGCCACCGGAACTGGAGCCGCCTCTTGAGGACTCTTGCCCCTTCTTCTTGTATCTCTCCACCCATTGCTCCTCCGTGAGCACCAACTTGCCACCGGCGGTGTGCGCCGGGACAGCCTCAACGTCGTCGGCCGCCTTGAGCCTCCCAGTGATATCCTCAATTGACAGTTGAGATATGTCAAGCATGGTTTCAATCGAGATTACCAGCTGCTTGTAGCGGGCACGGGCGACGCGGAGGTACTTCCGGACGACCTTCTCCTCGTCCTCTGGGTCGCCGAGGGTGGCGAGGCGCTGAACGATGCCGGTGAGACGCAGAGCAAATTCTTCGATCTGCTCACCGTCGCGGAGAGTGATGGACTCATATTCCGCCCGGAGATTCTGCGCCGTTGCGATCCGCACGCGATCATCGCCGATGCGGAGGTTCTTGATGGCTTCCCATGCGTCCTTCGCGGTGTCCTTGTTGGCGAGCACGAGGACCATCTCCCCTGGAACGGCGGAGCAGATGGCGTCGAGGGCACTGCGATCGTCGTCGAAGTCCACGTCGTCGAACTCCACAGCTTCCCAGAGGTGGCGTGCTTGCAGCTTGAGCTTCATCCGAAGAGACCATTCATGGTAATTCGTCCGCGTCAGCTGCGGCCAGTTGCCGGAGCCGCCGCCCTCCCGTATGATGCGCTCGACGACGACTTCCCAGGGATGACGTGCATCCCGGGTGCGCGAGCGACGTGGGTCGCCCGTGCGTGATCGGCGTGGTGGAGAGCGGCGTGGTGACGGACGGCGTGGCGGCGAACGGCGCGGGGACGGCGTCTTGTTGCCGGAGCCTCCGGCACCGCTGTTCTTCTTCCCTGGGGAACGGCCACGGGTTCTCGACGGAGACACCATGATCGACGGCGAGGTCTCCTCCTAGCTCCAATGCCACTTGTCAGTCACCGGACGGCGAAGTACGCCGGCGGTGAGGGATGTCGAGTGTTGGAGTAGGGAACGTTGATGAACACAACGAGCACTGGAGAGTATTTTTGGTGCTGCCGAAGCGCAGCGTTTTTCTGGGATTGTATTGCTTATTTGAGCAACGAAAAACAAAGCAGAGAGTTGCACGCCATAGTCCACAACCGCGAGAAGTTCGCATGTCCATCCCCATGCGTCGTGGTTGCCGGCCATGGCGTGCATGCTCAGGTTCGTGGGAGCTATTCTCGGCCACGTTCTCCTACGTGCAAGGCGACCACAAGCTGGTGCTCGAGCGCATGCAAGTGATAAGAAACGAGTTATGCAATGCTGCTAACTATAACGCACACATGGATTACAACACCGGCGCTTGCGAGTGCTCGATGACGGTGCAGCCTCGCCCTTCCTTCACTCCTTCTGCCGAGCGAGCCACTGCTCCTCGGTGTAGAGAAGCTTGCCACCGGCGTTGGTCGGCTACGAGGGAGCCTTCCAGCGCTCGTCGATGGCCTTCAGACGGCCCGTCACCTCCTCGATCGTGAGCGAGGTGAACTCCAGCAGGATCTCGATCGACACAGCAACCTGCTTGTACTTGTCGGGGACGACGCGGAGAAGCTTCTCGACAGCCTCCTCATCGAACTTGGTGTCGCCGTACCGCAGGAGTTGCTGCTGCAGAGTGGTGAGGCGGATGGCGAAGTCCTCGACGTCCTCGTCAGGCTTGAAGGTCATGTCCCCCCACTCCTTCCGCAGTCGCTGCAGAGTGGATCGCCGCGCGTGGTCGCTGCCGATGCGCGCCGCGGTGATGGCGTCCCAAGCATCCTTGGCGGTCTCCTTGTCCGCAAGGGTGGTCTGCATCTCCACCGGTACAGCGGCGAGAAGCGCCTCCATCGCCCGCCGATCCTCGGTGAAGTCGACGTCGCCGTACCGTATCGCGTCCCACATGTGGCGCGCCTGCAGCTTGACCTTCATCACCATCGACCACTCGTTGAAGTTGGTCTTTGTGAGCATAGGCCAGCCGCTGTCGGCGCCGACGTCCTTGACGATGGTCTGGACGAGTGGAGGAGACCCCGGCCGGCCACGGCGACCACGGCGCCGCTCTGGAGAAGGGGAGGCGCGTCGCCTGTGAAGGCTGCGTGCACCAACGTCCCATCTGCCCAGCTCGCGGTCGTCGAAGGCGTTCAGCTCGCGTCCGTACGGGCCGTGTGCGAGCCGCGCTCGAGCATCACGCGCCCGCATCCCTCACTGTGCCTCCAGCTGCTCGGCCCGCTCGCGCCTGCGCTGCTCCTCGAGCGCGCGCTGGATGCGCGGGTCTCGAGCGGCTGCTGCGTCGCGGTCGCGGCCGAAGGCACGCGCCTGCGCGTCACGCTCCTCGCGCTCGAGCCAGTGGTTGGCGTCGCGGGCTGCGCGATCCTCCCAGGCCTCCTCGCTCTCGGCCATCTCGAAGCCGCGCGCTCCCAAGTCGCGCCGGCCTCCGGCTCTCAGGGCCGCGGCGGCGTCCACGGCCTCCCAGGCCGCAGCTCTGCCGCCCGCGCCTGCCTCTGCGCGCAGGTCCTGGCCGTAGCCGCGCAGCTCACGGTCAAGGCCACAGTCTTCCGCTTGCGCCGCGCGCAAGTCCTCCTGCTCGAGGTCGCGTCCGCCTCCCGCGCGTCCTCCTCCTCCCGTGCCCGCATGGCCCGCACGCGCCTGGGGGAGCCCGCTCGGGGTCCGTGGCCTGCTGCGCCGTCGCCCGCCCGATGCGGCTCCGCCTCCAGGCGCAGCGCCACTGCCTCCGCCGCGGCTGCCTCTGCGGCTGCAGCCGCGTCTGCCGCCGCCTCGGCCGCGCGCGCTGCTGCCAGCTCGGCGTCCGCGAGGCGCTGCGCGCGCAGCAGCCACCGCCCGCTGCTCTGCCTCCCTCTTCCTCCTCTCTGCCTCGATCTCCTCCGCGCCCTGCTCGCGCGCAGCTGCGGCCCAAGCGCGCGCCAGCCGCTCGGTGGCCCTCGCAGCCGCTGCCTCGAGGGCTGCGAGGTCGTCGTCGCCGTCGATGGCTGTCTGCCTGCACCGTCCGCTGGAGGTGGTGGAGTGGCTAGAGGAGGAAGAGTGGGAACGCAGAGACATGGTTGTGGATTGGGATGGGGAAGGGAAGAACGGGAAGAACCAGAACCAAACTAGGCTCTAGATACCAGTTGTTGGAAATTAGCACAGGTAATTGGGGCTGATCTGTTCTATTAGCCTTTTTAAGGCAATGAAAACTGCAGGGATACATATATAGGGCAGCAAACTTGGCTGTCAAGAAGCTGTTGCAAAAGCTAACTTGGCTGCCAAGTTGTTGCTAAAGTAAAGCATATTCTAAAGTAGATACTAAGCATATTCCTAATGGATAAGCACAAGAGTTAAAAAAGGTCTATCATTAAGAACTAAGCACAATATTCTACATTCTTAGTTAGATATCTGTAGCATACTCAACATGGTATAAGCAGGAGAATTGCCAATAATTTAAGTATATAAATACATATATTTAGCAAAATAAAGAACTAATGATGCCACTGGTACTCCAGTAGTACAGTTCAGAGTGAAGAACAAGATAACTACTTCAACAGGTTATTACTTAGTAGTTATGTCAAGAGATGCATAGCAATCTGAGCGAACTCTTACTCAAGTCTTAACAACTTTAACCATGAAATGGGTTAATATACCTCTCATGCAAAAATACATTTGCTACAAAAATAATAAAGCCTTCTGTTCCAAGCCAAGTTGCCGTAGCTCGAGATGAAAAAAAATAGAGTAAGCAATGTATGGATTGTCAATTTCCTATCCAAATAATAGAAACAGAAATATATTATATTTCAGTATCCTGACTTAGTAGAAATCACCATTGCACTCTTGTTGAATGCAGAAAAGTTAGACAAAGGTGAACTATTCAAACTGCAGGATTCATACAGGGATTTGTAGGGGTACAGGGAACCAAAAATCCTGTAAGAGCAAAGACTATTTGACTTGGAGTAAACAGGTCAAATAGTCATATCGGCTGCACCGGCTTTTGAGTTCATCCATATGGTCAATTAGTCAAATGTAAAACAATGTTCATGTATCATCTTGATCACTGATTTAAGAATCTAACTCGACCTGTAACCAAGTTCTTACAGTAGACCTCTCAAGTTGCAACCACATTTGATCTGCAGGACCCACAATCACTGGCTCACTGCTCTTTAGGGTAGATAGAATGAAATGCTAGTGCTCTTGGAACACGTATCAACTGCTCAGGGCATGATCCTCACATCTTTAGTACATACACTAGTGGAGTTAAATAACCTCCTACAAAATATGCAGCACCTTAAATAACCTTCCCAAAGATACCATATCCCAGTGGAATCTACCTCTGAACATATATCTCAGGGATTCCATGAATTTACTCAAACCAGTCATTTAATGCTACCAGGTAAAGGTCTAAAACAACCCTCTAGACAGCAGAGAAACCTTATTAAAACTCTATTTTGCTTTTTATTCCAACAAAAAATCCACATCCTCAGAGCATGTTCTGAGCTCTTTTGGTAGACCAATCAGAATACCGTACACATACTTCCAAACTAGTACACACAAACAGCCATAAATGAATTAACTAAAAGAGTTCTAAAAGATTACCAGGGATTGCTTTAAGAGCTCGCTGAAATATTTTTGATGCAGAATCCATAGAACCATTCTTCGCATGCCACATAGCATAATCGTACCATATATCAGGATGATGATATAGATACATCAGGCACTGGAAGACAAGAAATATAAAATTACATCAAATGCATACAAAATGATCATTTACAAACTCTATATGTTTCACTATGCAATGGAAAAAACTGGTCAATTCAGGCCTCGGGGTCAAAACATTTAAGGTAAGAGAAATGTACAAGGTAAAATAGCCCAGATAGCAATTTCAGTGTTTTTCATAAAGTAATAGCACATACAAGATGTTTTTTCAATTTTGACCATAAATCGTGTAGGAGTTCCTCTCAGGCTCACAGTGTAAGCTAAGCTGTTTCGTTAAATAGAACAAAGGAGTGCAAGAAAGAAAAGAGAGGAGTTGGGAGTTGGGACAAAAATACAAACTCTCACCTATAAATTATTTAGTCATAATAAAAGCTTTAAACAAGGTATTTACACATCTCCATATATGATCACTGTGTATAAGACTGTCTGACTAGAGCTAAATAAAAGAACGATAAGGAAGGTCATCTCATTCAGGTGCCTCTAGCATCTAAGTACACAGATGGAAATGGGCTTACTTGCTCATAAGTAAAGGTGACACGCCTATTAGCTGTTGTAGCATCAATCCTTTGAGGGTTCCCCCTATAGAGAAACAGAATTCTTGCAGTTATTCAGAAATGTAAGGACTAATCTTATATGGAGGCGACGGAAAGTGAAAACTGGCAAGTTTAAATTAATGGTTTAATACATAATTTGCCCCCACATAACGACCATAAAAAAGGTAAAGATCGCAGAGCATAAAGACAAGTTACCACTTACAGTAAAACATATAGAACAGAAATTCTATGCCTAAGTTCAGAAGGGATCATCAATTGTACTTGAAGTAATTCATACTATCTAAATTCCACATAAAACAGCTCCCAAAAGATCCACATAAAAAATAGGCAAAGATTTGAGTCAAGCGAAGGTAAGGGAAAGAATATGAAGAATTATGTATGGCCAAAAATCATGTGTGATTTTTCACTCATGGCAACATAGCATGTGTGGCACAGATGTTTACTTACTTTTCAAACACCAAGAGTCTTTTCCATGACATACACTGTTGCTCTTCCTGTGAAATAAGTTAACAAGTTATTAGGTAGTCGAATATCAGTCACTTTGACATTTGACCTAACAGACTGAAAAGAAAATGAACATAATTTTTCTAGTACTAAAAAAAGTCAGGAAAAGCTACTAATCCAAAGCAAGATCAGTAAATGAAACAAGAAATTGCACTTTATAAGGAAGCGTATCTGTATCCGTATTAAGTTCAATATGACAGCAATGGCCTAAACTTAATGCAGGCAAAACACAAATGCCTAAACTTTTTTGAAAAATGAGAGGTAATAGCCAAAACTCAAGGCAAGAAAAAACACAACAAATGATCCATTAGATGCATATCAAACTGGCCCAGTAAAACATCTGCTTCCAGATTAAACAGATGGTTCTGAAATACAAGATAAACTTCTGCTTGTGGAATACTGGAATACTACTGAATGGACTTAACTAGGTAGCTATAAAGGTTGCAACTTCTAAGCAGTTAGCACACTCTGGAATGCCATACAATGTAACTTCTCTTTTTGGGGGTGAAAATCAAGAAGAAACAATAGAAACAGCAGCAGAACACAATGAAGTAGATTGGGGTGGGCTAGACCGCTAGAGATTAAACACAAGAGCCACCAACATGAGCATATAAAAGTAAATATGGTAAACAATCATCCAAAAAATGAAGAGCCACCAACATGAGAAAAAATATGGTAAAACATATTTCAAACCGACACATGGCAAACAATCATCCATACAACAAAAATGAAGCACTTAGTCCCAAGTAGGGTAGGCTACAAATAATTATCCAAAAAAAAACAATCCCGAAGGCAATATTTATGGATTTGCACCATACCTAGTCAAGTTGTATGAATCGACATTAGAACCTAGGAAATGGCTTACCTTGTAAGAGCCAATTGGGTGGGTGGATGGTGGTGGGGTGTGTGTGTGTGGGGGGGGGGGGGGGGGGGGGGGCAACGTTAGAACCTAAGAAATGCTTTACCTTGTAAGAGCCTGTAGGGGGAGTGGCCAGCACATTCCAATCAATATCATCAATGTACTTTTTTCGCTCTCTATATACAGCTTTAGCACTGTTAAACTTTGGTTGATATTCAGATAACAAGCCTTTTGCCTGGAACGTGCATAGATAATCATCAGCTTGAGTATGATTGTACAAACTATGAAACAAAGGCAGGTCAAATTTAAATTGCCAAAAAAGTGATAAAAGTAAAACAGCCAGAAAGAATATAAGAATCATTTTTTTCCAACACAATTTATAGACTTATTAGCATGCTTCTTTGCAGAAAGATTAAAAATCCAAAAAAAACAATCCAATTACCAAGGTGCGGCTAACAGAATTCTCGAAGATCTCATAATCCTTCCACAGCTGCTCTACATGATTAGTTGGAACTAAAATTGCCTTCTGGTACACTTTACGAACAGTAGTCATGCGATGCGACTCTTCATGGGGCATCACAGCCTAAAGAGTTTGCAAGTCAGCAATGACCCACAGACACAGAATGCAACTACACATGTAAGGCCATAATGTTAAGATGGGGAACAAAGCAGGAAATAAGGAGCACAACAAACCGGCATGGACTTGAGGAAATTAATATACTCCATCCAAACAGGACCAGAAGCAGCATCATTCCCTGGAGATTTAACGCCTATTAGTACACTCTACACCGAACATGGCTTCATCACCAGACACTGCTTGGAATGAGAATCCTCTGCTTACCAACATAGTTGAGCATGAAATCAAAAGCCTTTTTTGTCTCATCAAGACCCTCAGAGCCCCTTTTATCGTTTATTCTCCTAATAAAGTTGATGTAACAGCGCCTGCAAGTTACAAGCACCCAACCAGAATCAATGATTCAATGTGCATGCAGAAGAGCGAAAATCCGTGCACGCCAACTTAGCTAGAGCATGTGCGTGTGTGTGCAAGGTTGATATGGTGCGAGTGAGTTGAGCATGGACCATAGACTAATGTGAAGGCAGTTGAGCAGACATCTGCTGAAAATCTGCTTGGTGGCTTCGTCGTTGTTGGTGGCCATGTAGGCTTCGACATACTGCTTCCAGTATTTGGCCTGAGTATGGAATTATGTGTCAGTACTTTGGCATAAACAATGAGCAACAGTGAAAGGGATCAAGGGAAAGTATACTGACAGCCGTGGGGAAAGTGGCGAGCAGCTTCTCGTAGATTGGGGCGGCCTCATTGATGGGGAGCAGCTGAAATCAATAGAACTGGATTGGGTTGGGTGGGTATTCAGTTGACGTGAGTAGAGCAGAGTTGAGAGCAGAGGACTGACGAGGGCCTCGTTGGCGAGGATCTCGGCGGCCCGGACGTTGTAGATGTCGCCACCATCACCATGGCCGGTGCCTCCTCCGGAATTCTGCACCCACCCAAGACGAAAGAGATTCAGTAGAACGATTAGAACGCCAGGCCCCCTACCTGTAAAGAGGGAGGGAGGAGGCGGGAGGAATAAGCTGAGGTACTTGCTTCTTCGGGCATCTCTGTATCGGCCGACTGTCGAATCGAATCGGTGGGATTGAATTGACTACCACTACCGCTCGAGGGAGGGAAGGGATGGAGGGGAGAGAATAGCGAATAGGGCTGGCGGATTGAATGGTTAGCGAGCGGCCACAAACCAAATCCGCCCTGCTCAGTCGCCTGCCTCCGTCCCTCACCTAGCACTAGCAGTAGACGGAGACCACAGGCCAGTTAAGCGCGGTCGGAGAAGAGAGAGAGGGGGAGGAGTCCGGAGGTTGAAGACGACATGGATGAACGAGACGAGGGAGGTCATATGGGCGTCGAGCGTGGGAGCGAGCGGCGGAGGGCGAGCATGGTGTGAGGTTGGCTCGTCGTCCTGGGCCCACATGGGCCTTTTCCTCCGTCTTGAGCTTGCCGCGGCAGGGCCCAGTGGCCTTTCTTGCCACATCGCTTGCACAAGTCGTCTAGGCCAGCACATCCTGAGCTCGGTTCGCCGCGCCCGTCGGAGTGAAGTGGTTCTTGTCGCCGCGACCGTGCAGCTTCCCACGACGCTTGCCCCGGCCAGCGGACCTCGTCCCTCTATGGCCGGAATCTTGCTGCTTGTACCTTGCCAGAATGTCAGCCACTGCTCCTCTGCAATGAGCAGTTCTGCACCAATTGGTTGAGGCGGCGTGGCCTTGTTTAGTTTCCCAAAAAAAAAAAAAATGGAAATGATTGTTGTAGCACTTTCGTTGTTATTTGATAAACTTTATCTAAATATAGATTAACTAGATTCAAAAGATTTGTCTCGACATGTACATACTAAAAGTACAATTAGTTATTTTTTATCTATATTTAATGTTTCATGTATATGTCTAAAGGTTTGACGTGATGGATTTTTTTAAAAAAAACAGGCCTTTTGGGAAACTAAACAGGATTGTAGTCTCGATGTCGTCCACGGCCTTAATATTCTCGTGACCTCCCCGATCGAGAGCTGGGATATATCAAGAAGAGTCTTGATGGATATGACTAGTTGCTTGTACCGTGGACCTATGACGTGCAAGTACTTCGCGACGACCTTCGTGTTCGGCTCTAGATCGCCAAGGGTTGCCAACCGTTGGACGATGCCGGTCAGATAGAGCGTAAAATCCTCGATCGCCTCTCCATCGCGGAGCACGATCGTTTCGTACTCAGTGCGGATGTTCTGCGCCATCACCTTCTAGATGCGGTCATCGCCGATGTGGAGAGTTTTGATGGCCTCTCAAGCCTCATTTGCAGTTTCCTTGGTCCCGAGCGTGGACATCATTTTCACTCGAACGTCACTGCATATAGCGTCGAGAGCGTTCCGGTCGTCGTGGAACTCCACATCCGGATTCCCAAGACAGCTCTCGGTAAAGAGTCATCGGTAAACGATCTACCGACAAAGGATTCTTTGTCGAGAATTGTTCTCGCCAAAGACTTTGCTGAGCGTAACAGCAAACCTCTCGGTAAAATGTCCGCCCGTAACGGCAAAACGACCGGTAACGATCGTCTCTGATACATTGTTTGCTAACACAGCCGCTGGACGATGTCGGTCAGATGGAGCATGAAATCCTCGATCGCCTCTCCATTGCGGAGCGCGATCGCTTTATACTCGGTGCGGAGGTTTTGCGCCATCGCCTTCCGCATACGGCCATCGTCGATGCAGAGAGTTTTGATGGCCTCCCAAGCTTCCTTCGGAGTTTTCTTGGTCGCGAGCGCGGACACCATTTTCACTCGAATGTCACTGCAGATAGCGTCGAGAGCGTTGCGGTCGTCGTGGAACTCGGCATCGTCGTGCTCGACGGCGTCCCAGAGGTGTCGCGCTTGCATCTTTAGCTTCATGAGCAGAGAGTCAGAGACCACTCATTGTGTTCACTTTCGTCACCTGCGGCCAATTGACGGAGCTGCTGCCTTCCCAGATGATACGACCCCTGGCGAAAAGCTATGCAAACTAAACATAGCAATCTCCCGGCAACACGGGTTATCTAACGAGGAAAATACACGTCAGGTCCCCGAACTTGGCACAAGGTGTCAATTAGGTCCCCGAACTTTTAAAGTGATATCTGCAGGTCCCTAAACTTGGCAAACCGTGTCATCTCGGTCCCAAACTTTCAAAGTATTCACCACATATCCCTAAACTTGGCTGGTCGTGTCATCCCGGTCTCAAACTTTTAAAATAATCACCGTAGGTCCCTCAATTTGGCTAACATACTAGTCCAAATGTTATCTAACCCACTATTATAGCCATGTGATATACTAACTATACATTAAACGTGAATCTAACATACATCAATTAATATATATCAGAAAATTGTAAATTATATAAAATAATTTACATCAGCAAAAAATAAGTATTAAAATAATATAAAATAATATTTTAGATTTAAACTATAATATTATTTGCTGATATTTTTTTATAAAAATTATATTATTATTATTTTAATACTAGTTTTATAGTATTATTTTTTGCTAATAATTTTTTATATAACTATATTATTATTTTAATACTAGTTGTATAGTTTTTTGCTGCTAAATTTTTATATAATTATATTATTATTTAATACGACAAACATAGTATTATTTTTAATACCACTTTTTGCTAATGTAAATTATTTTATATAATTTATAATTTTATAATATATATATTAATTGACACATGTTAGATCCACGTATAACGTACATTCAGTATGTCACATCAGCTAATAGAGTGACATACTGAATGTACGTTAAACGTGGATCTAACATGTGTTAATTAATAAAATTATATAAAATAATTTACTTCAGCAAAAAGTAGTATTAAAAATAATACTATGTTTGTAGTATTAAATAATAATATAATTATATAAAAATTTATTAGAAAAAACTATACAAGTAGTATTAAAATAATAATTATATAAAAAAGTTTCAGCAAAAAATTTACTATAAAACTAGTATTAAAATAATAATAATATATTTTTTATAAAAAAATTATCAGCGAATAATATTGTAGTTTAAACCTAATTTATCATTTTAAATTATTTCAATACTTATTTTGCTAATGTAAAATTTTATATAATTTATAATTTTATGATATATATTAATTGATATATGTTAGATTCACGTTTAACGTATAGTTAGTTTAATGTATAGTTAGTATATCACATAACTATTATAGTGGGATAGATAACATTTGGACTAGAATGACACTGTTAGCCAAGTTGAGGGACCTACGGTGATTATTTTAAAAGTTTGGGGCCGGGATGACACGACCAGCCAAGTTTAGGGATATGTGGTGAACACCTTCAAAGTTTGGGACCTAGATGACACGGTTTGCCAAGTTTAGGGACCTGCAGATATCACTTTAAAAGTTCGGGGACCTGATTGACACCTCGTGCCAAGTTCGGGGACCTGAGGTGTATTTTCCTCTAACAGTCTGGGACATGCTGCTGTGGCCGCGCCGACATGAGCGCCTGCCTGCTGGCGGCCACCGTCTCCTCCTGGCTGCTCTTCTACGGCGGGTTGGTCCGCGGCTACGCCTTGCTGTCCCTCGCCTCCAAGGCTCTAACGTGCTCTTCTACGGCGGCGACGCTGCTGCGCTCTCCTCTCGACGCCGCCTTGGACGCCTTCGGGTTCGGGGACATCGCGCGGGGCAGGGGGACTCGCTGCTCTTCTACAGCTACACAGTGAGTGAGCCTTTGTCTGTCTTTGCTAGCTTCATCCATCTACTACTCTACTGATTACTGACGATCGATGTTCACCGTGCATGATGCATGTCTCTCGCTCGATATCCTTGGTAAAAAAAACAAAAAAACAAAAAAAAAACAGGCATCGTGGCTGCTCTGACCATCCCGGTGCTGTACCACAGGCACCAAGAATGCATCGACACCTACATGAACGTCCGGATGTACGAGAGGTTATCCATGAAATGAAATGCTTCCTCAGGGTCAGGAGCAGGAGATGGAGATGGAGATGGAGGTGGAGGTGGAGGTACTCAAGGATCCATGACCACTCACCCACTACCGATCGAGGAGCTTATTGTGCACTTGTGTGCTTGGCTTGCTACTACAAAGATTGATTGATTTTGTTCTTCTTTGCGTGTGCATTGCATAGGGCATATAACATCAACAATGGAACTGGGAGGAGGTTGTGTTGGTGCTTCATGTATAGTAGTTTTGATTAATGCTGATGGTTGTTTGATTGCTTTAGATTCGGGAGTGGGGTGCTGGTTGCTGCTTTCGCCGCCTTCTGCCTGTGCAGTGCTCTTGTTGTTCAAGGGAGTCTTTACTCTCTAGTCTCCACAAGCCAAGGTGCCTCATGATTCTGCCATTGGCCCCATAATGTCACATCCATGTAGCATTTCTGAGATATATATTAGCCGTAGCTTGCAAACAACTTGGTTGGCTGGAGTATCTCCCACTCCATTTCATTCTATATCTGAAGCCTACTGTCGGAGCACAACAACCTTGAGAGCAGTAACCTGCGAGTGGATCTGCGCACAAAACCGGCTGTGTGAGGAGGATTTGTTCCCAACACAACCAAACATGTCAACCAAATAACAACCAGGCAAGAAACAGCACGCATGATGATGGATCCATAGGGGAGCTTAGCTAGCATCAAGTGAAGGTTCACTACACACAACTTTACTAGGGTAGGGCGTAACACCGCGGACAAAAGGACTGACTGGTTCTACTACAAGGCTCCAGATTCAGGCATTCAGGAGCCAAGTCAGGTTGGCGCAACAAGCGAGCCTTCAAGGTTCCAAGCTGGTTTGCATGCCATATACACACAGATCACTATCGCTAACCGAAATCAGTTCAAACGCTCCCTCATCCTGATGGACCAGCACATCAGCAAAAGAACATGGAGCTCCTCACTTTCTCATGCAGGCGAGGCAGCTCCGGCACAGGAGCACTGCCCGCCGAGGTATGCCCTCCCTGGCTGGAGGACGCATCTGACATCTCCTCGAATTTCAGGAACGTGCCCACCTGGGCTGCAGCAAGGTGTGCGTAGCAGATTGGAGCAACTGCAAACACAAACAAAGTGCGCGCAGAGTAAATCTGCTGTGCTGCAAAAATGCTTCAGATGCAGCAATCATAAACTGAGACTGCGTGGCCTACCTACTGAGATGGCTGTTGTGCTCCTTTGATACCTGCAAAGCAGGACAATGAAACAGTATAAGCAAAGGGACAGGGACTACAGCCAGAAACTAGTCACAGCGTAATGCAGCAACCGAAGTTTACTACTTACACATAAGAGAGCGAATGAACAAACTCCTGCATTTCGTCAGCAGAGAAACCTATCTCATCGTGCAGAACATGATAATGGGTCGGCCTTGTTGTTCCCTGGTACGAGCACCAAGCACATACCAATATTTATTTAGCACTTAAACGATCTAGAACTCAGAGATAACTAACAGCATTTTATTCTGGACAAGCTAATTCAGATCAGACACAACTTACAATCATCCCAGCATGTGCACACATGTAGAAGTCAAAGTTCTTAGGATGGCAAACTTTATTGTCCACAACAGTTCCTGCACAATAACACATTTATTGTCACCACCACATCTCACAGGACACTGCCAACTCACATGCAAATGGTAAGTCACTTTGTAAATTCGTTACAAATAAGCATTACCAGGAAGAACATTGTCTGGTGATCCGGTCTGAAAAAACTTGGTGTGGTGGTTCTTTTGAGCAACAATCACAGTGAACTTGGGTGACCACTTCTCATCGAGAAACTTACATGCCTGCATTAATTAGAAGGATGTGCAATCAGGAGTATATACCTTGTGGTGAGTACAAGAATCTGTTACGAACTAAGCAAATGTGCAAGGACAAATCAAAACAAATGCATTACCTCAATTATCTGATCCAGTTCAATGTTGATGACCTGGGTAAACTGACTTTCGCTGACTCCATCCCTAAGACCAGCAAATGGTTAGATTTACACCACAGTGGTTAAGAAAGTATCAATAATCCATTCCAGTAAAGAATGTACCATACTTCTCAATATATTTTAGTTTCCACAAAAAAAGATTTAGTGATATAAGCAAATAATAACCCCCAAAACTTCAAACCTGAAAATAATAATGTGGTCTGGTTTTCTCTTTCCAGAGCTAGTGTAGAAGTCAATCAGTGATTCCCTGAAAGTCCCAAATATGAAGATAAACTTGGTATTCAAAAGTCATGACGCTTAAACAAGTATCAATCAGTGATTCCAGAGCTAGTGTAGAAGTCAATCCACATACTAAGAAGATATCTCTTACCGAATGAGGCCATCATCATCAGTACCCCGTGGCTTAAACAAGGAGGACATCATTTCTAGTCTGGCGGATTGGGTGTGCACTGATGCTCTATATTTAGAGATAAGAGGCCATTGACGAGAACTAACCACCTAAACAAAGAGGAAAGTTATGGTTCCATCAGATTAACAGAGATCCATTTCACAAACTTTACAAAATCACTCAGATTCCATGTGGCCAGAGGAATTGTACAAGTAAAGGTATACCCATCTTACCGCTGCAACTGAAGGTCTATCTTGTCCTGGATGACCATGTGATACATCCATACCCAAGATGATGGTGGGTACTTCCGATACATGTGGTATTGACGGAGATGCTTCAACTTGCAGCAATGAATTCAGACCACCAAGCTGGTTAAAAAAGGGGGAAAGAGGATGGTATAACCATGCATTAGTGAACAATACAGTGCAAAAGAAGACAAAATCACATCTCAAACCTTTGCATTAATCTTCATCAGCAAATTAAGCAGGTATGGATCATTGACTCTTGTTGGAGCTAGACACTGTGTGACAATACCAAACTCGGCCAGGCACTTTCTCTTCCAAGGACCTGGTTGAAACCAAAAAAGCATAATTATTGCAAAGGTGTGAGATATTTATATGGAGGGGTAACAGCAGTAACCAAATATAAACCAACCATAGACTTCGCAATTTTTCCTCTCAGGGAGAAGGCACATGAGGAACCTAGGAGCTCCAGGAAGTTTTGATTTTATCTGCCCAAACATATCATCCACTCTTCTCGACACGGGTGCACGCCTCATAGAGGGACTCTCTTCAAACACATCAAAAGGTTCCTCCATTTGCTGCCAGAAGAAAAGGTGAGCAATAGAAAGCTATTACAATAAAAGATGTGTGAAAAGCTAAAACATACGATTCCCTTTGCAGATGCATTCCTCATCAGGTCACGTATAAGATTCCGAACATCACAACGTGCAGAGAAATTAACAACCGCCCACTTATCCACAGAGCAGGTTTGATAAAACTTCTGAAAGGGGCAAATGATTGGCAAATAAACATCAGAAAGATCCTTCCTAATCAAGAACTAGAGAAGGTAAAAAAAGAAATTGCTGACCCTATTGGTGAAATTCCACCGTCCATTTCGTGAGAAGATATCATCACCATTGCCAGCTTTCAGCTAGAAGATATTAGATTTAGTCAGATGCATTTTGCTGACATAATGACTTGGGTACAAAATTTACAGAGAGAACAACTAAAGCTTAGAGAAGTGTCACCCCAACCTTTGGGGCTTGAAGGATCCTTCCTTCAACTTGGGTAAATTTTGGAGCAACTGAAACGCCACATGCCCTCAACATGGGGTCAGAATCGTAGTTACTGCGTTGCAGTGCCTAGCATTTAGGGTAATCATAAGCTGTTGATTAATTCAGTCATAGAAACCAATCCCATGCAGTTATAAATGGTTGCAGCATGCTAAAACCAAGGAAACAACTCACATCATTTAGAGCCGTCATCCTTTCTTGAGGCTTCTGTCTAGACTTCTCAACAAGGGATGACCTTTGTAGCGTAGACAAAGCTTTGGTGTATCTTTGAAGTGGAACAAGAGAGCATAGCTAGTAACACAATACAAAAATATGAGATACAAGATATATTTAATAAACAGAGACACTAACAAAACTGGGTACGCCCTTTTTATTTGATAGGATGTACACTAACAAAACTGAAACAAACCTCGATTGGAAAATATGTTGGACGCTTTGCCTTCCCTGTATTTATACAGGGGAAATCACCAGAATACTTTAGATCGATTCCTTTCTTCGCATAGTAGTCATAGACAGTTATTTCAATGGTATCACAATCTCCATTGCTACCATTTCTCTGCCTCAGCGGAAACCTAATTGCATATGTCGATGAGAAAGCAATTAAGCACAAGAATATCTCTGTCAAACAAGCTTGGCATTGATATCAGAACATAATCAATAAAAGCAATATTTGCTGAACAAAATTCTTTCTGAAACAAGCTTAACACACTAGGGTACATGTTTTCCAAATACCAAGTAAAGCACACATGAAAATAAACAAAACGGAAAGAAAACAAGTACTCACGTTTGTTCTTTGCAAATCCTCTCACTGAGACCAAAAATCTTGAATTCTGAATTTGCAGGAGTGGTTCTAATCCTCAAACCCTTGAGAGCACGCTTGGCCTGCATTGAATATGCACACCCCCAAAATAGTGTTACCATTCTACCCAAAATAGATATTTCAATGCAGTAGCGTGATCATTCAAAAAAGTTTTATCCAAAGATGCAATTTACCTTTTGCCAATCGATTCTGCTAGGATCATTAACATTCTGGTTAGAAAGAAGAAAATCAATAACAGGGCCAGGCTTCACTATCATTGTTGTTGAGACATCTGCGGATTTCAAAAAACAAGCTATCATGATCATGAAAGATGTAAGATTACAGAATAGACAATGCAGTTACATGGCACCGATCCAGCCATACAGGATGAGCACATACCAACATTCAGGGAAAGTCCACTTTGTGTGCCACGGAAGCTTGAATGAAATCCACGGCAGCCCATCACACCACCACCCAAGTCAACAAAGTTTGAAGGGTTGTTGTAGAAAAACGATTGCTTAACCAAAAGGCAGCCTCTGCAAGTAGTGAGATAAATTGCCATGATCTATCTGCAAAAGATCCTCAAATCTACCTATAATCATCCATGAAGATGCATAGCTACATACTGTTCTGCGGAATGCTGTCTCAGTATGATATCAAGAACACGAAGTGCCTCCAAGGAGTTCTCTGATTCTTCGCCTCTAATGACTTGACCAATAGCACTCATAGGAACCTTTGCTGCCAAATTTATCTCCACTTTGAAAGTTTTTGTCTGGTATGGCCTCCTCACTCTCTTCCTGTCACCACCTCCAGGACTGTCATTACCTCCAGGGCTCCCATTGGCAGCAGTCCTACAACCACCCAAAAAAAATGGCAATTACAAAGTACGATTCTGGATAAGCAACAACAAGAAAGCAGATCAAAGAATAAAACTAACTTTCCAGTAGACGCGTCCTCCAAGACGACGGTGAACTCATTATTTTTTTGTGGAAGACCACCAACTGTAAACAGGCTCTTTTCTCCATCATATGCAAAATCCTTGTTGGAAAGCTCAGCGCGATATGTCTGCTGCAGTTTATCAATCACCTTTCTGCCGATCCCTTTACCCTCAACAGGTCGATCATCCTCATACTTCAGGTTCACCTATTCAAATAAAACAGCACGATCTCATCAGCCAAAGATAAGTTATTGACAAACAAGGGGCACACAATGATATATTTTGAACAGAAGATTGTGAACTCAGTAAGAGGACATACATAATAGTGAAAGAAGAAGTCTTCTGTACTCTTCACGGCAACTTTAAAGTGATTTGAATAGAGCTGGGCTAGCTGTCCTTTTCTTCCTATACCAGGCCTGTCCATCAGTAATCTCTTTGGCTTTACTGGCTTGTTTGCTGGTAATTCCCCCACAACATCTTCAGCTTTAATGGGAACCACATCTGGTGGCACAGGAGGTGGTGGTGGCAACTCTTCATCCTCGCCATCATGAGAGCCCATTTTAAGATAAAACAAGCAGCACTCTCTGCAAAGAAACAAGGACAGCAATGAATTGGTGCAAGGGAAGACAATGAACACTTGAAAGAATGTTTTAACAATACCATATAACACCAGCATATAATCACAAAGTTGAATTTTTCTGATACCTAGCTTCTATACCTACAATCTTCAACACTACAAGCTCCATGTTTCCGCCTACTTTTTATCAGGTAAAGTGCAGAGCCTCTTGTAGTGAAATGAATGATGGGAATAGCTATAACTCTAATTCCATTCCCAAGTTCCCACCTCAATGGCACTAGCCACGTCACTCAATGTTGTGCCTGTTTGCTAATGCAGAAATTTCGTTTTACTTGCTTCATATGACCTCCTTCAGTATTGAGCGCATTATACTGTCTAACTGCATGCTTTTGGTGGCAGCATTATACTGTGCAGATCACAAGGACTCAAGCGCAGGACGTTACTAATAAAGAAATACGACTGTATAGTTGGCCGTCAGATCACAGTGAAAAAATGAGCGTAATGTTGACTTGAAGAATCACAGATTAAAAAGACAATCAGATGCCCCCGGCCAAAGGCAGCATTTTGTTGAAACAAGGTTTAGGTAGGGGGGGGGGGGGGGGGGGGGAAGGCTTTTTATTAAAAAAATGTCCTTGAGAAACAACCTGAACAGCAGACATCGCAGCTTCAAGCACTCGTCTTTATGTTTTTGTTACACAAAAAAGTGGACATTTATTCCAAAAAAAAAAGGCACGGCAATGTAGGAAACCCCTGTGAGATGAATCATATCGCTGCAAAAGCATCTAGAAACGTGGGAACCCCTAAAATTTCAAAGGGAGCAGGGGGCTATCCTTCCCCCCAACCCAATTTTTTTAAGAAAGAGAAACAAATCTGCGAGTGTAAGGACCAAGAGCGGTAGCAGGAAAGGGACCCTGGGTGCAAGAAACCAAATGTCCCGAAAACCCTAGGAAAGCAGAAGCTGCATCTGCGGTAAGAAATGAAAGAAGAACGAATGGGGGGTTTCAGCGGCGAGGGGGCTAGGGTTACGCATGCAGCAGCATTGCAGATTTGTACATACATGAACAACAGCACAAGGCATGAACCACATGATACTCAAAAAAAAAAAAGAAGGCATGAACCACATAGCATCAAATCAAACAGGGGGTGAGGGAAGGAGGAGGAAGGTTACCAAAAGCAAGGAAGCAGACAGGAGGACGGGCGAGGCGAGGTCTCCCAGTCCCAGGTCCTGCTCCTCTCCTCTCCCACTCCTCAACACAGGCCCCGAAGGCTGAACCACTCCCAGTCTCCTCCCACTCACTGCTCCGACCGCCCCAGCTTAAATGCGTACTAGTAGTAGTAGCTCCCTCGAACGGCGGGCGGCTCTGCACTCCACCTCCACCTCGGTCTCTCCTCCGGGCAGCCCATCATCATCATGTCATGTTTTGTAGTTCGACATCTGGACATGCAGCTGGGCCGGGCCTGGAAAGTGGCCATGTAAAAGCGATGTGGCCACAACGCAGTAGTACGGGCCTAATTCTAGGCCCCATTAAAATTTAACTGTCTTAAATTTAACTAAATTAATAGAAAATCGTATTAATATATATATATATAAATGAAGGGTAATTATTTCATACTCCTAGAGAGTAGTTACTCTCATGTCCATATCTCTTAATTTATGGAGTTTATGACCCGGTGAAGTATATGTAGACAAAGTATATGATCATACTAGATATTCTAAAGTATCATACATGTCAAATATGCAAGCATACATAGAGTATATGGTCATATTTATTTTATATATTATTATAGTGGTATTTTAGTAATATAATAAAAAGTATATGCTCCTTTAAAAAATTTCGCGTAAGTAGGATTTGAAATATCTTAACATAAGTACATAAACATATCCAAACTGATAAATAAGTATATACACATACGCAATATAGTTTATTGAACATGGGCATTTTCTATACTCCCAGGAGTAGTTACTCTCATCTTCAAAAAATCATGTTATATATGTGTTCATACTTGTTTATCACTTTGAGTATGTTTATATACTCATGTTAAGATATTTCATGTCTTAATACACTAAAAAATTTCAAAGGAACCCATACTTTTTAATATATTACAAAAATGCCACTCACTACAGTATTTAAAATAAGTATATCCACATACTCTATGTATGCATGCATACTTGACGTATATACTTCCATAGATAGTCTAGTATGATCATATACTTCATGTAAATATACTTTGTGGGTCATATATACCATAAATCTAGAGATATAAACATGGGAGTAACTACTCCCTAGGAGTAGAAAATAATTTCCGTATATACTTCCTCCATATAGGAAATAGGTTTAGGACAGCGACATGCCTCCATATAGGAAATAGATGACGTTTAGGACAGCGACATGGTCTTCAAAGCATAACTTTGACCACTTGTTTCCTTAAAAATATTCTTCAAGACAAGTTTATTTATATGATATTTACATATCTAAACTCAACAATTTAAAACGTATTCATGATTTATATTCTCATCAATGTTTGACTCAATCCTTGTCTAAAACAACGTCTATTTTCTATATGGAGGGAGTATATATCATAAAAATCTAATAATAGCTATTTCGCATGATAAATATCAATGTTATATATATAGTTAGATTTAGCATACTTTATTTAGTACTCCCCCTACTCTGTATTATAACTGTATTATAAGAACTGTCATCAATTTCATTGAACATATGTTTCGTTCATATATATATTCATTAATTATTGTGAGCTTTTTAGTCCGCTCGTGACCATGAGCATGGTTGTTCTAATAGTTGTTAACATTCTGCGGAGATTGTACATCTTTACTCATGAACTATGATTTACCGTTTCGTCCGAGGTAGCTAGCCTCTTAGCCTACTTCTGAGGAAGACCGACAGAGTTCACTGTGAAGTCTTTCAAAGGTTCTCCTAAAATTAAGGCTGCAAGGTTTCCAATTGACAAACATACGTAGAAACCTCTTTTCGATGGCACATTCCTTTCCAGTTATACACACCAGATCGATGGCACATTCCTTTCCAGTTATACACATCAAACCAGAGATTGTTCTGTACCCGTCTCGACACGCCTCTTTTGCGCTCTTGCAAGAAACCTCTAACAATCTAGGAATGGTCCTCATACTGAACTAAAACCAGAGCCATGTAACCCCACAGTTGTACTATATGTTTCAGCTTTTGCTGACAGATACGTTCTATCGGTGTTCGAAATTTGGGGTCTCTAGACCGGCAATTAGGTATTGAAGGAGGGACAGTGTGTTCCTACTATAAATGGTGGTGCACGAAGAACACACATTGGTTCTGGCAAGGAGTGTCCTACGTTCAGTGAGAGGAAGAGTTCGTTTATTTTATTAAGTGAAAAATAAATTTATTAAACCTGTATAAGGTGAATCAAATTTATTCTATTTTAAAATTAAATAAAAAGGTTTATAAAATTTTACAAAAGCAAACTCCAAGTTTTGATTTCAAAAACCTAGGGAAACTATTTTGAAAAGCTTGCAAACCATTTTGATTTCAAAACCATTTGAAATCTAATTTTAAAAAAAAGATTTGAAAAAGGCAAACTGGATCCCCTCCCACCACTTCTCCTTTTCGGCCCATCGCTGCGGCCACCTCCCCTCCCTGGCCCGCTTGAATCTCACTAGCCCGTGGTCCAGCCCAGCCTCGGTGGCATTATTCAAACCAACAAAACCAACTTGTTCAACCACTTTTGATATTCCAAAATTAACTACTTAACATTCTAATATATAACATAATTATCCTAATTATTTTCTATTAACAATTCTAGAATAAACCAGAGTTATACAGCAAGTCCTATTTACATTATCCAGAAAAATCCATAAAAATTCCAGAAACTTCTTCATGCATTCTGGACTTCACTATAAAATTGTCAGCAAGGAATAAAATACTATACAACAGTTACTAAAAAGATTAAACATTCAACCAAAAAGGTGCTTTAAACTAACTCTACTATAGAAAAGTGTCAAACAGTAGATTTCACATTTTTTTCTAGTTACTACTTCACAAAACAAGTCTACTCATAAAATTTCACTACTAGAGCATGTATACTTTGGCCTACACAATTTTCCCAAGTTTTGCTCATATTTCAACCTTTGAACTACAACACCCATAAAAAAGGGTGGAACATCAGGTTACATTTTTTTTCCAGATTCTACACACTGATTCCTATTTATCAAGAAAGTTTCATGAATAGTGTTGTCATATTATTTTCTACATAAATTTTTAAAGAAAACCACAAAAACACAGTTGAACTACAAGTCCATTTTCTGCTATACAACTAACCAAATATTATTTTTTTATCTCCATCAGAGTATACAAAAACTACACAGAATTTCTCATAATTTAATTCTGCATATTGTTCTCACAGGAATTATTCTAAGAAAATAGCTAAAAAGGCATTAAAATACTAACAAATATTTTTCTCACAGAAATAGTACCACATATATTTTTCTTAGCTTTTAAACATAACAAAGAGCATACATAAAATTTATCATATTTTTATTTAACCAGGAAATACAGTAAAGCATTTAACTTGCATGTCAATCATTAACTAATTAATTACAAGCAGTACAACAAATATTATTCAAATAATACTTTCATATTTTTATTAGATATCTCTACTAAATCAAAGATTAACAAAATGCATTTCACATCATTTGAACTAATAAAACATGAGCTACAAATTAAACAAGTATTTACTGGAAAAAGGAAAAACAATTAAGAAACATTTTCTAGAAAAAACGCTCGGCGCTCGGCTTGGTGGATGTGGTCCATGGGCTTATGGGAGGCTAACGTGTGGGGCCTGGGGGTCAACGGACCCACCTGTCAGCGAGAGGGAGACAGAGGAGGCCGTTGATCGGCTTGTTCTCGGCGGCGGTGAGCTCGCCGGCTGTGAGGGTGGTATGGCTGAGTCCGTCTGGACGATGCGGACCGTGTGGTGGGGTTGGTTTGTCTAGCGCGCCACCAGAGATGGCCGGCGGTGAGCAATGGCGGACAGTGGCGGCGGTGAAGAGGAGCGGCGCTACTACCGTCAATCTTCGGCCAAATTGACAAGTGCGCGAGCATCAATGAACCCTAAGGAGAGCTCTAGAGGTGATGGTTCGGCCAACGAAGCTTCGAAGAAGCTTGACCACGTGTACAAGTCACGGCGACGGCCATGGCGGTCGGGTGGCGGTGATCACGGTGGTCGAAGAGGTAGAGACCAGTCGGAGTGGTGTTCTCACCTCTCCTACTGACAGCAAAGCTTCGTGAAGAAGAAGAGGATTGGTGGAGACGTGGACTCCTTAGGCACGACGGTGGCCGAAGGGGGGCACGACGTGTTTCGATGAAGGTGAGGCTCGGCCGAGGGTGCTAGCACGCGCACAGAGTATGCGGGAGCAAGGCGGAGCGTTGGTCGATGCTAATCGGCCGGAGTCGAGCTCGTGAGGGGACGGAACAGTGGTGGCGCTCTCGGTGGCAAACGATGGCGAGCATGGGCGCTTGGCCGATCGCGTTTGCACGAGAGAGGGGGAGAGCGAGTGGCAGAGTGGACGCGGCGAATGGCGAGTGAGGAGAGAGGGCAGACGCTTGCGTCCGTTTTGCCCCCGACCGGGTGGTGTGGTCACCGCGGCGGGTCCCATGGTGGACGGCAGCGAGTGGCGAGCCAGGGCGGTGCACGGCTAGTGGGTGAGCGAGCATGCAGTGCGGTTGTTGCAGGCACGAGAGGCTTGTGCGCGCAACGGTTGGGCGAGCAGGGCGGTGTGGTGGCCAGCAGCGGCCACGCGGCGCTCGGCGTCGGCAGGCGGCGCGACCATGGTTGGGCGGGGGCGTGGCGCGGCGCGGCGTGAGCGCGGTGCACGCGGGCCAGCTCAGCCGGTTGCTGGGCCAGAAGGCTTTACAGGCCAAAAGTGAAGCGCTGGCTATTTGCCATCTTCCAAACGATTTTCGCAATTTCCAGTTTAAATGCTAAACTTCTTTAATTCAAAACTGTTTCAAAACTCAAAACTAGGGTTTGGCCTTAAAATAAAAGTTGCTCAAAATATTTTTCTCTACAACTTTCATATAAGACAAAAATATAGAAAAGCATTTCTATTTTTTGTACTGAATTAAATCAATATTAAAACTAAAAACTATTTTATCACTTGCATTTTTAATTATTAATCTAGGCTTAACTAGGACAAGTCATTAACATAAAAAGTGTTTTATTCATTATTCTCTATTCAACAAAATTATTTGTCAAGACAAAGCCTTACTTAAACAAGCAAGGTTTATATAACCCTAATTTTGAAATTTAAAACACATAAAATCATGGTACCCTTTACCAACACATGATGATGCAATAAAATGCTCATGACTAATGATGTTCCTAGTGCAGTGCTTGACACCATGGTGTCACAGCCTCTCCCCCTTAAAGAAATCTCATCCCGAGATTTGTGTTACGTACCGTTTATTATAAAATCAGGGGTAATTTACGCGTAGATAGTCCTTGGTTTTCCAAGTCGCATCATTGGGTCCATGATTGCTCCAAAGAATTTTGTAGGTATTGACCTCGTAGTTGCGGGTAACTCTTGTCTGCTTGGTGTCTAGAATCTCTTTTGGTTGTTCATAGTATTCCAAGTCTGATCGGATGGCGATGTCTAGAATTCGAATTTCCTCTTTCTCTAGAACTCGAAGACACTTCTTGAGTTGCGATACGTGGAACACTAGAAAGATTGCACTCATCTCTGGTT
Organism: Coix lacryma-jobi var. lacryma-jobi; assembly: GCA_009763385.1. Taxonomy (NCBI): domain Eukaryota; kingdom Viridiplantae; phylum Streptophyta; class Magnoliopsida; order Poales; family Poaceae; genus Coix; species Coix lacryma-jobi. The sequence goes on from VDCT01000344.1 coordinate 411,310, forward strand.
GTAACTGTACTTGATATGCCACTTCTTCCTTTTTGGCGGTGATTTGGTAGGGTCCGACATATCGGGGTGCTAGTTTCTTCTTAATCCCAAAGCGTTGCACTTTCTTCATTGATGAAACCTTTAGATACACATAATCACCTACTTGAAATTCCAACGGTCTTCTTTTTGTATCAACATAACTTTTCTGTCGAGACTGTGTTGATTTGATGTGTTGTTGTACTACTTGAACAATTTCTTCTGCATCTTTTACATAATCATACCCATAGTATCCTCGATCTCTGGATTCAACCCAGTTTATCGGTGTTCTACACTTTCTTCCATATAGTACCTCAAATGGTGTCATCTTAATGCTTTCCTGGTAACTGTTATTATACGAGAACTTGGCCAAAGGTAACCACCTTTCCCAAGATCCTCATGAGGAGAGAACACATGCCCTCAGGATATCTTCCAAAATCTGATTCACTCTTTCTGTTTGTCCAGCGGGTTGGGGTGGTAACCGGAACTTCAAACCAACTTTGTTCCCAACTCCTTGTGCAATTGTTTCAAAAAATAAGCTATAAACTGAGGTCCTCTATCAGAAACAATCCTTTTAGAAATTCCATGAAGCCTCACGATGTTCTGAATGTACAAGTCTGCATACTGATGAGGTCGGTATGTGGTTTTGACTAGAATAAAATAAGCCACTTTTGATAAATGATCCACAATAACCCAAATGGAATCATGGCCTTTCTAAGTAACAGGTAATCCGGTAATGAAGTCCATATTGATTTTCTCTCATTTCCATTCTGGCACTGACAAGGGTTGTAACAGTCCGGCTGGTTTCAAGTGTATAGGTATAGCCTTAATCCTGCAACAGGTTTCACAACTAGCAACATAGGCTGCAACTTCCTTTTTCATCTTAGCCCACCAATATCTCGTTCTCAGATCCTGATACATTTTGCTGCTTCCTGGATGAATAGACAATTTTGAATTGTGAGCTTCATTCAAAATTCTGTTTGTTAGTTCTTGATCTTTGGGTACTACTAACCTTTGGATATACCACAAAATCCCTTGTTCGTCTACCCGAAAGTTCAACGAACTATTGGTTTTCAACCTCTTTTTGATCTGAATAACCTCTTCATCTGACTTTTGTCCGTCAATAATATCACTCTCTAGGGTACATTGTGTTAACACCAGATTTTCGCACGCATGAGAATATGACAGGTGGGCCCAACTGACAGCAGAGAGGAAAGGATTCGGCAAGCAATCAGGCAGCTATTTGGTCATCGGGGTCTTGGTGAATGCCTATGCGGTCGGCTATTTTACGGAACGATGGCTCCATTCGGAAGATGGATGTTGCGAATAAAGCCGGTTTGCACAAAAGGACACGTGACAATGGAAGACGCCGAAGAGATTAGGAATAGAATCTGTATCTTTCCATATTTTGTTATCGTAATCGTCTAGGACTCATGCTTTGTCCAGGGTATAAATATAAGCCCTCGACCATTGTAGAATTGTTCACAACCATATCAATACAAACCGGCCCCGTGCCATCTTCGAGTCCTTAGTCGTGTCGTCGAGTTCTTTGAGAGGAATCATCGATCCGTCGACCTCCGTAAGTACCGGCAACCTTGCTATCATGTCTAGTATCATGCGGTGGATTTAGATATGATGCAAGTAGTCTCGTATGTTAAGCTTAGTATCGTGCGACAGATTTAAGCTTATGACGGGAAGTTTTTGCTTATGCCTTGTATCGTGCGGCAGATTAAGTCATGAGTAAAAATAGTTATCGGCTCTATTAGATTTGGCAGATCTGATAGATTCATTAAGTTATCATGTTTTATATGTCTTATTTATTTAATTCTTGTAACACTCTTTGCCCAATCTAGATTGATCTTTGTTCGGCCTTGTTGCGTGGGTTCGCTTGTGCTTTGCTAATCATAAGATCACGATGGCCGAATCAACTTTCAATCTAGATTGTTACAAGTTGTGGGTTCATGCATGTCGATCATGGTTAGGCTTTGATAGAACTGGGTATCGTGCGGCAGATGCAGGTTTTAGATTAGTTTAATCATGCTTGTTTGTATGTTCCTTCTTCATGGACCCCAGTTCGGCTAGTCTGCCGATTCTGGTTAAGCTTACATGAGTAATGAGTACATATAGATCTGTTCAGATACATGCATGCTTTTAGCTTCTTATAATTAGATCGTATCATGCGGTGGATTAATCTAATTATAAGGAGTGGTGTAGACTTGTAGCAAGTGGTATCATGCGGTGGATTAGCTTTGCTTGAGTTTATGCCTGACGGGTTTATGAAGACTAGACGTGCGGCAGACTAGTTGGATTGGCTTATGCATGTGTTATCTGAATAGATTTATATTTACGAATTGCCCTTTTCTTCTTTTGTTACATATGTGTTCGGCATTCAAAATGTTTACGTGCCTTCTCTTTATGCTTGCCGAATGACATTATAAACCTGTTTCGACAAACAGCTTCCATAGCTGTGTGCCGTCATGATTGGCTTTCAAAGCCGTACATATGGAACTGTCTGGTCTCACCCGGCATGTTCCAAAGGTATTCTCACACTTTTATCCCTTGTTGGCTTTCAGGTCAAACCGACTGGCACGTCTCCGGATTCAACACACTCCGAGCACCTAATTGAAGCTAGCCTCGTTCGGCTTGCTGTGTGCCTGGCGCGAGGCGTCACGTTTTGCGCCAGCACATTGGATGGTGATATTACTTAACAAGATATGGTGCATAAGATTAAATCCATCTTCCAAAAGTGGTTGCATCGAGTTGCAATGAGCCTTGCGACTCAAAGCATCTACCACGACATTTTCTTTTCCAGGATGATAATGCACTTCCAGGTTATAATCCTTGATTAGCTCTAACCATCTTCTTTGCCTCATATTCAGTTCTGGCTGGGTGAAAATGTATTTCAAGCTTTTATGATCTGTGTAAATGTGACACAAATTTCCCATTAGATAATGCCTCCAAATCTCCAAGGCATGTACCACAACTGCCAATTTCAAATCATGTGTCGGGTAATTCTCTTCGTGTGGCCGTAACTGACGCGATGCGTAGGCTATGACTCTTTCATTTTGCATGAGAACACATCCAAGACCAACTTTGGAGGCATCATAAATCATGCGTTCTTACCGTTGTTTTTAAGTGTAATTGTGATTTTACCCTCGCTTTTGTCACCATTGTGATTTTACCCCTACTTTGTAAAAAGAAAAGCTCAGTTTACTCTTACTTTTAACTCCGTTAGTTTTTTGTGTATTAAAAAAAATAAAAACAAAAAACCCTTTACAGTAACACCAAAAGACAATAATGTCCCTTATCCACTCATACCTTTCCCCATCCTCTCCTCTACTCTATCGTCTCTCTCTTTCTGCTACAGATCGAGCAAGGCGGCCAGGAGGGCTCTGTGCGGCAAGGTTTGTGCGGCGGCTGAGAGGGCTGCCGGGCACGACCGCGACCCCGAGCGTCAGGCGCCGGCGGCTCCGTGCGGCGGACGGGAGGGGCGCAGGACCACAGCTCCGAGCGTGGGCGGCTCCGTGCATCGGGCGGGCGCGGTTGGGTGCGCAGGGCACGGGCGGCCCTATGCGTCAGGCGTGGGCGGCTCCGTGCGTCAGGCGGGCGCGGCTTCGTGCGTCGAAACAAGGGTAAAATCATAATGCACTCAGAAAAGTAGGTTTTTTCGCAAGGACAAATTTATCATTGCCAAGCCCATCTAACACTGTTAGACGTTGTTCACGGAGTAGGGGTAAACTGAAGCTTCCTTTTTACAAAGAAGGGGTAGAATCATAAAGGTGACAAAAAACGATGGTAAAATAACAATTGGACTTAAAAACATGGGTAAGAACGCAATAGTCCCTTACTATTATACTAAGCAGACTAAGCAGTTCTACTTTTAAATAATAACAGAATAATAAGACAGGTGTAAGCAATAATCAAGGAAAGGTAATGCAACAAGTGAGATTCAAACAACTCATATACCTAATACTCCCTCCGTATCACAATTAGAGTTCGTTTTGGAAAAAGTTTCGGTCAAACATTGGGAATATAAATCATGAATAACTTTTAAATTATTGAGTTTAGAAATGTAAAAATCATATAAATAAATGTATCTTGAAAAGTACTTCCATAAAAGTATATATATACCACTTTATAACAAATATTTTTAAAGAAATAAGTGGTCAAAGTTACGCTTTGGAGACCGTGTCGCTGTCCAAAACGAACTCTAATTGTGATACGGAGGGAGTACATCACAATATAAAATACTCAATTAATTAATTATAAAAATTGGAAGACTTCAAATGCACCGGGGCTTGCCTTGTGAGAAAACTGAAGCCTCGTGTGCGGGGCACTCGGACAAGTTAGTGTCGTGGTCGAAGGGGCTGATTTCCTCGATCTGGTGCACCTCCTGAGCCTCGTGCTCCTTGCATAGCTCTACTTCGAGGTTCATCTCTTGTAATACCGATCTTGGATGTATGCGAATAATAATAAATAAATAAATGCCTTGGATGTGCATGATGTGTGACATAAAGGTATACACCTGAGTAACTTATTTATTTAAACTAACAAATTCAACCACTTTTGACATTCTAGAATTAACTACTTAACATTCTAATTATAAAATAATTATCCTAGTTATTTTCTATTAACAGTTCTAGAATAAACCAGGGTTATACAACAAGTTCTATTTACATCACTCATAAAAATCCACAAAAATTACAGAAACTTCTTCATGCATTCTGGACTTCATCGTAAAATTTTCAGCAAGAAATAAAATACTATACAACAGTTACCAAAAAGATTAAACATTCAGCCAAAAGGTGCTTTGAACTAACTCTACTACAGAAAAGTATCAAACAACAAATTTTATATTTTTCCTAGTTACTACTACCTCCGGTCCCTTTTATAAGGCGTAAACCAATAGTCAAGATTCAAACTTTAAAAACTTTGACCAATGATTTGGTTATTAATATTTAACTATTATAATATTAATTTGATATGGTTAGATCTGTAAACAATTGTACTATCCAACAATCATAAGTTTATAAACACAAATAACATAATATAAAATAAATGAATGGTCAAAGTATAATTTAGAAGACCGTGCCATTCTCTGTCGCGCCTTATAAAAGGGACCCGAGGCAGTACTTCACAAAACAAGCCTACTCATAGTTATACATATAAGTTATCAAGAATTTAGATGTACAAATTAATATCATAGTATATTAGTAGAAAAACAAAAATATGTACAAAATAATTTATATAAAAATAAAAAAGTAAAATAAAAAAATAGAGAAAAAGACAAGAAGAAATATGTGTACGTGAGCTTTTCTCAGCAGTCTCCGTTTTCGTGTATTGCAAAAGACAAGGAGAAACGTACAGATGGACAATACTGGACTCTTCACCTCTATCGTTCGCTTCATTAGAAATGAGTGAATGGCCGCTGGAACGGAATTGGGTCGTTCAAATAGTATCATTGTTAGAGCATCTCCAAGAGACTCTTTATATCTTTTAACTTATAGGAATAGAGATTTTGATGAAAAAACATCCTCCAACAGTCTCTTCAATTGGATATCTAAATATAGATATTCTCTATTCCGTATTTCTCGCTAGCCAAAGATGGAGAGCGAGAATAGCTCTCTAGACTGTGCACAAGATATAGAAAAGCTGTTGGAGATTATAAAGATATAGAAAACGATTTTTACTCAAATGACTCTTTAAATGATGATTTAGAGAGTAGATTTTAGAAAAGCTCTTGGAGATGCTCTTATATTCTATAATATATTTTAGGTTATTCATATAGTATCATGTGATCTTGTTTTTATTTTTTCTCTAGATTTTTCCTTATCTTTGAAAATGAAATTTAGGTTGTTACAACATGCATGTGGAGAAAGCATGTATAATTTGTCTCCATGTGCGTCGTCACCCTGCATTGTTGCTCCACTCTTTTTTTTATTGCATGAATATTTTGTAATTCTGCTGCAGCTGGCTGCAGTGCATTATCATCATCGTCCTAGCTCTCCTCCAAGTCAAGATTATTTATACTTACAAGTTACAACGCAACGCAAGCATGCATGATCTGGCTGAGATTATACTGCAAACCAACCACCTCTGCTAATTAATGTAAACAAGGCCGGCGGGGGCGGGCGGCCTGCCTGCTGCTGCGGCGCTGCATTGCATTGCATGCCCTGCTGTTGGCTGAACCGGCCGCTCCCTCCATCCATAATTCAATTTTGACTTGTCTTTGATCATTCTTTTCTCACCATTATATTATATGGAGTGATGATCGATCAATGATCTTGACTGTTTGTTTGTTTACACTTTTGACCCATCCATCCATCCATCCCAAGTTCAATGCATTCCAATGGATTCGATGCGATTCTCTTCTGTTATCTCTTCTCTTCTTCTTCTCCTGCTAGTAGCAAATAAATATCCTACGACGTAGAGTATTATTCTACCTGCTCTACTTAGCTAGCTACTCACCATTCACACGTCATCATGCTCCGCCGCCACGACGTGGACAGCTCGGTGGTCCTCCTCGTCCTCCCCCCTCTTGCAGGCGCGCCCGGCGAACCACCGCGCCGTCCGCCGTGCGATCGGCAGCCACCGCCGATTCTCCTCCTCCGACAGCCGCTCCCGCTGCCGTGGCAGGCTCACGATCTCCGACATGGAGCGCACCCCGGAGGATATCATCCTGGCCGCGGACGCCGACACGGCGGAGCCGCTGCTGCACCCGCCACCTAGCCGGCCGTCCACCACGACGGCAGGCTCCAGCAGCCGCTTCCGCTCCTTGTCCTTGTCCCCCCTCACGACACCGTTGTCCTCTGCTGCTGCTGTCCTGTGGTAATAATAAGGGGAATCTGGCGGGAACACGAAGCGGCCGCTGGACGAGGAGCGCAGCATCTCCGTGTCGAGCGCGATGAGGTCGGCGGAGTTGAGCTCGCTCCACCGGCTCTTGAACACCACGTCAGACACGATGACGCGGTGCTTGTGCCTGTCCAGCCCCGGCGGCGGCACCGATGGTATCGCCTGATCCTCCTCGTCGTCGTCATCATTGTCCGGGCCGGGGCCTCCGCCTCCGGGGAGTCGTCCGGGCACGCGCTCCACGAAGATGTCGAGCAGGTCGCGTCCGCTCCCTGTCCCTGCACCAGCACCAGCAGCGTCGTCGAAGCGGCCGGAGGACAGCGGCGCGTCTCCGCCGAAGACGATGCGCGCGCTGCAGGATGCGTACTTGAGGCCGAGCGTGGCGTCGTCGGCGTCGACGCTGGTCCGGCAGAGCGGGCAGCTGGCGCTGGACTGGAGCCAGCGGTCGACGCAGTCGAGGTGGAAGGCGTGGCGGCAGCGCGGCAGGAGGCGGAGGAGGTCGGCGTCGTCGAAGCGGGCGAGGCAGACGGAGCACTCCATCCCCTGGCGCGCCCCGCGCAGCGTGGCGAACCGGAAGAAGGGCAGCGACTCGATGACCTGCTTGGGGACTCCGCAGCACTCCGCCGCGTCGTTGCTGCCGCCTGCTGCTGTGGCCGGCGCCGTGGGCGGCGACGAGGAGGAGGATGGGTGGCAGAACTTGGCGTACATGAGGAGGAGGAAGGTGAGGGAGAAGATCATGGTGAAGATGCCCACCACGATGGCCACTCGGGGGCGGAAGGACACCTTGATGCCCACGCCCGCCGGTGTGCTGTTGTTATCCGCGGCCGCTGGAGGCGCAGACAGCAGCTCGTCTGTGCTTGTGCTTGTGCTTGTGGTCGGCTGCGCTGCGGCCACGGCGGCGCACGAGACGAGGACCGCGAGGAGAGCGATCAGCTGCTGGCGCGGCAGCGCCATGGCCCTTGCCCTGGAAGACTTTTTTGGCTCTCGGTCTGGGATGGTTGCTCGATCAGCGTCTATATATCTGCTAGCTAGCTAGCTACTACTCCTATGTGGGACTCACTGGGAGTCTGGGACCGGAACGGCGCTGCCATGGAGGAAGAACCATCATCATGCTTCATGCAGAGCAGCAGAGCAGAGCGGACGGTGCACGCCCAGCGCGGCAAACGACAGGGTTAGTTGCAGCAGCCAGCGGCGGGGTGTGGGCTCCACAGCTCTCTTCCAATGCAAGTGGGCCATGTAGGTAGTTGTCTTGTCAGTGTGCTGTTAGCTTGTTCCTCTTTCGTCTCATTCCATCCCTGTAGTATGTATCTACTAGCATCTATACTAGGAGCACAAGCACAGCGTCATCTTCACCTGCTACGTGACTTGGCAAAGTCTGCTCCGCTATAGTATCAACAACACCATTGTTGACTTGTTGTATGCACACGCATCCCCCCATCCCCTCTCTTGGTTTCTTCTTTTTTTTGTCACGAGGACAAGACAAATTCCAGAAAATATAATTACCGACCCATTCCAATTTTACAAAGCCAAAACTAAATATTTTAATTACGACAAGTCGCAGCATTTTCACAGAAAATGCTCATTTTCACAGGCGGTTTGCTAAGTCAACCGCCTGTGAAAATCCTTTCCACAGGCGGTTCACAAGCAATCGCCTGTGTTGTGGTCCTATTTCTACTACAACCGTCTGTGCAGTATCCTTCTGTACTAGTGGTAGTTTCCAACTAGAAAAGTTACGAATTGTGCTTACATAGCCAAAACGGGTTTAGAGACAAAAACCGACCTAAGCCGATTTAAACAATACCTCATATGTTTTCTGGGAGAAACTGGCATGTGTCAGTTTTAGATGGTCCAGCCTGCCTCTCTAGAGAAACTAGCCTAGAGTAGTTTTACACCTAGGAAGACTTCAAACCTGTCTAGACCAATTTTCTTTGGTTTTTGCCAACTTAGCCCAATTCAACTGGATCCTTTTGTATTGCATGTTATTTTAGTTTCCTCTTCGGTTTTGTCGATCATATTTTGAGTGTCAACACTTATAATAGACAATTTTAAGAGATGCTAATTTATTGTGAGATGTTAGTTACATGAAGACATTGAATTGTGCTTCCTTTATGCCTTGTTTATTTCGTAGGTAAAAAGTTTTTACGTGTTACATCGGATGTTTCAGTACCAATTTAGTCTATTAAAATAGACTAATAAGAAAATAAATTACATATTCTGACACCGTAAGAAGAGTTTTAGACTAATAATAAAACAAATTACATATTTCGTCTAGAAATCGTGAGACGAATTTATTAAGACTAATCAATCCGCAATTAGCACATGTTTACTATAGCATAACACTATCAAATTATGAAATAATTAGGATAATTAGTTATTTTTACTCTACACTTAATACTCCATACATGTGTCCAAACATTCGATGTAATGAGTGAAAAGTTTTTGAGACGAGAACCATAGAAGGTCATCTTAGTTGAGTTAGCTGACATACCAAGAGGATTTCTAAAGCTTACTCTAAAGCATTATTTGAAGAGCTATTTGTATAAAAATCACTTTCTATATCTTTCTACTTTCCAATAAATTTTCTATGTTTTGTGTGCAGTCTAGATCGTCATTCTCGTTTTCTAGCTTTCTCACTAGAGAAGTTAAGAATAGAGGTCGTTTATATTGGGATAACCAAATAAAAAAAGTATTAGAGTGTAATTTTTTTTTGCCCAAATCTCTATTTTTAGAAATTAAGAAGGATATAAAAAACTCGAGCGACGAAAATAGTCCACAATCATAACAGAACCGCAGGCAAAGTAAGCCACATACTAGATTGCAATCTTCGATCCGTACCTTATTGGCCATTGCAGGAATAGAAATATAGAATAGGCAGAGCAAAGCAGTTTTCAGTTTTGACAGCTGCAAGCATAAGCATCATGATATGACGAAGTCTAGTGAAGTCTCAATTCTGAATTTTGATGGGCGAAACAGATACTGTGATACTAATTTAGTCTATTAAAAATAGATTAATAAAAAATCAAATTTCATATATATTTCGTTAGAAAATCGTGGGACAAATTTATTAATACTAATTAATCTATTATTAGTACATGTTTACATAATACAACATTGTTAAATCATAGATTAATTATGTTTAAAAAATCATCTTGAAAAGTTATCGTAATCTGTATAATTAGTTATTTTTAGTCTACATTTAATACTTGATGTGTTTTTTTTAAAAAAATTAGGTGGGACTGAATTGATGAAGAGAATAAAGTGCAGACGTCATCTTACCGTAGGAAATCAGCGCTCGCACAGAAATTGCAAATCGGCAGTAGTGCAAGCAAATCCGTGGGCATGATTTTGTAATTCTTTTCTTCTTATTTTTTTTAGATTCCATTCCAATCGGACCAGCAGCACTCAGAGTCACGTGGAGTGAGTGAGTGCTGGTCGGCTGCTCTGCTCTTCTCTTCTCTTCTTTTCTCTTCTCTGCCGGCCACGGCATCCCCTCCTCCTCCCCGGCCGGCGATGTCGTCTTCGTCTTCCGCGCTGGCCAAGGGCAAGTCCGCAATCGGGTCCGCATCCGGATCTGCCAAGTTCGAGGTAGGCCTCCCTCCCTTCCTCCCTTAGCTTGTTGGCTGACTGCGCCCCCGTCCAAACCAAACCAGCTCAGATCCCGCAGTCTCCTCCTCCTCATATGGCAATTTAGTCGCTCAGACTGCTCGATTCTGAACCAATCTCTAAATCGGAGGGTGTACTGACTGCTCCATGCTGATGCAGGCTAAAGGGAAATTCTCCTCCTCCTCTTCCCCAGCGGCGGCAGCAGCAGCTACCAAGCGTGGAACCACCACCACCAGCAGAGGTAGAGGGAGAGGGAGAGGGAAGGCCGACAAGAAGGTCTACTCCTTGCCCGGCCAGAAGTTCGATCCTCCGGAGGAGAGGGAGCCTCTCAGGATTTTCTACGAGTCACTGTCCAAGCAGATCCCCTCCAGTGAGATGGCTGAATTCTGGTATTCATATGCATTCTCCTTTCTCCCCTCCCCCAATGGATGATCTGCGTCCTCCAGCAGCCACCACTGCACTTACTAATGTTTTTTTTTTTATGAAACCACTGCACTTACTAATGTTGTTATACGCAGTATATTTAGTAATTCTTATTCTTATGCTGCAAAGAAATACTGAACTGACATGCTGACATTCAAAGTAGGCAATGTTTGAGCTCCATCAATACCATATATACGCTGTGTCTGATGAGTTCCAATACCTGCAAACTACTACTATACTAGTAGGATAGGAGGTAATTTTCGTTGAAAATTACTGCCTACTATTAGGGGCCACTCCGGTACATTAGCTCTTGAGAGTCTGACATTGCCATTTACAACAAGATAGATGTGATATCCATATCCATATATAGTACTTTTTTCGAAAGATCCGTTACCGACTTTCATTAATAAGGTAAGAGCACAATAATTACAAAAGGTCTTGGCGCAAGGAGTGCCCAAATTGCATGGCTTTCACATTAAAGTGAGTGCCACACCACCCCTACATTTTAAGTCACTAGCTTACATATGGATATGGCTATCGTCATCTACCAGAAGCTGCCCCATTGGTGGCAGCACCGTTTGAAGTCCTCTATTTCCGGTCCGTACCCACATCCTTGCTTCATCTTGTATTGCTCTGAAGACCTGCATTGACATCCTTGAGGATTTGTGGAAAACTCGATTGTTCCTCTCCCTCCACAGTTCCCAGGCAGTCAGCATGATCATTGAGCGCACGCCATCCCTTGTAGATCTCTGTCCGCTGTTTCCCATGTCAGTATACCATTGGCCCAAGTCCTCCGTCTGCCTCCAGTGTGCCGACCTAAGAGCTGCTGCCATCATCCAAGAGCCCACCTTGTCCCAAATCAACCTAGAGTAGCAGCATTCCTATCGTGGAACAGGTGTGAGACTGTTTCCAGGTTCCTTACACAAAGTTGACAGAAATAGTCATTAGGCCATTGTCTAAGCATTAGCCTTGCAGCTGTCCAAATCCGGTTTTGTAGCATCAACCAAGTGAAGAAGCGACATTTTGGTGACGCTTTTGTTTTCCATGTGACTTTAGCTATCATAGATGAGGCCATCCCAATGAACTGTTCTTCCTCTTACTATGTTTGAACAAGGTCGGGTATAAGGTAACAGGTGCTTCTCCTTGTAGCAAGCAAGAGGACCAGAAAATAGCCTTCTCTCCATTTCCTAAGACCGCACTTATTGCAACATTGAAAAGAGCGGTATCATTCCTGTCCACTGGTAGCTCCATCCTTTTCCAAGGTCTGTTTGCATCGTCCCGTGAGAACCAGAGCCATTGCAGCCGCAGAGCACGACTAAACTTTGCCAGATCAATGATGCCTAGGCCACCGTTCACTTTTGGCGTACATACTTTTTTGATCCATGTCACCTTTCATCCCCCCCCCCCCCGAAAGCTCCTTGTCACCTGCCCATAGAAATCTTCTCCGCAGTTTGTCGAGTTCTTTTAGGAATTTTTTGGGTGGTTTTACTACCGGCAGCAAATATACCGGGAGAGAGCTGAGCACAGAGCGCACCAGCGGCCAGCAGCATTCAGTAGCCTTTCCTGCCAGCCTGCCACCCTTCCTTTGGCTCTGTCTTGATTATACTGCAGATGTACCATTTTAAGCCTTCCAAGCGTGAGAGGTAGCCCCAAATATTGCATCGGAAAGTTTACCCTTGGTCCAGGAAAAGCTTGCAGTATATCCTCCATATTCAGACCAGCACACCACACCTTATCGGTGCTCTTCTGCATGTTTATCTGTAATCCTGTGGCTTCCCCAAACGCACTCATGATCTCCATGATACAGGGAATCATGATGATTGATGATCAAACTGCGGTCATCAAGAGAGGAAAAAAAAATGAACGGCTAGGTGATGGATTGTTGCTTATTAATTGCAGTCACTGGCTAATGTCAGTAACTTTACATGTTTCTCTTCTCTTCGCTCCCTTTGCATTCATCTTTAATTCCTTGTATCTGTTTGGTGGCTGCATGTACAATCTACATTCCTGCTCTATATCTAAACTTAAGATTGAATTTCAGGCTTCAGCAAATATGGGAAATAAATACATTTTTCAAGTGTTGCTGTGCAGATACTAATAGATAGACTATGAGCACTTACATTGTGTTAATGACCTCACACTGACAAAAAAAAAACTACATATAAACAGGTTGATGGAGCATGGTTTGTTGTCTCCGGAGAGAGCAAAGAAAGCATATGAAAGGAAGCAAAAGCGGCAGCAGCAAGTGAGAATGGGTACCCCAATCAAGTCTTCTTCTGCAGCGAGAAAAGATAAACCTGAAAGTTCGAAGAAACCAAGCATTATGGATTCCAAGGCAAAGAGAAGAGTTGATTACAGTGACGACGACAACGACTTTATTGTGAAAATGAAGAGATCCAAGGGATGACATTCCTTCACACACAGCGAGGGAGGTGGATACATTTACTTGTAACTTTTTATATCAAGTATAGATACCAAAAATTAAAGAGATTCTTTAGGAAGGTGAAATTAAACAAAAATGTGTATGCCCCCGGCCGGATATGAGCTGAAGACAGAGACCTATATAAGTAAACCCTGCAACTGTACATGCATTCATCTTATCTTGGATAAATATATAAGTTTGTGCTGTTGAATTGAATTGGAGTAGTTGCATATATTTGCGGAATTTGATTAGTCTACAAATATGTATATGCTGTGTTTTGCAACAAACCCTAATAATGCATAGATAAAACGTTGTACGGAGTACAACGTGATGAGCCATGCAAGTGATGAGGTAGAGCACTCAGTCACAGCATCAGCATAAACATACTGTACGTATGTACGTAGAATCCATTAAACTATAGTATCATATATTTATAGTGTAGTGATAAAATATGGTATAGTAGTAGTAGTAGTACTTAATTACATGCATCTGCAATATATATAACGGGCCTGAAAAAACGAAACAAGTGATCGAGGAGGCCGGGGCTGGGCGGCGGGGGGACATGGTTACTTACATCAGCAAATGAATGAATGAATGAGATGAAATAAACACACCACACAGGCCAGCCAGCTGAGCTAATTAAATGCAGAGTATGCATGGGTTGGTTGAAGAAGGGATGGAATAATGGAGAAAAATGTATGCAGGCCATGGTCAATTAATTGACGCGATGCACGACGGTGGAGGAAGAGGAGGGGGAATCGCTGGTGCCATTGCAGGTGGTGGAACTACTTCCACTGCCGCCGCCAGTACTGGCAGTAGTATTATTGTTGCTGGTGATCTCTCCGCCGGTGCTGGTGTGGAGATGGTGCGTGTTGCACTTGTCCTTCCTGAACCTCATCTTGCCCTTGCCGTGGTCGATCTCCCAGATGTACTCCTGCATGAGCACGTTGCCGAAGATCCCGGGCCCTCCCCGCAGCAGCTTGGTGAAGGCCAGGCACGCCACCCCGGGCTGCACCTCCGGCATGACCACGCTCTTGGCCTCCGGCTCCAGCCTGGCGCCGCCGACCATCTCCACCGTGAACTTGGGTATCGTCACGTTGTTCGCCGGGTCCACGCCGTCGCCGGTGAAGGTCCAGCTGTAGCAGTACTCGAAGCCCTGCATGTCGTACACCCGCGGCAGGTGGGCCAGGTGCCTGTCCAGCGCGGCCGTCACCGGGCCGTACGCCTCCGGCACCAGCGACGTCACCGACGTGCTCGTGTCCATGATGATGCCGGCGCCGACGAAGCTCTCCACGTTCCACAGCGCCTCCGGGATGTCCAGGCGCTCCCCGCCCACGAAGATGCCCGTCACCTGGGGCCCGTACGCGGGCTTCACGTCCACGTTGTACATGATGTCCGTCTCCATGGTGCCCGGGCCCATCACCGCCGGGTTGGGCCCGAAGGTGAGGTAGCTGGAGGCCTCGCGGGAGCTGTTGGCGCTGAGGAGGCAGAAGGAGAAGCGGCCCCCGAAGCGCTTGATGGCGTGGATGGCGAACGACATGTCGCCGTTCCCCAGCGAGAGCACGCCGTCGTGGGCGTCCACGCTGCCGCCGGCCTCCAGGACGGAGCAGCCCAGGACGAGGCCCGGGAGCTTGGCCAGCCGCCCGTCCGACACCGTCACCGTCGCCTTCTCCTTGCCGTAGATGCCGATCGTCACCGTGCCGTCCTGCGTCCTCTGGAAGTAGCTGCACGACTCCGCCTTGCTGGGGCTCTGGCACGTGTTGTAGGGCAGCACCGCGCACTCCTGCTGCGAGCACCGGATCCTGCGCCACGACGACGACTTGGCCGGCCGGTACCAGTTCTTCCTCGCCTCCTTCTTCTTCGCCGCCGCCGCCGCCGCCGCGCCATCCCCCACCGACATCGTCTCCCCCGCTGCCGCCGCCGCCGTCGACTGCCGCCCGTAGTGCTTGCCCTTGCGCCGCCGCAGCCGGCAGTTGATCCACGTCAGGTCGTTGGCCGTGTCCAGCACCAGGTTGTACGGCAGCGCCGGCGTGCCGAAGCGCACCGACACCAGGTACATGCCCACGTGCGCGATGTTGAGCGCGCTCCGCATCGGCAGCTCGAACATGGACGTGGCGGACATCACCTCTGGCAGCTTGGACGACTCCTTCGCCTGCCGCCTCCGGCTGCTGCCGTTCCGGTCGCTGCTGCCCATCATCGCGATGATCTGCTCGTGCCGGAACAGATCCTTGGCCGCCATGGCACGGAAGTAGTCGCGCCGCTCGTCCGCGTCCTCGGGCGGAGCAGCCGGCGGGGAGACACTGAAATGCATGCAGCTGCCGTCCGCCATCACCACGTCGTCGTCCATCTCGATCTCGGCCAACGCAGCCAGCTGCAGGCAGAGGAGGCCATGGAGGAGGAGGAGGACGGAGGAGGCCACCGAGCGGCCCGGCATGATCGATCGACGATCCATCTCGGATCTCGCTAAGCTAGCTACCAGGAGGCCAGCCAGCCAGCCGGATATCGCTTGCTGCTAATTGTAATATAAACTAGATCGAGATCGCTAGCCGCTAAGATTGGATTATTGCTGGTGCGCAGGGTTTGTAACTGATCCAGGTGCCATTGCTGCTTCCATGCATGGTTGATAGGCTAGAGGCTCTTCATTCTCTGCCTTCCTTCGCGTCATCAAGACAGGCCATGTGTGGACGCCATTGTTTTGGCCCTCCGCATTCCTTCCTGTGGTGTGGACCTACTTGCTTAGTTTGTGGCCAGCAGCACTTTTCGACGGACCATTCCTGCAGCATCTCTCTCTCTCTATCCCTATAATAAGAATACCAAAAGTATATATATATCTTGCCTATTGTGATTGTACAGTTCACCACAAGTACGCGTAGACATGTAGTATATGACATGCACCGTGTCTATAAAAGATTAAAAGTATATATATAATTAGTTATTTCCCTCGCCCTCGCAGAAATAAAGGAGTACGCGTCCTTGTTGGCAGAAGAAGTGTGCGCCCTTGCAAGAGACCTCGTACCGACATCGTCCATGGCCTTCCTAGTCGCTGACTGACACTACTACATAAATTATTTTGCGTGACACCCTACAATAATTAACCGTGACGGGCCTTTGACCCGACCGTCACGGTTATTGCGTGGTCGGCCTGGCCGCCCGGTCGCCTAGGCGCTCGTCACGGTTAATGAGTTAACCGTGGCGGGCGACCTAAGGTTGTCCATCACGGTTAATGGTCTATTAACTGTGACGGGCACCCTAACTGGCCCATCACGGTTAATGTTATTGATCGTGACGGGCGTCTTAGGTTGTCTGTCACGGTTAATGGTCTATTAACCGCGGTTAAGTGTTTCCATATAAATACGATGACTTAGGGTTTTGCGTGCACCCTCTCCTCTTCCGCAGCACTCCCTCAGCCGCACGTCTCTCAGACTCCTCTCACCCTCTCACCCTCACCCTCTCTCTCTCTCTCAGTCTGCCATGGATCCGGTGGAGGCGAGCCCTCTCCCTCTCACCCTCACCCTCTCCCTCGAGCGTTGGAGGCAGATCTGCCTTCCCCATCAGCGGCGGCGCGTGGCCCGACGGAGGTGGCGCGCGGCCACGGTGGACGCCGTGCGAGGCCCTCGGCGGAGGAGGCGGACCTCCCTCAGCGCCGCATGAGGCCCCGGTGGAGGAGGCGGCCGCCGCGTGCGTGCTGGACCCAGATCCGGCGGCGACGCGCGTGCTGGAGCAGGATCCGGCGGCGGCGCGTGTTGTGGAGGCAGATCCCGCGGTGGCGCGCGTCGTCGAGGCGGATCCGGCCGGTGTCAGCGCGGGGAGGGTGGATCTGGCCGGTGGCTCCCTCTCCTTCTCCTCCCATGGCGGCGGGCGGCGCACTCCCCGGTTGCGGATCCGACTGGAGCAGGGTGGCTGCACACGGTGGCCGCCGGATCTAGCCAGTGGCGGCTCGCGGTGGTCGGATCCGGCCGGTGGCGGCGTGGGGAGGTTGGATCCGGCCGGTGGCGGCGCGCGGTGTAGACGGGCTCGATGTCGGGCCTGGATGGGCTCAGGTTGGGCTTGATGTATTTTTTTAAGAAAAACTAAAAATATTAACCGTGGCGGGGAACATAAGGCGCCCGTCACGAATAATACTATTAACCGTGACAGGCTTTTGAGCCCGTCGCGGTTAGCCTCGATTAACTGTGACGAGGCGGCCGCGACGGGCTCAAATGTCTGTCACGATTAAAGGAAAACCGACCGTCACGCAAAAGATTTCTGTAGTAGTGAGAGCCTAGCTAGGTGCACGTCGCTACGCGAGGAACCAAGACCCGCGCTTGATCTCACCGGCCAAGAGCCAGTGTCGCTCTCACCAGCGACATCGTCCAGTTTTTTTTTTCTCGGCCACACGTCGACGAAGGACCGCAGGGGCACACAACGATTGAATCGTCCACTCAATTTCGGCCTTGCTTAGTTGGGGAAAAAATTGCATTGTAACACTGTAACACTTTCGTTGTTATTTGACAAACTTTATACTCCCTCCGTCTCAAAATAAGTAGATTTCTAGAGTTGTCCTAAGTCAAACTTTTTAAACTTTGACCAAATTTTTAGAATAGTACGTCAAGATTTATGATACCAAATTAGTATCATTAGATACATTATAGAATATATTTTCATAATATGTTCATTTTATATCATAAATATTTTTACTTTTTTCTATAAAGTTGGTCAAATTTAAAAAAAATTGACCGGCACGGATTCTAGGAATCTACTTATTCTGAGACGGAGGGAGTATAAATATGGACTAATAGGCTTAAAAGATTCGTCTCGATATTATTTTTTACCTACATTTAATATTTCATGCATGTATTTTAAGATTCGATGTGGCAGAAAATCTTTGAAAATTTTTGGGAATGTTCGGGGAACTCCCAAGCGCACTCGAACGCAGAAGTGTGGGAGAGAGGAAAAAGGCCTAGCATAGCGTGCATATGGTGCGTGCGTGTGTGTTTCATGCATGCATGTAAGCAGGGCAGCTAGCGTGCGCTCACTTCACTGCACTGCACTGCACTCCATTCCTCCTCTCCTCTGGTGCTGTGCTACGCTGCAGAAGAATTGTTCTGCTTCTGCATGCCATGCACCGCTGCACGCCAGTACGCTACAACATTCTTCCCTCTGCTGCTGGCCTGGTCACTGGGGCCGGCGCGACCTGGGCTGGCTGCTGGCTTGGCTTTCCTTTCCTTTGCAGGCCGGGCAGGCACTCGATGGATCATCTTTTGCTTTTGCTTTTGCTAGCTGCTTTTATATTTGTCGCGGGTCCTGCCTCCAATCCGGCACCACCGGCAGCAGTGAAAGCTGAGAGCCGTGGTGGTGGTGCCGGTGCCCGGTGGGATCACCTTCACCTCTCGATTCCAGGATCAGGAGTACTATTCTACTCCATGACCATCCATCCTTGTCCTTGAAAAGAAGAGAAAGGAGCACCCCTGATCGTTGCGCGACTCGCCAAGATCGGAGTCGGACCTGTCTGTGACCCTTCTCTCTTCTCTCTCTCTCTCCCGCCATTGCATTGCGTTGCATTGCATCGCCATGGAATCATCGATGATCGATCCATCACCTACCTACCTAATAATTGAGTACTAGTACGCAACGATCGAGTAGTGAAGAAAAACCTTATTGGCTGGCTCGCCGGCCGGCAGCTTCACCTTGTCACTGCTAGCTCGATCTGCTCTCCGGAGTACGGTCCCGGGCGGCCACCCATGGCTCTCCTCCTGCTGCTGCTGCTGCCGCCCATGATCTGCTTCCCCTCCTCCTGCTGCCTCGTCCTCGCCACTATTCCAATTCAAATTCCAACGCTAGCCAGCCAGGCTGCCACCCTGCTCTCCCTCAAGGACTCCTTCTCGCCGCCGCTGCCGCCGCCGCTGCGCAGCTGGACGCTCGCCAACTACGCCTCGCTCTGCTCCTCATGGCCCGGCGTCGCCTGCGCCCCCGGTAGCGGCAGCAGCCGCACCGTCGTCTCGCTGGACATCTCCGGCTACAACCTGTCCGGCACGCTGTCCCCCGCCATCGGCGACCTCGCTGGCCTCCGTTTCTTCTCCGCCGCCGCCAACTCCCTAGCCGGCGACATTCCGCCCGCCATCGCCGCCCTCCGCGACCTGCGCCACCTCAACCTCTCCAACAACCAGTTCAACGGCACCCTGGACGCCATCGACTTCTCCTCGATGACCAGCCTCCAGGTGCTCGACCTCTACGACAACGACCTCGCCGGCGCGCTTCCCGCTCTCCTCCCCGCGGCGGCCGCGGGCCTCCGCCACCTCGACCTCGGCGGCAACTTCTTCTCCGGCACCATCCCGCCCAGCTTCGGCCGCTTCCCCGCCATCCAGTTCCTCTCCCTCGCCGGCAACAGCCTCTCCGGGGCCATCCCGCCCGACCTCGCCGACCTCGCCACGCTGCGGCACCTCTTCCTCGGCTACTTCAACCGCTTCGACGGCGGCATCCCGCCGGAGCTCGGCAGGCTCACCAGCCTCGTCCACCTCGACCTCGCCAGCTGCGGCCTCCAGGGCCCCATCCCGGCCTCGCTCGGCGACCTCGCCGGGCTGGACACGCTCTACCTGCAGACCAACCAGCTCAACGGCACCATCCCGCCGTCGCTCGGCAACCTCACCGGGCTTAGGTTCCTCGACGTCTCCAACAACGCGCTCACGGGGGAGATCCCGCCCGAGCTCGCCGCGCTCGGGGAGCTCAGGCTGCTCAACATGTTCATCAACCGCTTCCGCGGCGGCGTCCCGGACTTCCTGGCCGACCTCCGCTCCCTGCAGGTCCTCAAGCTGTGGCAGAACAACTTCACGGGCGCCATCCCCGCGGCGCTGGGCCGCGCCGCGCCGCTCCGGGAGGTGGACCTGTCCACGAACCGGCTGACGGGGGAGGTGCCCCGGTGGGTGTGCGCGCGCGGGCAGCTGGAGATCCTCATCCTCCTCGACAACTTCCTCTTCGGGACGGTGCCGGAGGGGCTGGGCGGCTGCCCGACGCTGACGCGGGTGCGGCTGGGGCAGAACTACCTCACGGGGCCGCTCCCGCGCGGCTTCCTGTACCTGCCGGCGCTCACAGCCGTGGAGCTGCAGGGGAACTACCTGACGGGGCTGTCGCTGGAGGAGGAGGAGGAGGAGAGAAACACCAGCACCATTTCGAGCAGGCTCCTGTCGCTGCTGAACCTTTCGAGCAACCGCTTCAACGGGTCGCTGCCGGCCTCCATCGGCAGCTTCTCGTCGCTTCAGACGCTCCTCCTCGGCGGCAACCAGCTGGGCGGCGAGATCCCGCGGCAGGTCGGGCGGCTGAAGCGGCTGCTGAAGCTGGACCTGAGCGGCAACAGGCTGACGGGGGCGGTGCCCGGCGAGGTGGGCGAGTGCGCGTCGCTGACGTACCTGGACCTGAGCGGCAACCGGCTGTCCGGCGCGATCCCCGTGCGGCTGGCGCAGATCAAGATGCTCAGCTACCTGAACGTGTCGTGGAACCTGCTGAGCGGCAGCATCCCGCGGGAGCTGGGCGGCATCAAGAGCCTGACCGCCGCCGACTTGTCGCACAACCACCTGTCCGGGCGCGTGCCGGACAACGGGCAGTTCGCCTACTTCAACGCGTCGTCGTTCGTCGGCAACCCGGGGCTGCAGCAGCCGCAGGCGGCGGTGGGTTCGTCGCCGAGGTCGAAGCAGCCGCCGGCGCCGGAGCAGGAGCCTAGTCCTGGGCGTCTGAAGCTGCTTGCGGCGCTGGGCCTCCTGGGCTGCTCCGTTGCGTTCGCCGCGCTGGCCGTGGCGACGACGCGTTCCGCCATGCTCCGCCGCCGCCGCCGGTCCTCGTCGCGGCGGCGGTGGCGCATGACGGCGTTCCAGAAGGTGTCGTTCGGGTGCGAGGACGTGGTGCGGTGCGTCAAGGAGAACTGCGTGGTGGGGCGCGGCGGGGCCGGGGTGGTGTACCGCGGCACGATGCCCGGCGGGGAGTGCGTGGCGGTGAAGCGGATCGTGTCGGCGGAGGGCGGAGGGTTCCAGGCGGAGGTGGAGACGCTGGGTCGCATCCGGCACCGCCACATCGTGCGGCTGCTGGCCTTCTGCTCGGGGCCCGGGCCCGGGCCCGGGCCCGAGGCGGCCAAGCTGCTGGTGTACGAGTACATGGTGAACGGCAGCCTCGGGGAGGCGCTGCACCACCGTGACCGTGACGACGACCTCCTGTCGTGGGCTTCGCGTCTCCGCGTGGCGACGGAGGCGGCCAAGGGGCTGTGCTACCTGCACCACGACTGCTCGCCGCCGATCCTGCACCGGGACGTCAAGTCCAACAACATCCTGCTGGACGCGCGCATGGAGGCCCACGTGGCCGACTTCGGGCTGGCCAAGTTCCTAGTGGCCGGCAACGGCAGCGGCGCCTCCGCCTCCGAGTGCATCATGTCCGCCGTCGCCGGATCCTACGGCTACATAGCACCGGGTACGTACTTACATTAATTACTAGTACGTTGTTTTAGCATCACCATGTACGTACTGTACATATCTGCTGTATACGTATATACGTATCGTCGTCGTCGTCCATGCATCATATCATACGGCTACATAGGAGTACCACTAGCGGACAGGACAGCGGAGCAGCAATAGCAAGTCGACGACATGCATGTGGCTTGTGGATGTAGTACGAGCATGTTGTACGTTGCCGCAGGTAGGTGGGACTGGGTAGTAGTGACCGTGACGTGATGGTCATGGCTTTTACCTCCTCCATGGTCCAGCCAGCACTAGCAGTCATTGTCTGCATGCATGCACACGAATCGATATGATATGATGCATCTCTCTCTCGCTTGACTGTTGTCGATACTGTACAGTAAACCATGCAAACTGCATGCAACCGGAACCCAACAGTTCCTCAAAGGAAGAGCTCGCATCCCATAGTGTACGTATTCCATTTCTCTTTCCCGGTGCATGCGCATGCCTGCATGGCCCTGCCCTGCCCCAGGGTCCCAGGTCCCACTATGTAGCTGCAGCGCCGGTCCTCTTTTTGCTTTGCCTCTCCACTCCACTATCTGTTGGATATTTACTCATTTTACACCATGCATTAATCCATAAATACGATAAGCAAAATACTAACACAAGTATCATGCAAGCGACAACTTCATATTTGCTACTTCTATTACTTTCGGCAAAACATTTCATGCAAAGCAATATAGCTATAGCAGCAATAATATAAAGCGCACGGAGAGGTTTAAGGTTATACCCTAGCGTGGCACTTCCGGTACCCGCGGAATGTGAACCACCATTCATGTTGACGTCGTTACCGCCGCCTGCGGTGTTGACGTCGTCGCTGCCAGCGGGAGTCCTTCTTGTGCTCACGGTCATGGCGGCAGCAGCAGCGAACGAAGCAGTCGCACCAGGATGGTGCTGCCCAAAAACTTGATTTCCCGCCTACCCGAGCAGGTACACTTGACGGGAGAAGTTCCGGAGGCCTGCTGCTAGAGAGCTCTGTGCTCGCAGAGACTCTGGTCGGAGATGCAGCAGAGCAACTCAAGCTCAGAGAGGTGGTGGCGGCTGGAGAGGGAGAAGCACCGGAAAGGGTTGAAACCCTAGCGGTCCGACAAGGGCCTTTATATAGGCGCGCCCCTGCCGGCCACCCGTTGAACCCTGTCCGGGAGGATGAACCTGGACAGGGTGGTTGGGAGTTGGCGGCTAGGGTTTGGGTGGTTGGGAGTTGGCGGCTGGGCAGCTGGCGGCGGCTAGGGTTTTCCACTCGGATGGGCCGAGTGCCAAAACACAGCCAAGCCAGCCGGCCGGTTGAAACCCTAGCGGTCCGACAAGGGCCTTTATATAGGCGCGCCCCTGCCGGCCACCCGTTGAACCCTGTCCGGGAGGATGAACCTGGACAGGGTGGTTGGGAGTTGGCGGCTAGGGTTTGGGTGGTTGGGAGTTGGCGGCTGGGCAGCTGGCGGCGGCTAGGGTTTTCCACTCGGATGGGCCGAGTGCCAAAACACAGCCAAGCCAGCCAGCCGGCCGGCCGGCCCGCGCCCGCGGCCGCGGCCGCGGCCGCGGCCACGGCCCCGGCCCGGCCCGGCCCGCGCGCGGGCGGGCGGGCGGCGCGGCTCGGCTCGGCGGCGTGCGCGTGTGGCTCCCCGGTTCTCCTCCTCAACTTGTCTTATTAGAGCATCCCAAAGCTCACTATTTAAGTTGATTTCCCTCTTGGTGATTAATCCATTTGGTACTAATCACTTTTGTACCTAACACTAACCGTGAGCCTTTGAGGTTTATTATTAAATAACTGGGCTTGGCCCAATTACTCTAACAATCCCCACCAAACGTCAAAGGTACACAGTTAATGCCTTCGATTCTGAACTTGTTTGATATACCAGTGTTTCGATGGAGACTGTTAAGTTGAACTTCCATCTAGAAAATGAGCTTACTCTCATTCACAACTGATCAATGGACTATGCCTTGAATTGACAGTTTTGTGCGAAGTGAGGTTCACCCAAATTCTTAACTGATACAAGGCTGCCTAGAGCACCCCCTCGGGTGGAGCGTATAAGTCAAACTCCGTGCCTTCTCGTGAGTATCTAGAGATCACCCAAATCTCATAGACTGGGACCAGCAGTCTAACTCACATAGGTGTGTTCCTTCTAGGATGTCCTGTAGGCCGACATCCCTGCTTAAATAAGCCACTCGGATCACATTAAGGCGTATGCCATCCTGCCTTACAGCTTGGAAAAGAAGTGCATATCTGAAAGAATGGGACCTTTGTTAAGGGTCTTTTCCCTCAGTCTACTCATAGCTTGTTTCGCTACTCTAATTCACGGGATCTCCGATCACATAGAGCAGGTTACCACCATAGCAAACTTTAAGTGGGTCTCAGTCCCATCTCGCCTGATGCACTGTCTATCACATTACGTGACAGCCCCTTGGTGAACTGATCTGCCAGATTTTTAGACGTGTGGACATAGTCCAGCGCTATCACTTCGGAGTTTCTCAATTTTCTGACAGACTTTAGGCGCCGCTTTACATGCCTTGTGGTCTTCAGGTTATCCTTAGGACTGTTCACTTTGGTTATCACAGTTTGATTATCACAGTTCATGGAGATGGCGGGTATAGGTTTTTCAACCACCGGCAAATCCATCAGGAGTTCCCGAAGCCATTCGGCTTCAACAGTGGCGGTGTCTAGTGCTGCAAGTTCTGCTTCCATAGTTGACCTCGTGATGATGGTCTGCTCGCAAGACTTCCAGGAAACAGCACCACCCCCAAGGGTAAACGCATACCCACTGGTGGCTTTTAACTCGTCAGCATCAGATATCCAATTTGCATCACTGAAACCCTCCAGTACCTTCGGGTACCCGGTGTAGTGAATGCCATAGTTTGCGGTTGCCTTTAGATACCGCATTACTCTCTCAAGAGCACGCCAATGATCATCTCCTGGGTTTGACACAAACCGGCTCAGCTTGCTCACAACATATGAGATGTCAGGCCTTGTTGCACTGGCTAGGTACATTAGTGAGCCAATGATTTGGGAGTACCTCAATTGGTCTCTCATGATCCTTTTGTTCTTCCTCAGAATCAGGCTTGGATCATAGGGAGTAGACACAGGTTTACAGTCATTGTAGCCAAAGCGACTTAGAATCTTTTCAACATAGTGGGACTGCAAGAGAGTAACCCCACCATTTTCTCCCTTTAGTAGCTTAATGTTTAAAATCACATCAGCCACTCCCAAATCTTTCATGTCAAAGTTCTTGGACAGAAAGTCCTTGACTTCCTCAATCACATTGAGGTTCGTGCCAAATATTAGGATGTCATCCACATATAGGCACAGGATCACTCCTTCTCCCCCCACCAAAGCGGTAGTAGACACATTTGTCAGCCTCATTGGCAACAAAGCCTGCTGACGTCATGGTCTTATCAAACTTTTCGTGCCATTGTTTAGGAGCTTGTTTTAGGCCATACAAAGACTTCAGTAATTTACACACTTTGCCTTTTTGACCTTCTACTACGAAACCATCAGGCGGATCCATGTAGATCTCCTCATCTAGCTCTCCATTTAGGAAAGCTGTCTTCACGTCCATCTGATGAACGAGAAGACCATGGGAAGCAGCTAAGGCAAGTAGTACTCGAATCGTAGTCAATCGGGCCACAGGTGAGTATGTATCAAAGAAGTCCTCGCCTTCCTTTTGGGTGTAACCCTTGGCCACAAGCCTAGCCTTGTACTTTTCAATCGTACCATCAGGCCTAAGCTTTTTCTTGAACAACCATTTACATCCTACAGGTTTGCACCCGTACGGACGATCAACCACTTCCCAAGTTCCATTAGACATAATTGAATCCATCTCACTCTGTATCGCTTCCTTCCAATAGTCAGCGTCAGGAGAGGAAAATGCCTCTTTAATGGTTGTTGGAGTGTCATCCACGAGGTATATGGTGAAGTCATCACCAAAGGATTTTGCAATCCTAGGTCTCTTACTCTTTCGAGTGACTCCATCATTTTCCTCCTCAGGACTTTCAGTAGTAGGTTGTTCAGTGCACTCCACTGGCACAGAAGTATCGGGAGCATCAGGAGGTCCCTCACTAGATGTGCTTGGTACATTCCCTCTCATAGGGAATTCATTCTCGAAGAATGTTGCATCTCTGGACTCAAATATTCCGCCGACTCTCATGTCGGGGATTCCAGATTCCACAACTAAAAATCTGTAGCCTACGCTGTTTATTGCGTATCCGAGAAAGACACAATCTACAGTCTTTGGTCCAAGCTTGCGCTTCTTGTTGATTGGCACATTCACTTTGGCCAAGCAACCCCAAGTGCGCAGGTATGAGAGAGTTAACCTTTTCTTTTCCCATTCCTCGAATGATGTTTTCTCCTTACTCTTTGTAGGAACTCTATTCAGGACATGACTCGCAGTCAATATAGCCTCACCCCACCATTCCTTGGAAAGTCCCGCAGTGTCTAACATGGCGTTAACCAAGTCAGTAAGTGTGCGGTTCTTTCTTTCGGCAATCCCATTGGATTGGGGGGAGAAAGGAGGCGTCCTCTCATGAATAATCCCATGTTCCTCGCAGAATAAATCGAATTCCTTTGAAAAGTATTCACCCCCGCGATCGGACCGCAACCGTTTGATTTTCTTTTCGAGTTGATTTTCAACTTCGGCTTTGTAGATTTTGAAGTAGTGTAATGCTTCATCTTTTGTTTTTAGTAAGTACACATAGCAAAATCTAGTACTATCATCGATGAGTGTCATGAAGTATTTCTTGCCGCCTTTGGTCAATACGCCATTCATCTCGCACAAATCAGAATGAATGAGATCTAGTGGTGCCGTGTTTCTCGCCTATTTCACAGCCTTGTGAGGCTTGCGAGGTTGTTTTGCTTGCACACAAGCATGGCACTTAGAACCTTTGACCAAATCGAATTTAGGGATTAAACTCATTTTAGCTAAGCGCGTCATACATCCAACATTAATATGGCAAAGTCGGGAATGCCAAACATTGCATTCATCATCATGTCTCACATGGTTCACGACATTAATATTACAAGAATCCATCAAAGAAAAGCGGAACAAGCCTCCGCTCTCATAGCCCTTTCCAACAAATGTTCCATATCTCGATACAACACATTTATTGGACTCAAAAACAAGTTTAAAACCATCCCTACACAATAGGGACCCGCTGACGAGATTCTTCTTTATCGAAGGGACATGCTGCACGTTCTTCAGCTGCACGGTCTTTCTCGAAGTAAACTTCAGATTGACCGTACCAACACCATGAACAGCCGCATGCGTCCCGTTCCCCATCAGCAGGGAGGCACCTCGTCCTTCCTGGTACAAAGAAAACAGTGAGCGGTCAGCACATACATGAATATTAGCCCCTGTGTCAACCCACCAGTCAGGAGAGCGACAAACTGAAAGAATTGTTGGTATATAATTACCATACCCAGATCCTTCAGCCTGGCTAACAACAATGTTGGCTGTCTTCTTTTGCTGCTTGTCCTTGCGGTCAGGGCACTCTTTTGCCCAGTGATCAGTGCTACCGCACACATAGCAACAACCACTGTTTTTCTCTTTGTTTGCCTTCTTCTTGAAAGCTTGAGGCTGTGGCCTCACATTGGGATTCTTGTTCTTCTTGTGTTTCCTCTTGCGGAAGGCCTGAGGGTCCCTCTTCTGCACCAAATTGGCGCTAGAGCCTCCCTCGGGCTGCACTTTCTTGCCACGTGTGTCCTTTGCCCTCGCATTCTCTTCAACACTTAGAGAGGCAACTAGATCAGTCACACTGAACTCTTGCCTCCTGTGCTTTAGAGAAGTGGCAAAGTCCCTCCAAGTAGGTGGCAGTTTAGCGATAATACCGCCGGCCACAAACTTGTCGGGGAGCACACACTGGTTATTCTCAAGCTCCTTGGCTAGCATCTGTATCTCATGAGCTTGTTCTACCACAGAACGGTCATCGACCATCTTGTAGTCATAGAACTGCTCCATGATGTACAGCTCACTGCCAGCGTCAGGAACCCCGAACTTGGCCTGCAGTGCATCCCACATATCCTTGCCCGTAGGCATGTCCATGTACAGTGGCACCATACCCTCATCTATCACACTGATGAGCGACAGCTTGAGCAGGTTATCCGCCTCACAGAACTTGCTCTCTTCCTCGGGAGAAAGAGGCGGTTCAGTGCGCCTTCCCCTGACAGCATGCTCACAGCGCATAGCGGTAAGCCACAACATGCAACAGGATCGCCATATCTTATAGTTGGATCCACCATCCTTTAAAGGTGGTGGCCTCATGGATGCAGCAATGCTAGCAGATGAAAATGACCTATCAAGTTTTTTGGATTGTTGGATATTTAGTCATTTTACACCATGCATTAATCCATAAATACGATAAGCAAAATACTAACACAAGTATCATGCAAGCGACAACTTCATATTTGCTACTTCTATTACTTTTGGCAAAACATTTTATGCAAAGCAATATAGCTATAGCAGCAATAATATAAAGCGCACGGAGAGGTTTAAGGTCGTTACCGCCGCCTACGGTGTTGACGTCGTCGCTGCCAACGGGAGTCCTTCTTGTGCTCACGGTCATGGCGGCAGCAGCAGCGAACGAAGCAGTCGCACCAGGATGGTGCTCCCCAAAAACTTGATTTCCCGCCTACCCGAGCAGGTACACTTGACGGGGGAAGTTCCGCCTACCCGAGCAGGTACACTTGACGGGGGAAGTTCCGGAGGCCTGCTGCCAGAGAGCTCTGTGCTCGCAGAGACTCTGGTCGGAGATGCAGCAGAGCAACTCAAGCTCAGAGAGGTGGTGGCGGCTGGAGAGGGAGAAGCACCGGAAAGGGTTGAAACCCTAGCGGTCCGACAAGGGCCTTTATATAGGCGCGCCCCTGCCGGCCACCCGCTGGCGGCGGCTAGGGTTTTCCACTCGGATGGGCCGAGTGACAAAACACAGCCAAGCCAAGCCAAGCCAAGCCGGCCCGCGGGCCCCGGCCCGGCGGCGGCGCGCGCGTGTGGCTCCTCGGTTCTCCTCCTCAACTTGTCTTATTAGAGCATCCCAAAGCTCACTATTTAAGTTGATTGCCCTCTTGATGATTAATCCATTTGGTACTAAACACTTTTGTACCTAACACTAACCGTGAGCCTTTGAGGTTTATTATTAAATAAATGGGCTTGGCCCAATTACTCTAACACTATCTTTATGCATGAGACACTCACTGTTTGTACTGGAAAACACGCGCCCAAGTTGGGGGAAAAAAATACTACAGCTTTGAGTTGAGATAGATGGCTTTTGGATCGATCGATGCTTGGCAATGAATGGGCATGCGCTACACTAATGTAACCGTACTCACTCTTGTATCGAAAATATATATATCATTAGATAAGATTTAAGTCAAACATTTAGAACATAAATCAGACTACCTGCACTGCTTGGTTGTCTTTAGGATATATAAGTATTATAGCTATAATTACTAAATACTACTCTCTCTGTCCCTGAATAAATCAATTCTTAGAATCCGTGCCACCAACTTTATACAAAATAGTAAAAATATCTATGATATAAAATGAACATATTATGAAAATATATTCTATGATGTATCTAATGGTACTAATTTGATACAAAAAATCTAAAAATATCTATGATATAAATGAACATATTATGAAAATATATTCTATGATGTATACTAATTTTATATCATAAAAATCTTGACGTATTATTCTAAAATTTTGGTCAAACTTTAAAATGTTTGATTTATGATAACTCTAGAAATATATTTATTCAGGAACACAGGGAGTACAGTAGATCCTTTTATTTGTTCACGCATTCACTACTGTGGCCTTTAGTACACGCGTCAGCCTTAGTGAGACATACATGCAAGTAACTTTGTAGGTTGCCTTTATTTTGATATATCCATATCTTATCACCCGTACACGTACGTAAAACAAGCTAGAGAATAATAAAAAGCTACTGTAAGGGCTTTTACAGGAGTAGCTGCTGGCTGCTGCTGATCGATCGATCACATGCATGATGCATGATGCATTGCAGAGTACGCGTACACGCTCAAGGTGGACGAGAAGAGCGACGTGTACAGCTTCGGCGTGGTGCTGCTGGAGCTCCTCACAGGGCTGAAGCCGGTGGGCGAGCACCTCGGCGACGACGGGGTGGACCTGGTGCAGTGGGCGCGCGCCCGGAGCTCCTCCAGCGGCGGCGGCGTGCTGGGCCTGCTGGACCCTCGCCTCGGCGGCGACGTCCCCGTGGCGGAGGCGGCGCATGTGCTGTTCGTGGCGATGCTGTGCGTGCAGGAGCACAGCGTGGAGCGGCCCACCATGCGCGAGGTCGTGCAGATGCTGCAGCAGGCCAAGCACGCCGCACTGCAGGCGGTACCATCGGAGTACGTAGACGACGCGTAGCTCATCCACTGCACCTCCTCCACAAGACGCCTGATCGAGATGCATGCTCTGCTGTCATATAGTAGATATAGATATAGATGGTACGTACGCCTGATGTGCTGTTTGTTTGAACTTGTTATTAGCCGTATTTTTCTCTTACAACAAAATAGCTATTGTAGGGATGATAAAGAATTTTCTGGAGCTCCACAAGAGGAGGGAGGCCATTCGTTCTAATCTTTTCGCGTGAGTACATAGGGATAAAAATCAACATTATCGATCTATAGTCTATACGTCCATTTGAACTTATGCATGCATGCGCGCGGCACATGTGTATATAGAGTACGTCTATAAATATAGGTAGGCCAAGCCCAGCTCAGCACGCACACAGGTGGGCCGTCCGTCACGGCGGCGACAAGACGATGAGTGGGCTCTCGACACTCCGCCTGCCCGATCTCCACACCAAGTAGCCGGTTTCAGTGTCCAACTTGTCGGACTGGGCCCACACGCTGAAGGTCGCCTTCTCCCCGGGGTCGTAGAACACCAGCGTCTTGGGAGATACCGTCACCCTCACCGCCGATTCATCGGAGACGTACACCTCGGCTCTGTAGATCGCCGGCGGCCCAGGCGGCCCCACAAAAGTCACGGTGCGCTGCACCGTCTTGTTGACGGGAATAACGAAGCTGGGTAAGTTGAGGCTCAAGTCGTCGACGGTGGGCAGGACGGCGCAGCTGACGTTGTTCTCGTCGCCGATGACGTCCTCAAGGGCGTCGTCGAACTCGTACTCGTACTCATCATCATCAACATCAAGAGGACGGCCGCCGCCGCCGCCGCCGCCGAATCGGTAGCAAAGGAAGGCGCTGTAGTCGATGGGGTCAAGGTCGTACACCAGCCCGGGGTCAACAGCCGCCGTGGCGTTCACGCGCCCCGCGCCGTGGCGTAGAAGGTGGCCACCCCGTGCCGCTCGTCCTGAATGCCGTTGAAGTCGTTGGTGTGCTTGTCGGTGGTGGTCACGATGGCGGAGCGGATGGCCGCCGGCGACCAGTCTGGGTGCACGCTCTTCACGAGGGATGCGACGCCGGCGACATGCGGCGCCGAGAATGAGGTTCCGGAGCGGATCATGAAGCCCGACGTCGCCGATGCCGCCACGAGCACATTGAGCCCAGGAGCGATGACGTCGGGCTTGAGGATGTTTCCCAAGTGGGCCGGGCCACGGCCGGAGAAGGCCGGGACCATCGGCAACCCGCCGACGCCGAGCACGGTTCCATCCAAGGAAACCTGCGCGGCGGCGTCTGGGTAGTCGCAGTAGGCCCTGAGCTTGTCTCCCACCTCGTGGGTCACCTGCACCATGTCCATGGTGGTGGTGGATCCGGAGGACGACCAATCCTGCAAGGGCACGGCGTACCCGGTCACTGCGTTGGCCACCAGCACCACCATTGCCGCGCCATCGCTGTACAGCTTCCTCATGGTTTCAACCCGCAGCTCGACCTGGTCGTCGTCGCAGACCACGATTCTGCCCCTGACGCGTTCAGGGGGCAGATCCATGCACTGCCGGGGGCAGAAGAGGGGTTTGTACTCGGTGCCGGTGGTGCTGCCAGCGTGGTACTGCAGCGACTCGCCTTCCTCGATGTCGCCGTTCTCGAGGATAAGGTGGGCGGCGAGGCGCCGGTCGACGGACCCGGCGCCGACCGTGAGGAACCAGGGCGCGTCGTTGCGGACGCTCCCCGGCGAGGGCCCTTCGTTGCCAGCGCACGCCACCACCATGACGCCCTTCCTGTGCATCGCGCGGTAGGCGCCTATCGCCACCAAGTCCTTTTCGACTGGCACTGCCTCTTCATAGGCGAGGGAGACGGAGATGATGTCCACGCCATCAAGGGCGGCTTGCTCCAAGGCCTTGACTATGACGTAGTCGTTGCACCCGGCCTCCTGCTTGGTGGCGCACATCTTATACATCGCCAAGTGAGCTTCTGGAGCTATGCCGGAGGCCGTGCCCGTGGCCTGGCCATTGCCTGCGGAAGCATTCGCGACGAAGTTGCCAGCTGCCGCGGATGCGCAGTTCGTGCCGTGGCTATTCTCGTCAATAATGGGGTAGTAGCCGGCGAAAAAGGATGCAACAAAGGTTTTGGTGCCGATGAGCTTGTTGTTGCATCGTGCCCCGTCGCCCATGCAGCTTCCTTTCCACTTGGCCGGCGGCGGCGACACCCCGGCGTCGTGGAACGAGGGGTGGCCGCAGTCGATATGCCAGAGTCGATGACGCCCCTGCCGTAGCTGGAGCTTTCCCACAGCCCGGAGCCCCTGGCGAGGCCTAGAAACCCAGGCGTGCGGGTGGTGGCCGGGTACAACCTTCTCGCCGGGAAGGAGCGGCCGAATCCGGGCTTCCTAGACATGGCCTGCAGCTCGTCGTCGGTGAGCCTGGCGACGAAGCCGTCGAACAGGTAATCGTACGCCAGGAGGATACGGGGCTTGTCATCATGGACTGTGGACTCGTCGGGGAGGTACGACGAGTACCATTCTCGGCGGGCGGCGGCGTCCATGACCACGCCGTCGTCCTGGTCCTGGTGGCGGGGCTTGAGGAGGATCGTGTACGTCTTGTACTCTGACGCGGGGGGCGGCCGCGGCTGCTGGGTGCCTAGACGACGGCAGCAGATGACAACACCAAGCTGCAGATCATGGCAATCCGCATGGCTGCTGCTGCACCTGACATTATCATGGATGATCGAGTCGAGAGTCGATCGAGAGGAGAAAGACACGCTACTCGTGTCGTGTGTTGAATGAATGAATGACGAATGGGCAAGAAAAATTATGTGGTCTTTCTTTATTATATGCATTGATTTGATTGATAACTTGACAAAAATAATCGGCTCTCGCTCCATGGAAAGAAGCCGGAACGAACCTGCGATCCCTCTCGTGACCAGTAGTACATGGAAAGAAGAGGAAAGGAAATAATCACGCTCTCTCCATGGAAGGAAGGAATTGAAGAAGCACGCTCGCTCGTGCATGCATGGAAAGAAACCGTCGATATATTCCTGACTGGACTGGGCCGGTGCATGCATGGAAGGCGGAGCAAGGAAGGAAACCCTCTCGCTCGCTCGCTCGGTGCACGCGCAGGATCGGAGGACATCATTTCCACATAAACAGCATGATCCTCAATAATCGATCGATGCGCCCCTCCCGTCCCGTCCTTCTCGATCAACGCTCTCGCGAATCCAGTGACGCCATGGCACTACGTACGACGACACCCGCAGATCGAAGCCGCCGCCGCCGCCGCCGTACGCCAAAAGCTGCTGGAACGCCACCTGCTCCGGAAACGACGCGCCACCGACACCAAACCCCAGACACACACAGAGGCGGACCAGAGCAAGTATTATAAGGACTGTAACAAGGCTGTATGCTGGTGTGGAAGAGAAAAAAGAAGAGAGAGAAGAGAGGTGGGCTGTAAACTTACAGCCAGCTAAAGTTACAAGAACCAAGACATTTGTGAGAGAGGGAGGTGGACTGTAAGAGAATCAACCACTGTATGAGTTGGCTGAGAGGTGGGGTGTAAGAGTTTATACAGCCAGCTAAAGGTTGTATTATTAGTCTTGCTCCGAGTGCAAAGAGGGTTTATCAGGTGTCACTACAGGAAAGACAGGCTTCACCGAGTG
This sequence comes from Coix lacryma-jobi var. lacryma-jobi, assembly GCA_009763385.1. NCBI lineage: Eukaryota > Viridiplantae > Streptophyta > Magnoliopsida > Poales > Poaceae > Coix > Coix lacryma-jobi. The sequence continues at coordinate 445,085 of VDCT01000344.1, forward strand.
CCGGCCAGTTTGCCGAGTGCCAAATTTCGGGCACTCGGCAAACAGCCTCTTTGCCGAGTGCCGGAAATCTGGCACTCGGCGAAGACTGCGCAGAAGGCAAAGACTGCTTTGCCGAGTGCCCAACACTCGGCAAAGAAAAGCACTCGGCGAAGTGACCTCTTTGCCGAGTGCCGCACACTCGGCACACACGAGCACTCGGCAAAGTGTCGCGGACCAGACGACATCCAAGCCCGTTAGATTTGCCGAGTGCTCGCCGTCTGGCACTCGGCGAAGACCCCCTCTTTGCCGAGTGCCAGACACGTGGCACTCGGCAAAGCGTGTGGTCCCGTTGTTTGACACGTGGGCTGTTCGTTGCCGAGTGCCACGTGTCTGGCACTCGGCAACGAGGGGGTCTTCGCCGAGTGCCAGCCACGTGGCACTCGGCAAAACACGTGGGCTGTTCTTTGCCAAGTGCCACGTGGCTGGCACTCGGCGAAGATCCCCTCTTTGCCGAGTGTCAGTCCATGTGGCACTCGGCAAAGTTTTTTTTTTGGATTTTGGACACCGAATTTTTTGTGGATCATCCCCACAGTACTATGGCCAACATGTTCAAATTTGACAGTTTTTCAAAACTTTTCGTTATATTTTTTGACTTTATTTCTTTTTCTTAAATTTTCCCGAAATACGCAAGTTTGAACTGCGGGTGCATCGCATAGTGGATTTTCATGATTTAAAAAATGTTATTCTTGTTCTTAACCGTATGTTGAGGCGAAATCCAACGATCAACGTGCTCACGGGGCAACGCCTCCAAATTATGTGCGGGCGGTTTTTTAATTATAGAAAATGCAAATGAATTCCGAAAATCGTGAAACTTGGCGAGATGTTGTTACATCATATGCGTATGCCGAGAAAAAAAATTGAGAAGTTTCGAGCAAGTTGTCATGTACGATGCTTACAAACCTGGACATCTCAACATGTGATATCTCATATCACATGTTGAGATGTTCAGGTTTGTAAGCATCGTACGTGACAACTTGCTCGAAACTTTCTCAAATTTTTTTCACGGCATACGCATATGATGTAACAACATCTCGCCAAGTTTCACGATTTTCGGAATTAATTTGCATTTTCTATAATTAAAAAACCGTCCGCACGTAATTTGGAGGCGTTGCCCCGTGAGCACGTTGATCGAAACCTAGGGTCAGTTTTGGATTTGGCCTCAACATACGGTTAAGAACAAGAATAACATTTTTTAAATCATGAAAATCCATTATTCGATGCACCTGCAGTTCAAACTTGCGTCTTTCGGGAAAATTCAAGAAAACGAAAGAAAGTCAAAAAATATAACAAAAGTTTTAAAAAACTGTCAAATTTCAACATATTGACAGTGGTAGTGTGGGGATGACCCACAAAAAATTTAGTGTCAAAATTTCAAAAAAAAAATAAAACCTTTGCCGAGTGTCAGCGCTGACACTCGGCAAAGAGCATATTTGCCGAGTGCCGTGCCAGCTGGCACTCGGCGAAGAGTGGCCTGCTGGCCGCTGCGTATGTGCCACGTGGCCCTCTTTGCCGAGTGCCAGATCGGCTGGCACTCGGCAAAGAGAGAATCTTCGCCGAGTGCCAGCCGATCTGGCACTCGGCAAAGACCTTCGAATTAAAAAAAAATACAAAACGGCCTTTCGGCCAGCCACACGCGCACACCCGCACACGCACACACGCACCCGCAGCCGCACCGCCCGCGCCCGCGCCGCCGCTCTCCGCCGCGCCCCCGCCCCGCCCCGCCGCCGCCCGCCGCCGCCCGCCCCTCCCGGCCCGCCTCCCTTCCTCTCCCGCACGCAATTTCAGGTAAGGGATATTTGTGTCTTTATAGTTACTGCATTTAGCGGTCGGTAGTCCACACACATCCTTAAGGTTTTGTCCTTCTTTTTTACAAAGATGGCGGGACATCCCCAAGGTGACGAACTAGGACGTATCAAACCTTTATCCAAGAGCTCTTGCAACTGAACCTTAAGCACTGCTAGCTCGTTAGCTGGCATCCTATACGGCCTCCGAGAAATGGGTGCATTCCAGGGACTAACTCTATCGCAAACTCCACATCTCTATCTGGTGGTAGTCCTGGCAACTCATCAGGAAAGACATCTGGAAACTCACACACTACTAGGATCTCAGCTATCTGCTTTGCCGTGATATTGAATAACACTCCTATCTCATGGGGGTTTCGGGGTAAACTGAACCGAAAAGAAGACCCATTCCGGGGACTAACCATGGAAACTACTCGCTCTGCGATGTTAAGATTGACTTTCCAGAGTTTCATCCAACCTATACCCAAGATTACGTCCAAACCTAGACCAGGGATGACTATGGAATCCACTATGGCCTGCTTATCCCCAAAAGTCATTTCCACTCCTTTAGCCATTTTACGGGCGGAGAGAACAGCTCCGGCGGAACTTATCTGATATCCCCGATCCAACTCTACCAACTCAAGGTTACTTCTCATAACAAAGTTCTCACTTATGAAAGAATGCGATGCTCCAGAATCAAACAACACAACTGCGGGGTATTGATTAACAAGAGACGTACCAGCGGTGACAGGTTCTCCTTCTGGCACTTCCTCAACGGTGGTGAAGTGCACGTGGCCAGTGCGAGGTCGGGGCTGGGTGTACTGCTTCTTCGGCTGGGGACACTGGCGCGACAGGTGTCCCGTCTGACCACAGTTGTAGCACGGTCGAATCACGTACGGGGTCTTGGAACCTCCTGCGCTTCCTGCTTTAGCCTTGTTCTGCATCAGGGGAGCGGTGTAGGGCTTCTGAAAACCGGGACGGGGGCGGTTGGTGGTTATCTTTCTCTGTGGGGGACAAAACCTTGCTCCTGCAACTGGCGGGCGATACGGGGTGCGTGCTCTAAAAGGGGTCCTCTGTTGAGACGAACCTCCTTCGTTCGCACGACGACGAGTTTCTGTCGCCAGCCTGCTGTCATTGGCTTCTTGGTTCAGACAGTCACTGACAAAGTCACTGAAGGTGGTGCGGTGACTGTTTCCCATCTTGGAGAGCATGGTGGCATTCATGCCACATTTGAAACTGGCAATCTTCTTGGCCTCTGTGTTGACAAAGTCGGGGGCGTAGCGAGAAAGGTTGTTGAAGCTGTGCAGGTATTCTGACATAGACCTAGTTCCCTGGGACAGCCTCATGAACTCTGTGATCTTCATTTCCATCAAACCACTGGGTATGTAGTGATTACGCATAGCCGTAGAGAACTGATCCCAAGTGACCCGTGCATTTGCAGGCAAGGATGCACGGTATTGGGCCCACCATAACCCTGCGGGTCCTTCCATCATATGGGCGGCATACTCCGCCTTAAGCTCTTCAGTCAAGCGAAGCAGGCGAAACTTTTGGGTGTTTATTTGAGCCACTCGTCTGCCTCAAGCGGTTCAGTGGCTTCCTTGAACACAGGGGGACGAGTGTCCAAGAAGTCACGGTAGGAGCTGTACTGGTTGGGCTCTGGGCCTTGGCGCTGCTGATGCTGCTGCGTAGTGTTGTTAGCGATGTTGCGGAGGGTGGCCTCCATGTGCCTCTGCATCTCTTCCATGTTCCTCTGACTGCCCAGAAACTGGCCGAAAAACGCTTCCGGCGTCATTGGTGCCTGCGGGGGTGGTGGCAGATTCTCCTCCTGTCCAGACCCCTGTCCACGTTGGCTGCGAGTGTGTGCCGGCATCTGCATATCCCATTAATAAGCAATCATTAGGCGATGTCACATCGATCATGAATAAATACTGCGATGTACATAATTCAAAAATTTAGCATACGACCAAGTATAAGTACTCATTTCCGTACAACATCACAGAATAATCGCTCAAAATTAGACATGCAAACAACGGATTTCCATAAAAGGTGCCAGATCGAAGTCTGGACTTTGTCCAAAAGCCATACATGCCATCATACAACTTAAACATAAACCACACATGTCGGGGTGTTACATCATTAGCGAGCACGCTCAAGCTATACAAAAGAAAACGATTCCTAGCGAAATGAACGCTCAGGCGTCTCCAGCGGCGGAGGTGGCGTCCTCTAAGTCAGCGTCGATCATGGGCTCATCAGCGTGAGCCTCCTCTGGTGGGACGTCGGGACCAAGGACTACTCCGTCCTGGGGGTCCTGGGCCTCGTCTGCAGGGGCCTCGACAGCTGCTGGGGCGGCGGCCTCCTGTGCGGCGTGATGCATCTGGTGGATCGCCTCGTGGAGCTGGTCGATGTAGGTCTGCTGGGCGTGCACCTGCTGAAACAGGTGATGGGCACCCTCTCTGAGCTGGTCAAGCGCGGTGCGGGCCTCATCCCGCTGGAAAGCTATCGTCAGGTACATCTGCTCAGCGATGGTCCTGGCGGTGGTCTCTGCTCCTGCTGTAGCACGGGCGTCGTCACGCTCAAGAGTGACCTGCTGCAACCTCTCCTGGAGACGGGCTACCTCGGCGTCGAACTCCTCCTGCAGCCTCCTCTTGCTCTGGTAGGTGGCGTTGAGAGTAAAGGACACGCTCTCGAGAGTGTGCTCCAAACTCTCACATACACCTAGCAAAGCTCCGGTGGCGCTCATCGCAGACGTCTCGCAGTAGAACCTCTCCTCAGGGCTCCCGGTCAGAACTGCCTCCAAGGTCTGCCTCCAGCGCAAAGGAAAAGGTGATCCACGAGGGAACACTCCTGCCATCGCACTAACAAGGTCGGCGGGGAAACGAGCGATGATGTCCTTCAGCACTAGATATGCTGCCCTGTTAGCTCCATCCTTGGCACATGTGCCTCTGGTAATCTCGGTCCATCCTGTCCAGTGGGGCTTGACAGGCAAAGCCTTGACCTTGATCTGCACCATGACCAAAGAATCCTGCCCATAGATCTCCTTCTGCCATGAGTACTTGGGCTCCTGTCCTTTCTCATAGCCCACGGCCTGCAGAATCCTCCAAAGGATAGTCGGCAACCCGAAGTAGGACAAGAACGTCTTCCTGGTCAACTTGGTGGCCAAGCGGTGACGTGGAACTCCCCTGCCTCCGGTGGCCTTGCGAGCGGTCAACTTAGTTCGGGCCATCTGTAGAAACAAAAGGGGTTTCGAACTCTCGTGAGACGGATATTAAGTTGGAAATTTTATAGAAAAGAGACAACTTTTAATTAAGAAAGGGTAATGTAAATGCAAGAATATAAACATGATGCATGATCGTACTTACGTCCTCACTCACTATCATGACTCGTAAGTCCTAACGTCCTAGTCAGTGGCAAGAACGATCTCTCATGCGTTATCTATACGTTCTACTCGATCGCATAGTTAGTGTACCTGCAGAAGATTCATTTCAGCCCAAAGCAAATCCCAATGCTAAAACAACGAAGTATTGGCCATATGCACAAAATACATAGGAGCCAACACTAAACACCATGCACCAATCCAGAAAACATACCCCAAAACATTGATACCCTCGTATATGTTTGCGTGGAGCTCGCACATACTTGGTATAAGAACTCTCACCTAGACCGACGGTTGGATGGTCATGCTCTCATATCTCACAAAATCATTTTATGCATGTTTTCGCAATCGACACATTCTCTTTCCCTCGAGAATGGACCAGCAAATAAAGATCCAGCATGAAGCAATTCCCTGAACCCTGTTAGCAGTTAAGCCACCTGAATCCTAGTATAGGGCTTAAGGACGAGACTGGGCACATTTAATAATTGAAAATAGTTTTGAAAATAGTTTTGAAATACCCATTTTAGTTCGAAAATAGCTCCCTGCGGATGCAATAACTTGAACCATGCTTTGATACCAGCTGTGGCGGAACCGTCCTGATTATAAGAGCTCAAGTACCGTCTTAGTCAAATCTGTCTGACATCGACTCATACTTGAACCCATATAACCCTGGTAGTCCGGAAATCTCGAAGGATTTCAAACATCTTACAACATACATGATCGCATTGTTCAAGTACCACATTCGTAAGGATACACCATTGATAATGAAACCGAATTTAAAACATCAGAGTACGAAATTAAGACGGAGTTATTACAATACCAAGTTTAAAAGTGCGGAAGCTTAAATATGTTTTGAAACACAACCACCACACATGTGGCCCAAATAAACATTGTTTGATAACTTCAACCCAACACAACTCACTCCTTCTTTTTCAAGTAATGTGCCACTAATAGTCTCAGTCCAACAAAAGAAAAGGGGAAGCTTCTGGACGACCCTGCCCTGGGCCTACTCCTCATCACCTTCCACCGGGTAGAGGCAGTGCTTACAATAGCCATAGTAGACCTGGCCATCTGCAACAACGGGATAAACCCTGAGTACGGTAATGTACTCAGCTAGACTTACCCGTCCAACTGAAAATAAAGGACACCAAGAGTATGCAAGGCTTTTTGGTGGAGCTGGGATCTTTAGTTGCGAAAAACTCAAATTAAGAGAAGTAATATTTAATGACATTGGTGAGCTGTCCGTTTTAGTCCTACCTCTTAATCTAGGTTTGCACCTGAACTAGTACACACACTTGAGTCTAACAAGTAATAATATAACCATATCCAGTTGACTTATCCATATTTTAGTTGAACCTTTAAAACATCACATGGAGTTGTATCTTGGTGAAGCTCGCCATAGTTTCCCACTAACCGGGGGAGACGGTGACTCGAATCGAATTCCAAACCAGATGGTGAAAGACCTTTAATACCAACCCACACTTTCCCCGTCGGGTCCATGCATTGGGTAACCGCTCGATGCTTGTTCGTGGTGGTAATCGTCGCGGTTCAAGCACGGACCACCCAATTAGAACTATACGATGGCCATTCCGAGGCAGATCGTGTTTCCATACTCGGGCAAGTTAGTCTCCTGTCCGGGGTCGACCTCCTCGGCTTGAGGTAGCTCCGGGATCTCTTGTTCGGCGCTTGCTTCCTATTCCGGGGCGAGTTCCTGAACTGTCGATCCTATTACAATGCGGTGGAAATTAAATAATTAAATAAATAAGGTGCAGTGCGGATTATGGTGGTATGAAATGCAACCCTTCTTGCAAACCAACAAAACCAACTTGTTGAACCACTTTTGACATTGAGGCAAACTCTTATTTACCTCATAAAACAAAATCATTATTTCAATTATTTCTTATTTATTATTTCAAAAGAAACTCAGGTTTGAACTGCAAGTGCATTATTCTGAACTCAGAAAAATCCACAAAAATTCCAGGACGTAACTTGCATTGACTGGACCTCACTGAACAGTTTTCAGCAAGAAACAAAATACAGAACAGCAGCTATAAAAAGATGAAACAAAATACTCAAAAGGGTGCTTTGAACTAACTTCCCACATGAAAAGTGTCAAACAGCAGGTTTTATATTTTTCCTAGCTTCACCTACTCATATACTGTAGAAAACTCTCTGCTTAAGCAGGAATATACCATCCTACACAAAATAAACAATTTTACTCCAGATAAAACCATTTGAACTACAACCCTGCTGGAAAAGGGCGACATGCTCATTTTCATATTTTTTCCAAGTTCTATTCTATATTTTATATCTATCAAGGAAGTTCCATTAACAGAAACATTATATTATTTCCTACATGAGAAAACCACAGAAAATCACATCTGTACAACAACTATTTATTTTTCCATATAACAACCTATGCTTAACATTTTTCCTAACTAGAACATTACATGCAGAGACTGCACAAATTTTTCCATATTTTAATTTTATATATAAAACACTCTAGCACTTATTCTAAGAAAACAGCCAAAAAGAACTTTAACCCATATCAGACACTTTTTCTACGTAAACAGTGCCTCATATATTTTTCACAGATACAAATCATGATAAGAAACCTACATAAATTTTGCCATGAATTAACTCGACCAGAAAACACATAAATCCATTTATTTCAACAAAAGCACGTAAACTGAATTAAATAAAAACAGTAATATAAACTTTCACCAAAAATACTTTTATATTTTTCCATGATAGATCTACTCATGCACAAGCTAACAAAACTAAAAGCACCTCATTTGGAATTTTAAAACGTGCTACACAAAGATAGCAAGCTTTTCTGGGAAAATAAACAAAAAGGAAAAACATTTGAATCTCCCGGCCAGGCTTGTATGGGCTCGGTCCACGGACCGTGGGGAGGCTGATGCACGGGACCCGCTGGTCAACGGGGCCCAGTGGTCAGTGGGAGCCGAACAGGGGTTTGGCTTTGACCGACGATTGCTCGTCGACGGCGAAGTCGCCAACGGTGAGACTGGGCTTGGCGTGTTCCCCTTAACGAGACGGATCGGTGGGTGCAGTTGGTTGGGCCAGCGCACGGCCGTAGCTCGGCGGCGGCGAGCTATGGCGGGCGGTGGTGGCGGTGATGCGTGGCTATGCCGTTTCCGGCAATCGCCGGCGCAATCAACGTGTGCTAAAGCTCGAGTGAACCCTAAGAAGCAAGATTTGGGGGTTGGTTTGGCTGGAGGAGCTCCTATGGAGCTTGGTCACGTGCGCGGCCATGGCGGACCATGACAGTGCTCGGTTGGGAAGGAGAGGGGTTTAGGGAGCGGTAGAGACCTCATCGGGGGGCGTTCTCACCTTGCCTTTGCTCGGTGAGGCTCGTCGAGGAAGAAGGGGCTCGGCGGAGCTTTGGTCGGGGGAGAACGACTTCGACCTCCGGGCGGTGCCGATGGCGACCACGGCGGCGCTCCTCGAGTTTCGGCGATGGTGAGGATTGGCGTGTGGTGCGGAGGTGCGCACCGTGTGTGCGAGGTGAGGGTGGAGTGGTGAGTGGGAGGAATCGGATGGTGGTGCCCGGTTGAGGTCGGAACGGAGAGGGGAGGTGGCGGTGGCGAACAGCGGCGAACGGGGAGCGCTCGGCTTGCGTTCGTGTGCAGGAGAGAAGGGAGAGCTGGGGCGCGGTTTGTGCAAATGGTGAGTGAGAGGGAGAGGGGCGCAGTGCGCTTGGGTTTTGCTCGGCCGGCGGCGATGCGCGGTCGTGGCGGGGGCCACGGCGACGCGACATCGTGCAACGAGCGGCGCGAGCGGCGAGGCGGCGCGACAGGCGAGGCGGAGCGGGAGTGGGCGAGGCGGATCGTGGCGTGATCGCGGAGGCAAGGATCGGGAGGCGATAGGCGGGCGCGGATTTTCGGCAGGGACGGGCCGCCATGCGGCGCTCCGGCCGGCGTACGGCGCGGCTTGGTTGCTGACCGGCACGGCGCGGCGCGGCGCGGCGTGCGCGACGCGCGCGAGCGCGGGACGGGCCGGCGCTGTGCGGGGCTGGGCCGAAAGGCCACCTGGGCCGAAAGTGGAGCGCCGGAAGAAAATGTTTTCCTTTTTCTTTTTCCAAAATCTTTTCAAACTTTGACTATTTCAAATCAGTTTCAAAAACTCCAAACTAGGCTTTGACCCAAAAATAAAAGTTGCTCAAAATAATTTTTATTTGCCAAAGTATTTTGAACTAGATCAAGGTGTCAATATAAAAAGCATTAGACTCATTATTCTCCACTTTATAAAATTATTTGCCAAGATAGAAATCCACTTAAACCATCAAGTCCAATATAAACCAAAATCCAATTAAACAAACAAAAGCAACAAGCACTCAAATGCACATGAAATGATGCAATGCATTGCTTATGCATTTTAGTAGCTAAATGTAGTTCCTAATGCAGTGCTTGACACTAGGGTGTCACAAATACTGGAGAGAGGATAGGGAACCTTCCTCTGAAGAACAAGACCATCTTCTCAAAAATGGTGTGCCCGATTTCATTTCGTGGTTTAGTACGAAGGTACCACCCAAGTAACCTTGTATTTCATTTCATTTTTTGTTTCATTTCATGAAACGATCTACCCTGTCTCAACTTACAGGCCCGCACAGATGCGGAAATGATGGATGAGTTGAAACAGGTTGCCAATGGCTTCGACTATAGGGTCAAGTCATTCACCGTTTATGATGTGAATGGCTATCGCTTTCACACAAGCAGCTACGAGCAAAGTCGGCCCAATCGAAAGACCTCAAATACCGGAGTTCGTACGCCCTGCACCGATGAGCGCGACTATTACGACATAGTCAAAGAAATATATGAGCTCAACTTTGAGGGTACCAAAGCTATTAATCCGGTGGTATTCAAATGTCATTAGTTTGATTCTAATGTCACGAGAAGAGCCCCTGAGATTGGGCTAGTCGAAATTCGACAGGACACCGTTTACAAGGGAGACGATGTCTATATTGTGGCTCAACAAGCCACACAAGTTTATTATCTCTCATGGGCGTGTCAAGAAGACGACAATCTTATGGGTTGGTACCTTGTGCAGTTAGTATCGCCGCGCGGTAAAGCGCCTCTCCCAAACGATGATGACTACAACTTCGACCCAAACACATATAACAGAGAGTTCTTTCAACCTGAGGGGCTAGAAGGGAGGTTTGACATTGACATTTTTGAGCTGATGGACATGGAAGAAGACGATGACAATGATATTGATGAGGACGAGGGTGATGAGGTGCACAATGCCAAGGACTTAAGAATGCTTGAGCGATTACAGTTTGGTGGTGACATTGATGAGGACGAGGGTGATGAGGATGATGGAGACGACGCTGATTGTTTCGACAATATTGACAGTGATGACGACACACATGTGCCACGAGCCAACACACGAGGGGCACTAGCCACTGACAATCGCGGAGATAATTTTTAATTCATGTAATGCTATATTGTTATAATTATTTTGCAATTATGTTTCGTTCATTTTGTATCTCTTTATTAATACTTATCGTTTATTTATGCTAATTGTTTTTATCTTTGCAATGGCAGGCACTCGATAAAATGTTGGGCGGAAGGCGGCAACAGCGGCGGGTCAACTCGCGCTACCAGAGGTCCAGCTCACCACCCACCGCAGCCGAGGAGCCGTCGACGAGGAGGGCGAGGACCGGCCGCCCCCGCGGACGTCCTAGGAGGGAGCCGACTCCCGACCCGACTCTCGACCCGGCGCAGACCTCCTCGGACCACGACCAGGGGGACGACCAGGAGGACGTCGGACGACGACACCACTTCCTCGGAGCGTCGCCAGGGGGACCAGGGGCACGAGATCGTAGGTGCCTCAGGAGAGGGGGTTCCACTTCCTCTGCTTCGCACAGAGTCTACTTGCGCGGCCCTACGCAGCTCTCGCAGCAGCGGATCGCACCTAGCTGTCGCCCGGTGATTCGACCTTACGGCGACAAGTAAGTTACCATTAATGTTTTCACTACTTGTTCACATCACTTGTTCAAAATTGAACTTCCGACTAACAGTTGTTCTTAATGACTCGTGCAGGAACTGGGAACTTGTGGCAGGGGGCAAGACACGCCATATCAATGGCACATTAAGTCTTCTGATTCGAAACAACTATCCTGGCTTGGTCACCTACGCCGGGGTTAGGTCACCGCCCTGGACGTGGGACCACTTCGGTGCTGCTGAGGACCCCACGTACACCACTGTTGCAGCGCGGATTAGGGCCAAGTTCTGGGTGAGTCTTGCTCGCACAACATTTCTCAATGATACGTATTTGTTGGACGTTCTTGAAATAATGAAAGGGTACATGTTGTCTTTATGCAGGAGTACTTTGCGTGCGAGGCGGGGAGAGAGGCCGAGGCGTTGCACGTGCAGGACAGGGTCTGCAGGTCCCGGCTCGCGGATATGTACCACGAGGCGCGGATCCAGTGCGTCATCAACTACAACGCCGACGTGTTAGGGACGGCGGTGAAGAAGACGGATGCTAGGCAGATGATGCTCACCAGGGAGACGGACCTCACTAGGGAGCAGTACATCCAGGTACGTACAAAATAGTAATACTGATTGGTCCATCCATCACTTAGCGGCTCTTCTAACATATTAAATACTTATTGTCTTGCAGTTCTGTCCTGGTTGGTGCACCAATCACCTAGACTGCTGGTTGGCCATTGTGGACAAGTGGAAATCGGATGAGTGGTACGAGAGGCACAGTGCCCGCCGAGACTGCCGCCTGTAGATGCCTGGGGTGCCACACCACCAAGGCAACCTTAGCCTCAACGCGTACGCCGACAGATGGGTATGCTCTACTGATTTTTTTATTCTAACACTCAATTACTCATTACTTGTAATCATCTATGTGTTTTCCTCGCAGTCCCAGTCGCATGTGTTGATGGTCCTTAAACACCTGTTTTACCATCAACATTTTACCCTAACATTCACCAAAAAGGCATGAAATGTAGTTGTTGACACTGGTTATCTATCATAATTAAGGAATAAATAAATATGAAAAGGGCAAGAATTTGATCACCAACAAAGGTTTAGGGTTTCAACTGACAATATTCCACGAGTTTTGGTGAGTTATGATTCTGCAGGGACTAAACCAGGAAATCAACACCGATAGCTTCCCATAGAAGGAAATCGTCGGGAGATAACGCAACCGCCACGTCGGGATACTTCTAGAAGACTCCAGAGAACACATTGAGACACCACGAGGCAGGGCACCACAGGAGGCTGACCTGTGGGACCGACCGGTCCCACAGGGCCCACCGGTCGGTCGGCCATAGAGCCCCCACGCCTCCGTCTTCTGCAAGCTACTCCCACCGACCTCTAGGATGCATCTCGACCGTACCCCGAGTCGGTTTGATCCAACGATCGCGGTTCATCGCCTAGGGCTATATAAACAGCCCTTGACCCGCCTCTTCAGATATCAATCAGGGTTTGATCATTAGACATCATCAATCAGAGCTTCAGAAGAAGATCAATCGGAAGTCCTAGAACTTCATCTACCTAGATTAGTAGATAGAATAGGATTAGAGGAGGCAAGCTTCGCTTGGATTCCTGATCTAGTCACGAGAAGGCTCGGCAAACCCAAGATCTTCTCTACTGTATTAACATTATGGATCTATTTCATAATTGTTCTTCTAGTTCATCATTGTTCTTCATTGTTTATGTTCTAGTTCATCGTCTAGTTCATGTTCATCGTCTAGTTCATCATCTAGTTCATAATCTTGTTCTAGTTCATGTTCTAGTTCATACTTTAGTTCTTCTCGATGATCTAATTCACCTTATTGTTCATCATCGTGTTCTAGATAGCAATACAATTGATATGATTAAGACATCAATGATTATATTCTTAGTTATAATGCTTATAGTCTGCTTTGATTATATATTTGGCATAGATAGTTCATCTTTATGTTTATACTCATGTTCGTATAGCGCTCATCTTAAAGTACAACGGGTGGGTGATAGATGCTGTGTAGGCGTGGTGCTTATACATTATTTATCTGCGAATGCGTCCTATGTTCCGGATAGAGTGGTAGATCGCGGGTGTGACAGACCTGTTGAGTCCTCTGTATTCCACCTCCCGAATATAGTGTTCAGTATGGCTCAGTTAACTCATGGTTTAAGGGTTACTTTGTTTGACACTTTTACTATGGAGTTGCCTCTTGATTATAAATATGATGTGACCTAGCCAATGATTGCCTAATATAATTGCACTAATCAATGTATGTTATGACTTGTAATTAGAATAACTTAGGAATATTTCTCATTAATATCTGTTCTAATCATCACTTGATAGGTAGTACTGTTCTAAGTTTATCCTTGATTGATCTGATCTCTGCTATCCTTTATCAATTATTTATCATTTACTCTGTAACCTGATTCCTGTTCAAAGCAATTAGAGTATTATCAGTCTTATTATAGGGTGTGCCATATTAATGTTGTTAAGTCCTTACAATACCATCATATCTTGAATTGATTAGTCTCTAGGCTAAATATAAATAAACGATACCTGAGACTAGCTTGGGTGAAATGCTTCTACAACGGGTATGTTTATCTGTGCGCTTGCGGGTAAATATTTATCTTTGATTCAGTGCTCTGATATAATTACATTGCTAGCTTCATGTTGGGGATGACAACTTGACGTTAAGTGAAGTTAGTAGTGTCCCGTACACTCTTTAGTGCCTTCGCTAGATTATTATTTTATGTGGCTCATTCTTAGAGTGATTCCATTAAGGAGTGTCAACAAGCATTTCTGGCGCCGTTGCCGGGGAACACATCAATTCAATTAGGGATGGTACCTAGGGTTTATCATTAAAATCTTTATGAACACTAATAAGGATATTGCATTAACAGCATTTAAAACGGTAGCTAGAACATATCATTTTACTTACACACATGTGATAATACACTAATTATTTACTTTTACAGACTTACCCTGACTTTGTTTATCTCTTATATCTTATGCAGGATGATGTATGACTGGTTTCCAACTTCCGAAAAACTACATTGAGGATCGTGAAGCTTTACTAAGGAAAACTAGACGCAAACTTCAGAGACCCTCAGCACCACTACTGTGACACTCTAGTGTCAAGCACTGTATTAGGCACTGCAATTAGCTACTAAGAAAGCATAAGCAATGCATTGCATCATTTCATGTGCAGGAGTATGCTTTTGATCTTTTGTTTGTTTATTTGAATTGGATTTCCATTTGACTTGATGCTTTAAATTGATTCCTGCTTTGGCAAATGATTCTATAAAATGGAGAATATTGAGTAGAGTGTTTTTCATGTTGAAGTTTTGGCTCAGTTCAAAATAGTTTGTCAAATAAAAATGAGTTAAACAAAAATGCTTTAAGCTTTAAAATTGGCTTTATTTTTGCAGAGGCTACAAAAATGGTTTTCAGAAAAAGTGCCTTACATGAAAGTTGTAGAGAAAATTATTTCAAGCAACTTTTGTATTTTGGTCAAAACCTAGTTTGGAGATTTTGAAACTGTTTTTGAGTGGTCAATGTTTGAAAAGTTTTGTGAAAAAGAAAAAGAAAAACGTTTTTCTTCCGCGCGCCCCATCCGGCCCACTCGGCCTTTCCGGCCCATTTCCGCGCGCCGGCCCAGCCTCGCCTGCGCCCGCCCGCGCGCGCGCCCGCGCGCGGTGCACGCCGCTCGCCGACCCGCGGCCGCGCCGTACGCCGGCGACGCGGCCACGTGGCCGTTTTTCCCTGCCGAGGATCTGCGTCCGCCTATCGTCGCCTGATCTCCTCCGCCCGAGCACGCAAGCTATCTTGCTTGCCCTCTCCCGCTCCGCCTCGCCTGCTGCGCCGGCCTCGCCGACCGCGCCGCGCTGCGCCCGTCGCATCGCCGTGGCCCCCGCCACGACCGCCGGCCGGCCACTCCGTGAGCAAAACCCCGTGCGCCGCTCACTCCTCTCCCCCATCCACCAGTCCACTCGCTCGCTCCCGCTCTCTCTCTCTCTCTTGCTTTCGCACCACACAGCGCAAGCGCTCGGCCTGCTCTCGCCGTCGCGCGCCACCACCGGCCACGCCGTGTTCCGGCCTCACCGAAGCACCGCCGTTCGATTACTCCCGCACACTACTCCGCCCTCACCTCGCACACGCCGTGCGCGCGCTAACTCCCCCGGCCGAGCCCCACCGACGCCGGAGGACGAAGTGCCCTCTTCGGTTCATCATCGCCGCCGCAGAGCCCGCATCGCCGTTCCTCCCCGACCTGAGCACCACCGCCTCTCTTCTTCCTCCTCGAGCCTCATCAACCCAAGGCAAGGTGAGAACACTGCTTAGCCTTAACGCTACTGCTCTCTCTCCTCCCTATCCCTACCGGCCGAGCACTATGGCCGCCGCCGTGGCCATGCGCGAGGTCAAGCTTCCTCGGAGCTTGCCGAGCCAAACCACCTCCCCGTCCATGCTTCTTAGGGTTCGTAGAAGCCTAAGCCTCCCCCAATTGCACCGGGAATCGCCGGAAACGGCAAGGCCGCGCGTTGCCGCCGTCGTCGCGCGCCGCCGCTCGCCGCCGGTATGCTCCGGCCATCCGCTAGCCACACCATCACCACCACTCTGTCCGCCTCGTCGAGACGAGCTCATCGGACCTAGTCTCGCCGCCGGCGACCTCGCCGTCGACGAGCTTCCGCCGGTCAAACCTCACCCCTGTCTCTCTCTCGCTGGCAAGTGGGTCCGTTGACCCCTGGGCCCCTCGCGTCAGCCTCTCTATGGACCATGGACCGGGTGCATGTAGCCTGTTGGGACGATTCAAATGTTTTTCTTTTTAGTTTTAATTTCCAGAGATGCTTGTTATTTTTGTACAGCTCGATTTATAAGTCCAAATGAAGTGCTTCCAGTTTTATTAGATTGTTTATAAGTAGATCTATCATGGAAAAATATGAATGTATTTTTGGTAGCAGTTTATTTTACTGTTTTCATTTATTTCAGTTTACATGCTTTTGTTTGGATAAATGGAAATAAGTGTTTTCTGATGGAGTTAATTCATGGGAAAAATTTGTATAGGTTCTTTGTTATGTTTTGTGCCTGTGAAAATTATATGAAGTACTGTTCTTATGGAAAAATTTCCTGTTATAGTTAAAAGTCCCTTTTTGCTGATTTCTTAGAATAAGTGTTAAGGTATTTTATATGCTGAAATAAAATATGGGAAAATTTGTGCAGTCTCTGTATGCCATGAAGAGTCTAAGAAAAATATAAACCTAATCTATTATATGGAAAAATTGGAAGTTGCTTTACAACTGTGCTTGTCTGTGTTTATCTTTAGAAATTCATGTAAGAAAATATATGATGATCCTGATTATGGAACTTTCTTGACAAATATGAAATGTGAAATGGAATCTGGAAAAAATATGGAAATAGGTTTAGCACCCTTTTGCAGTAAGGTTGTAGTTCAAGTGTTCTTTTCTGCCTTAGATTTGTTATTTTTGTGTAGGCATGTATGTTCATGATCTGGTAATAAATTTTCTGCAGTAGCAGGGTTATGTGTAGCATAAGCTAGGAAAAATATGAAATCTGTTGTTTGACACTGTTTGGGCAAGGAGCTAGTTCAAAGTACCTTTTTGGGCAGTTTGCTTGTCATTTTTTTGTATCTGTAGTTCTGTATTTTATTTTGGGCTGAAATTTGTTTAGTGAAGTCCAGCAAGTGTTGATTACCTTCTGGAATTTTTGTGGATTTTTTTGAGTTCAGAAAGATGCACTTGCAGTTCAATCGGAGTTTCTTTTGATTTATTTAAATAAGGAAAAAGGGGAATAATCAGATTTGTTTTATGAAATAATTAAGAAATTACCTCAATGTCAAAAGTGGTTCAACAAGTTGGCTTTGTTGGTTTGCAAGAAATATTTTGTCATGTCTTCTTCATCTAGCACCGCATTTATTTAATTATATATTCATCGCATGCAATAGGATCGACCCCGCCGGAGCCCCATCCAGAGCAGGAGTTAAACGCCGAGCCGGAGATCCAGGAGCTGCAGCAGCCGGAGGAAGTCGACCCCGTCCACGACCCTAACTTACCTGAGTGCCCCTCTCACGAGGCATCAGTCTTCACTCAAGGCAAGCCCCGGAGCATTCTAAGCCTCCCAGTTTTTATAATTAAATTATTTGAGTCCTTTTATACTGTGATGCATTAAGTATAGGAGTTGATTGAATCCTATTTGTTGCATTACCATTCCTTGATTATTGATTACTATCTACCTTGTTATCCTGTTACCGCTTTATATGTAGAATTGCTTAGCCTGCTTAATAGAAGTAGTAGTTAAGGATGTTTCCGTAATACCCCGATGGGTATTTACCGGATCACGGTTGGCTATATTTGCTATCGTGGAAAAGAACCTGAGTCGTAGTGAAATACGGTCAATGGGATGGCAGGGCACAAGTTCGGAAACTTGGGGCAGTCCATCCATTGGATCGTGTAGGTTTGTATCGATGTTGGCCCTCGTTCATTTTTGAACGCGCACTTTTACTTAGGGATATGTCGGTGCCGTAATCATCGACCCCAAAGCCGGTTAGAAGCTGTTCGGGCCGGTTTCAACCCGTGTCGTGCCCTCTAGTACGGAAGTTGCGATCTGCCGCGTGAGGCCATCGCCAGACTCCGATTGGGCGGTCCGTGCTTGAACCGCGACGATTACCACCACGAACAAGCGTCGAGCGGTTGCCCAATGCATGGACCCGACGGGGAAAGTGTGGGCTGGTATTAAAGGTCTTTCACCAGCTGGTTTGGAATTCGATTCGAGTCGCCGTCTCCCCCGGTTAGTGGGAAACTATGGCGAGCTTCACCACGATACAACTCCATGTGATGTTTAAAGGTTCAACTAAAATGTGGATGAGTCAACTGGATATGGTTATATTATTGATTGTTAGATTCAAGTGAGTGCTCTAGTACAGGTAATAACCTAGAACTAAGGAATAGGTTTAAAAGTAACAGCTCATCATAATCATTAATTACCCCTTATCTGAATTTGAGCTTTTCGCAACTATAGATCCCAGCTCTACCTCAAAAGCCTTGCATACCCTTGGAGTCCTTTTATTTTCGGTTAGACGGGTAAGTCTAGCTGAGTACATTCCCGTACTCAGGGTTTATCCCGTTGATGCAGATGGCCAGGTCTACTTTGGCTATTGTAAGCACTGCCTCTACCCAGTGGAAGGTGATGAGGAGTAGACCCAGGGCCGGGTCGTCCAGAAGCTTTCCTCTTTCTTTTGCTGGACTGAGACTACTGGTGGCACATTATCTTAAAAAGGAGGAATGACTTGTGTTGGGTTTATGTATCAAAACAATGCTTTATTTGGACCACGTGTGTGGTGGTCATGTTTCAAACTTATTTCAGCTTCCGCACTATTTAAACTCAGTATTGTAATAACTCTGTTTTACTTCCGCACTCTGATGTTTAAATTCGATTTCATTTCGCTGTGATGTATCTTTACGAATGTAATCCTTGAACGATGCGATCCTGTACGATGTATGGTGAAAGAAATCCTTCGAGATTTCCGGACTACCGGGGTTATATGGGTTCAAGTGTGAGTCAAGGTCAGACGGATTTGACTAAGATAATACTTGAGCTCTTATAATCATGACGGTTCCGCCACAACTACCAGAAGTTAGACAGATAAGAAGAAGCTTAACACCAGTGTTGGACACCATGGCCGACAAGACACTCCGCGAGTTCTCTGCACCAACCACTGCGAACATCAGGACTGGACCAACAGTCAATGTGGGAGACAACAGATTTGAACTCAAGCCAGCTTTGATCAACATGGTGCAAGCTAATCAGTTTTGCGGAAAGGCACATGAAGACGCAAGCGCTCATCTCC
The DNA here is from genome assembly GCA_009763385.1 of Coix lacryma-jobi var. lacryma-jobi. NCBI lineage: Eukaryota > Viridiplantae > Streptophyta > Magnoliopsida > Poales > Poaceae > Coix > Coix lacryma-jobi. Next base: position 464,115 of record VDCT01000344.1, read on the forward strand.
AACACTTTCTGGAGATTTGCAGCACTTTCACCATCAAAGGAGTTGAAAGGGACGCCATTCTACTTCGCTTGTTCCCATTCTCACTTTTGGGAAAAGAAAAATAATGGTTCTACGCCAACAAAGACAAAAACACCTCATGGGCAATTTGTTCAACTGCCTTTCTAGCAAAGTTCTTTCCAGTGGGCAAGACGAATGCCCTCCGTGCCAAGATTTCAACTTTTCAGCAACAACATGAAGAATCAATCCCAGAAGCTTGGGAACGCTTTCAAGACTACATATCAGAATGCCCTCACCATGGGATGGAGAATTGGCTACTCATGCAGACCTTCTACCATGGGCTCACTTCGAATATCCGTGAAAATGTAGATGCTGCTGCTGGAGGATCTTTCTTATCACTCACAATCAACAATGCAACTACACTCATAGAGAAGATGGCCTCTAACCAAGGTTGGAACGAGGAACGCTCTCTGTCACGCAAGAGGGAAGGAATACATCAACTGAAGGAAGTAGACATGTTGTCTGCCAAACTTGACCTACTCATGAAAAAGTTCGATGAACACACTCCCAAGAGAGAAGACGTCAAACAAATCTACGAATCTCGCATGAAAGGTGAAGAGTGTGGAGGCACTGGTCATTCAGGGAGCAACTGCCCTGAGATTCAAGAGGATGCAAAGTACATCAACAACAACACCAACTATCGTCCTCAACAAACTCAAGGATGGAGCTAGCAATCAAGGCCTAATTACTCAGGTAACTACCAAGGTAATACTTTTAATCAACCACCTTTGAGAGAGATGATATCCAATCAAAATAAAATTATTGATAATATGTCTAAAAAGATAGCTTCCAATGATAAACTGCTTGAAAATATTAATACTAGAATGGATAGCTTTACTTCTGCTATAAAGAATCAACATGGCTTTAATAAAATGATAGAATCTCAGTTATCTCAGTTAGCAGCTTCAGTCCCTATGACTGAAAAAGGTAAGATTCCAGGAAGTCCAAAAGAACTAGAAACTGCAAATCTTGTAGACATCTTTGATGCAGGACACCTCATACCTAGACCTTCAAGGGAATGGATGGATGACTCCATCGCCCCAAAGAAAGGAGATTCAGGAAGACCTGTGATTCCAATTCATATTGGATCTCACAGTTTTGAAGAAGCAGTCTGTGACCTTGGAGCAAGCGTCAACATTATGCCAAGGGTAATATACAAACAAATACATGGTGCACCTCTATTATATACAACTATGTGTTTGCAGCTTGTAGATCAGACACTGTGCTACACATTGGGAATTTTAGAAGACATCTATATACGAGTGGGACGCTCGTATGTGTGTGCAGACTTTATGATCATTGAAACAGGTGGAGACAAAAGAGCACCCATCATTCTTGGACGCCCGTTCCTAAGCTCAACGAAAGCCATCATCTACACGGACAGCGCCAAGATCTATTTCACAATCACAGGCAACAAAGAAAGATTCAATTTCAAGAGCCGTACACTCACTACCAAAGTCCACCCTCAGAAGCCCTACGAAGATGCAAACATCATATCATCAAAGAAGAAGAATATAGTTAAGCGTGGTGCTTAGTTATAGACTTACCTTCAGATACGGCTGGACCCCCGGATAGTTGTGGAAGCAAGCAGGTGGTGACAGCCCTGTGCGCCTTGAATTCCACCACGTAGTTGGCCCAGTTTAACAGTAAGGCTCGTTGTGCTAGCGTTCAACCTAAGTCAGTGGTAAAGGCTAGTACGCCTCGATACTTGATAAGATAGGAATAAAACTTTACTAAACTTAGTTGCTTTATTGACATTTGCCTGTCTTGCTTTGTAGTTATCTTGCCTTGTAGTTATCTTGCTTCGTGGTTATCTAGGAGTAGTTATTAGTTAGTAGTTAGTTATCTTAGTCACTCTTAGTTACCCTCTATCTACCTATCCTTCCACCTTACCTTAGCCATCCATTTCATCCTTACCTATCCACCCATATATTCTTTCTAGCCTTTCATCTCCCCTTTTCCCCTTTTCCCTTTTCTCTTTTCTTCGACTCTCATCCCCTCCTTGACTCGACTCTTACACCACCCTAGCCTTCCCTTGGGATCAAATAAATCGACACCTGGTACTCCCAGGCGAAGTGCTACTACGATAGTTCTGTGCGCTTGCAGAATCTCCTCCTGGTAGATTGCATTCTCGCTAGTTAGCTCCTACTAGTGTCGGGACTGACAACCCCGCTTGGCATTAGTAGATAGCTACTTTAGCTACCCTATCCTAGGTGTAGTTAAGAACTACCAACAGGCATTTCTGGCGCCGTTGCCGGGGATAGACTCCATAGTCTACTCCTAGTAACGACGTTAGCAAGTGTCAACAAGCATTTTTGGCGCCGTTGCCGAGGAAGGCAATCGGTGTATCGGTTGAGTCTGTGTCGAATTTATCTTCGCTTAAGCTCCCGCTTAGCGAATCCCATCTTACCCCATTCTTTCTTTCCTTAGTCCTTCTTATCTTTTTCCTTCATCTTCTTCAACTTCTTTCTTTCTTATCTCGTTCTATCTTCACGATGGCCAATAAGACCATTCATGAGTTTTCTGCTCCTTCTGCCGCTAATGTAGCGATAGGACCAGACGTGATCGATGCCAACCTCAATTTTGAGTTGAAATCGGCTCTGATCACGATGGTCCAAGCTAGCCCGTTCTGTGGCAAGGCTCATGAGGATGCCAATTCTCACCTCCAACATTTTTTGGAGATTTGCGGCACCTTCACCATTAAGGGGATAACCCAAGAAGCCATCCGTCTTCGTCTCTTTCCTTTCTCTTTGCTAGGAAAAGCGAAGCAATGGTTCTATACCAGTCGCAACGCTGTAGACACATGGGACAAGTGTTCCAATGCTTTTCTCGCCAAATTCTTTCCGTTGGGCAAGACGAATGCTCTACGCAACAAAATCTCCAGCTTTACACAACAAGCCGAGGAATCCATTCCCGAGGCTTGGGAGAGGTTGCAAGAGTACGTCGCTGCTTGTCCACACCATGGTATGGAGGACTAGCTATTGATCCAGAACTTCTACCATGGCTTAACCCCACTCTCTAGAAGCCATTTGGATGCCGCCGCCGGCGGTGCATTCTTTTCTCTGAATGTTGCAGATGCTAAGGCCCTCATAGAGAAGATGGTGTCGAACCAAGGATGGAATGACGAGAGACTACAGCCCCGTAAGCTTGGTATGCATTCCCTTAAGGAAGCCGACATGATCGTGGCCATGATGGACCTGCTGGCAAAGAAGCTGGACAGCTGTGAGAAGATGAACCAACAAGAGAGTGTCCAATCTCTGGAATCCTACATGACTTGTGAAGTCTGTGGAGAAACCGAACATTCTGGGAGCCACTGCCCCGAGCTACATGAAGATTTGAACTTCATCAACAACAACAACGGTTTCCGTCAACAGAATCAAGGATGGAATCAGCCTGCAAACTCTCAAGGTAACACTTCATTCTCCCGCTCTAATTTTCATAATTCTGATGATTTCTCGTTCTTAAAGAATCTAGTCTACTCTCAAGGTAGAACTACTGAATTTTTGAATAAGAAATTAATGTCGAATGATAAAACCCTTGAGAATATAAATGCTAAATTGGAAGATTTCTCATCTGCTCTGAAAAATCAATTAAGCTTTAATAAGATGTTAGAAACCCAATTAGCTCAACTTGCTGCTATCATACCATCTTTTGAAACTGGCAAAATTCCTGCTAAACCTGACATAGAAACTGCAAATATGGTTGAAATAAAACATTTTAACTATTATGAAGATCAAACCATGACTGTTAAAAAGGTGATCCTGGTAGTCCCATAATTAGATGCTCAATTTTTGGTGAAGTCTTTAAAAATGTCATGTGTGATTTAGGATCGAGTGTGAACATTTTATCTAAAGATTTCTATGAAAACTCGTTCTTTCCACCCATGTCATCCACATCTGCCTATGTTGTGCTAGCTGATCAATCCACTTGCTATGTAGAAGGAATAGTTAATGATTTACCTATTCATATTAGAGGTTCATATGTTCCTGCTGATTTTGTAATACTAGATATGGGAAATAGGAAAGATGTGCCTCTAGTCTTAGGTAGACCCTTCTTGAACACTGTTGATGCCTGCATATATGTGGGGAGTGGTAAAATTCAAATGACATTAGGAGGGAGGAAGAAAATATTCTCTTTTTCCCGTGGTCCCGCATATGCCGCTAACATGCAGGAAGCAAAACCCGTTCGTACCAAGAAGAGGCGCCCAAGAACAAGGTGGAGCAGAAAGAAAGAACCAACTCCTCCTGAGTTGTGTAATTCACAAAACAAGGGAGAGATGCCAAAAGAAGAAGAACCTGATGGAGTATTTAAATAAGAAGCACCCAAAGAAGAAGATCCACCCGATAAGGATGAAACTCCATGGACCTAAGGTATGGTTTTACTTTTAAATTTCTCCCTTCAATTTTCCCTTTTTCGAATAAATAACATATGTCATGCATGTAACTAAAAAAAATCACTAGTTATCATTAGTTATATGCATAGGTATATGTTAACTTAGTTAGAACAATAAAATATCATAATAGGATAGTTTCCCTTTTCACAACATTAGATAGTTTCCCTTTTAATAAAATGAGAACAAGAGCTCTGACTGAGAAGAAGAAGATCTTTCACCAAGCAAGAAGCCAGCTTGAGGGAGACTCCCGCTCCAATATGCGGATACATGGGTGTATGTCGAGTCTCTGAGTGATGAGTGATTGTCAACTGGGATGATGCGCATGTTCTTTGGCTTGTGTTGTGCAGGTGTCGAGCACAGATGTAGTGATCAGAGGCAAGGTGAAGGTCAAGTAGAGACGTGCCGTGCCGATGGACCAAGAGTGGCGAAGGGTGGATGTGAGGCTTGGACTGAGGGACCGGTGGCCCGAGGATCAGCTGTGGTGGCTGACAGCCTGGGACAGCGACGAGCGAAGACTTGCGGTCATGTGTTGCCTGAGTCGTGTACTTGGGGACACGTGTCGGTGGACGGGGTGGACGGGCGGTGCATCCCCTCTATAGCTTCGGTTTGGTGGTAGAGACAGAGAAAAACCATCGGGTGGACGGTTTCCAGGTTTGGGCCTCAAAACCTGGGCGCAGATGGTTTCCGAGTTTGGCCACAAAACTCGGGTTGAGGACGGTTTCCAGGTTTGGGCCTCAAAACCTGGGTGTTGCGGGTTTGCTGAGTTTGGGCCACAAAAATCAGGCGCTGGTGGGCTGGTTTCCCGGTTTGGGCCTCAAAACTGGGGGTTGGCTGTGAAGGCTGGTTTCCCGGTTTGGGCCACAAAACCGGGGGTGCGATGTCCGGGAAAGGACGGCAGAGCGGTGGCGGCACGTGGCGGCAATCGGGAGGTTGCGTCGAGGCAACGCTACGAGTTGTGCGGGCGTGGCCATCAGATCCACCTACCATCGAGTTGGTCCAGAATAACCTTAGGGTTTAGCTGGTTCACTCTGTAAGTAGTTAGGGGTAGAGTGGGAATTAGGAATAGTTAGAATTAGGATAAGTAGGGGGAGACACCCACCTCCCCATCCATCTCATTTATTTTGCTCTTTACCTTCTAGGTTTTCCTGCTCTCCTACTCCTCTGCTGTAGCGAACTGAGATCCACAGAGAAGAGAACCATACCTCTGTGTCCGTGAGATTTTGAGGAAGTGAGACCGTAATCTCACTATTGTAGCGTGTGGTAGCCACACGGTTGCAATTTCGTGGTTGTGATTCGTGTTTTGATTGAGTTCTTCGCGGATTACTTTTCTCCATGTTTTTCCCGTCGTTCGATCTCTTTGCTCGGTTCATCTTTTGCAAATCCTTTTGAACCAAGTTGTTCTAGGTCGTGAGACACTTCTTTCCACCGAAGGATTTTACCTCTAACCTAACGGTCTAGGAGATTGATCGATTTTGGTTTTGGGTCAAGCTTTTCTCCCTTCCCCCGAAATTCTTCGATTCATCGATTTGGATATAAGTTCAAGCCATGATCTCTTAGAGATAGCTCACTATCCTCCTTGTGACTTCTCTCACCAAGTTTGATTCCTAGAGGATTTGTTTTGGGTGAGATCGAGTCGAATCGGTGAACGAACAGTGCAGTTTTGGGGTGACCGGACGCTAGCTTGAGATGACCGGACGCTAGGGCAGTGCGTCCGGTGGTTGAACACTTGCGCGTGATCTGTTGACTTGACCGGACGCTGGGTTTTGGGATTGACCGGACGCGCAGGATCCACTGTTCACCTGTTTTGGTTCTAGTGACCGGACGCTTGTTACCTGACCGGACGCTCAGACTCAGTGAGTCCGGTCAGGAACAGTAAGCTCCCAAATCATGTTTTGCCAGACCGGACGCGTCCGGTGTGTGGTGACCGGACGCAAGGTGAGTCCGGTCAGTGCAAGTTTTGTGTTGTTTCGTCTGCGGCTTGCTCGTTCGTTGTCGGTTTTGGTTTCCGACTTTTGTGTTGGATTTCTAGAGTCGTAGAGTGTCTCGCTGTGCTTCGTGGAAGCATCCACCCTACATCTAGGGTCGAGGACACTTACGAGCTCTAGGGTTTGCTCTTGGGGTTGAGTTTCAGGACAGTGGCGACAAGTTTCTGAAAGGAATTTTGAAGCTCCCATTCACCCCCCCTCTGGTCGCTTTCTAGTTGCATTCTCGGTCCTTCAATTGGTATCGGAGCGGGTTAAGGATCTTCCACCTTAGCCGGTTCCAGATCCACAGAAGGCGACATGGATCGCGGCGTGGGCAAACCGCCGTTTTTCGATGGGACGAACTATGCGTATTGGAAGATACGCATGTCGGCCTATCTCCAGAGCATGGGCTATTCTGTTTGGGAGATTTGCAACAAGGCCGATTATGTTGTCTTGGCTGCTCGTGTTACTCAGCTTCAGATAGATGAGCACGATGCCAATAGCCGAGCGCGTAACGCTCTTTTTCCTGTTTGAGCATGTCCGAGTTTGATCGCGTTTCTCACCTCCCCACGGCTCGTGAGATTTGGCCGACCCTCATGCGCTTCCATGAGGGAACCACTCAAGTCAAATCTCGTCTCTACGAGTCGCACAAGCGGGAGTATGAGAACTTTTGACATATGCCTGGCGAGAGCATAGAGAGTTTATTCGCTCGCTTTCAGGTCATTGTCAACAAGATGAGAGCGAACAAGGAGTTGTTGCCTTTCGACGATCATGAGAGAGCTTTGAAGCTTTTGCATACTCTCGATCGATCGGTGTGGGATTCCAAGGTTCAGGCGATCATCGAATCGCCTAACTATGAGACCCTCACGTGCGACGAGCTCTTCAGTAAGCTCAAGTCCAGTGAGATCGATGCCATGGCGAGGGCTTCTTTTGAAAATCCTTCTAGCCCGTCGATGGCTTTGCTTTCTGGCTCTTCTGCTAACTCCTCTGGAGGATTTGCACTCTCTTCACTCTTTTCTGTCACAGAGGACCAGCTGGAGTCTTTGGGGGATGATGAGTTGGCGATGCTCGCTAACCGGTTCTCGCGGTTCCACAACAACCGCATGAACCGTCACCGCGGAGGAGGACGCTCAGGATGCTTTGAGTGCGGCGACCCCGACCACTTCATCGCCAACTGTCCCAAGAAGAAGAACACATCTGAGAAGGGCGATCATGGGCACAAGTATGACTCCGGCAAGCGCAAGGAGAAGTACATCCCCACGAGGCACAAGCGGAGGGGCGGCTTCGACAAGGAGTACATCAAGAAGAAGTACTTGGAGAAGGCCCAGGCTGAGCAGCGTGCGTTCTTCGCCACGCTCAGCGACGTCGACGGCTCGGATGATGACTCCGCTTGCTCAAGCGATGACGAGTCCGAGAAGAAGAAGAGGATCGAGGACAAGCTGAACGGCCTCTGCTTCTTCGCCGACGACGACGGCTTCTGCACCATGGCCCTCGGCAAGGAGGTCGACGGCGAGCTGGTGGACACCCCTCAGAATGACGACGACGACGACGACACCTCCCAGGTATCTCTGACCCACGACGAGCTTTCTGTTGAGGTCAAGAAACTTACTGCTGCGCTCCTTAGTCAGGATAAGTTGCTTAGGCGTGCCGCTAGAGAGTGCAAGGAGTTTAGGCAGAAGTGGGAGGATACGGTGAAGGAACTTGAGTCTGTCAAGTCCACTGTGGTTGTTACCAATGAGGAGGAGTGTGAGATGTGCACCACGCACATGACTGACCTTCTCACTTTGAGAGGCAAGTATGCTACGTTGGTAGGAGAGGTGGATGAGCTGAAGGCTAGACCCTTGTTGTTGGGTGCGTGCAAGACTTGTCCTGTCTTGCAATCTGAGTTGGCAGAGAAGAATGCCAAGATTGTGTCTCTTGAGGAGGCCAGCTCGGGTAGCACTTGTGTGTCCAGGTGTGTTTTGTGTGAGGGCCTGGAGATGGAGATAGCCAATGTGAAGCATGACAAGATGCAAACCGAGGAAGAAAACACATACCTTCGGACCATCTTGTCATGGGTGTCTTGTGGTGAGCCACAGCTCGGGATGATGATCTCCCAATTCAAGCGAGCTGCTGGAGGTCCTGGTGTAGGTTTTGCTCCGGGCGTTGATGTGTCTGCTTTTGAGAAGATTGGAGAGTCGAGTGGTTTGAACCCGAGTGAGAAGCCCAACTCCACCACTACTCCCAAACTTACCAAGCTTCCACCCAAAGAGCCTCTCAAGCCTAACACCAAGGATGGAGTGTTTGAGGAACCTCCGAGAGCTCCACCCAAGAACCAAGTGTGGCATCCCAAACCCAACCACCTAAAGAACAAGCTGGACACAATGCCACCCATCCAGGAGGACCTTATGCCACAGAAGGGCAGAGTGATCCACACCCACCACCGTGAGTACCAACAACCCCCTTTGAGAGCGGTGAGGTACCATTGTGAGCATTGTGGGAGAGATGGACACCTGAGTGAGTTTTGCTTTCGGCGCAAGAGAGAGGCGCGTCGTGCAAAGGAGATGAACAACACAGACATGTACCATCATTTCCATGATGTACATGTGCCGAATGTTCAGAAGAGAGCTCCGAGGAGAGCTGCTAGGCCTAGAGGTCCAAAACCTCAAGTTCCTAGGCCTAGGCCGCGTCGAGAGCGTGCCCGGCGGGAGCCTGCAGTTGTAGGGTATGGACCCCGTGGCGGTGGCTTTGTAGTTGAGCGTTTTCCTCCACCGCGTTTTGAGTATCGCGATGGACGCTCTTTCCTTAGCGGACCACGTTTTCCTCAACGTGGTGATCGCTTCCCTCGTAGGCGTGCTAGGAATGGTTTTACTACTAACCGTTCTTTTGAGCAGCCGGCCCAACACTGGTATTCCCCTTACTTCACTAACCCCAGTGTTGGCCTGTATGCTCACCCTATGTCTTTTTATAGATGTAGGTAAAACGATTGGAGAACGTTTGGTTGGTGGATTCCGGGTGTTCGAGGCACATGACCGGAAACGCCAAGTGGTTCTCCAGTCTTAGTCCGGTCACCGGAAAGGAGTATATCACCTTCGGCGACAATAGCAAAGGTAAAGTGTTGTCTCGTGGGTCGGTGCGAGTTAATGAGCACTTTGTGTTGCGCGATGTTGCTCTTGTTTCTAACTTGCATTTTAACCTTCTTTCTGTTTCGCAACTCTTTGACGACGACTATGAGATTCGTTTTAAGCCGAATCTCAGTCGTATTTTGGATCCTCAGGGCAATCTTGTTTGTATAATTTCGCCCTTTGGTAAAGTCTTTCGTGCGAATTTCTCAGAGTCTTTTGGCACTTCTCGTTGTCTTGTGGTTGGACCTTCCTCCTCTGATCTTTGGAAGTGGCATAGGAGACTTGGACATTTGAGCTTCGACTTGCTTGCAAGGCTTAGTTCACTTGGCCTAATCCGAGGATTGCCCAAGTTGCACATGGAGAAGGATCTTGTTTGCCACTCTTGTAGACATGGGAAGATGGTTGCCGCTCCCCACCATCCAGTGACTCAAGTCATGACCAAGCGCCCTGGAGAGCTGTTGCACATGGACCTTGTTGGTCCGGCTTGGGTGAGCTCGGTTGGGGGAAGTGGTATGTGCTTGTTGTTGACGACTTTTCGAGATATTCGTGGGTCTTCTTTTTAGCTGAGAAGACCGAGACTTTCTCCCTTGTTCGCAATCTGATTTTACGTCTTCAGAACGAGTTCCCTTTGAACTCGATGCGACCTATTAGGAGTGATAATGGTTCCGAATTCAAGAATTTGGATTTTGAGAAGCTTTGTAACTCTTTGGGTTTAGAGCATCAGTTTTCTTCCCCCTACACACCGCCACAGAATGGTGTTGTAGAGAGGAAGAATCGGACCCTTGTAGAGATGGCCCGGACGATGCTCGATGAGCATAGGACTCCTGGGCGATATTGGGCCGAAGCTATGAGCACTGCATGCTATATTTCAAATCGCATTTTTCTCCGAGCTTTCTTGAAAAAGACTTCGTATGAGTTGCGTTTTGGAAAACTGCCCAAGGTGAGTTATTTTTGAGTTTTTGGTTGCCATTGTTTTATACTCAAAAAGGGCAACATGGACAAGTTTGAGTCTCGTTCTTCTGACGGTGTGTTTTTGGGTTATGGCACTCACACTCGAGCTTATCGTGTACTTAACCTTGACACTAACCGAGTCATGGAGACATCTGATGTCACCTTCGACGAGACCATGGTTTGTCCTTCTTCTCGTTTTGAGCGTGCAGGTGATCATGAGGTTGGTGAGCCTCTTTTTGATGACGAGGACGGGGGTGCTGAAGGTATAGATGATCCAGCACCCCCTCCACCTGCTGTGCCACAAGGAGCGGCTTCTACGATGACTCACGGCCCCGACACGTCTTCTTCCTGGGGGCTGTGGGATCCGCCACCCCGAGCGGTACCTTTTGTACCCGGGGAGGCACCAGCTGCTGTTGAGGGGGAGGCCACTTCGGCAACGGAGGCGCCACGACACATTCAGCGCCAGCACCCGCCTCAGCAGATGATCGGCAGCATCGACGAACACGTCACCCGGTCAAGGCAAATCTCTCACTTTGCTCATTCTGCATTTGTTGCTGATTTTGAACCCCGGGATGTTGGACACGCTTTGACGGATCCGGATTGGGTCAATGCCATGCATGAGGAGCTTGAGAACTTTGAGAGAAATCGGGTTTGGGTTCTAGTGTCTCCACCTTCTGAGTATAACCCAATTGGGACAAAATGGGTTTTCAAAAACAAACAGGGAGAAGATGGCCATGTTGTGAGAAACAAGGCCAGACTCGTAGCCCAGGGATATAGTCAGAAGGAGGGGATAGACTATGAGGAGACGTTTGCTCCTGTAGCTCGTTTGGAGGCAATTAGGATACTCTTGGCTTTTGCTGCATCCAAAGGTTTCAAACTTTTTCAAATGGATGTCAAGAGTGCCTTCTTAAACGGCTACATAGAAGAGGAGGTGTATGTTAGACAACCTCCCGGTTTTGAAAATCCCAAGTTTCCAAACCATGTCTTTAAACTCCACAAAGCTTTGTATGGTTTGAAACAAGCCCCTAGAGCCTGGTATGATAGATTGAAAACATTTTTGCTTGCTAAGGGTTTTAAAATGGGATGTGTAGATAAAACGCTCTTTCTCCTCAAGCAAGGCGCTGATACTCTCTTGGTCCAAATTTACGTGGATGATATCATTTTCGGTGGTTCTTCTCGCGCTTTGGTTGCCAAGTTTGCAGATACTATGAGCAGGGAATTTGAGATGAGCATGATGGGCGAGTTGACGTTTTTCCTCGGGTTGCAAATCAAGCAATCCCGGGACACCCATGTCGACCACGACGGCCCTGGATGCAGACAAAGATGGAGAAGCTGTGAGCCAGAAGGAGTACCGAAGCATGATCGGGTCGCTGCTCTACCTGACGGCGACACGCCCGGACATCCAGTTCGCGGTGTGTCTGTGTGCGCGCTTTCAGGCGTCGCCGCGCACTTCTCACCGTCAGGCGATCAAGCGCATTTTCAGGTACCTTCGTTTCACACCTGAGTTCAGGATTTGGTATTCAGCTTCCTCCACCCTCTCCCTTTGCGGTTATTCCGATGCCGATTTTGCTGGTTGTCGCATTGAGCGCAAGTCCACTTCTGGGACTTGCCAATTTATTGGTTCTTCTCTTGTATCGTGGTCTTCTCGCAAGCAGTCTAGTATCGCCCAGTCTACAACGGAGGCTGAGTATGTTGCTGCGGCTAGCTGCTGTTCCCAGTTGCTTTGGATGATGGCCACTTTGCGTGATTTTGGTCTGAGCTTTTCTCGTGTTCCTTTGCTTTGTGACAGCACGAGTGCGATTAGCGTTGCTAAGAACCCCGTGATTTACTCGAAGACCAAACACATTGATGTGCGCTTTCACTTTTTGCGAGACCACTATGAGAAGGGTGATATCGACCTTCGCCATGTCGATACTCATCATCAGTTGAGTGATATTTTCACCAAGCCTTTGGACGAATCAACCTTTAATCGGTTGAGGGGTGAGCTTGGTGTGTGTTTCCCCTTTTAGATGGGGGAAACATTTTGGTTCTTTGTATCATAAACTGACTTTTCGTTTATCTTTGTTTCTTCAATTGGTATCTTCTTGCATCTTTTCTGCATTTCATTTTACATACGCTATTACATTTTGAGCTTCATGTATATATTCTTGGGAATGTGACTATGCTCTGTTTAGTATGCTCTGATGCTTATGTTGATGCTATGTAGCTTATGCTCCTTCTGATCACTGATACATGCTGTGAGCTGAGCTATTTTTGAATGGTGAATCTGCTTAACAAACATAAAACTTGAGAATGTTCACCATTGAGATATGCAACTAGCATGTGTAGGATGTGTTGAATTCACTCGTGCTTTTCATATATGCTAGGTTGCTATGTCTCTAGTTCTGAGTCATTCACTTGCTTGGTATGTTCATATTCTGTTTAAAATCTGAACCAAGTTAAGTGAATTGGAAAGATCGAGATGGGATTGCTTGTCAACACATCACAGTTTCGAGACTGTTTCTCATTGCACTTTGAGTTAAACTTGAGTTGTGTAGTGTATGACCGAAACTATTGCTTTAAGCTTCTGATTGCTTCTGCATAGGCTTCGCACAGTTGGAAAGTTAGGCAATGACAAGCTTTCAACCTCTCGCAGTCACATGCTGAATTCTGAACTTGTGTATTTTCACCGCTGCAACTCCGATTAAAAATTTGAAAACACAAGTCTAAGTTTCATTCTGCAGCATGATGACTGAACTTTGCTAGGGGTAGTTCACCTTGTATACATGTTTAGCACTTGTTCGAATTCCTGTCTATACATGTCAGTGCTCTTTTGATGGTGAATACTTTTGGCCAAAAACTGCTCACTGTGCTCTCATGTTCATATTTCATATTTGGTGATCAGTTTGAGCATTCACTAGCTTGTATGCTTTCCAGTGAGTCATTAGAGCTATACTGTTTAGAGCATCTTTGCATTTTCTTGACTATATTCCTGAAGCTGCTAACTTGCATCGTGACTCATATGCATTTTGGAAGGGGGAGAAATTCTCTTGTTGGCACTTTTGATGGTGCATTTTCTGAGGGGGAGAAAATTTGCTTTCGGTTCTTTTTGCTTGATGGTGCATTTTCAACTAAGGGGGAGAATTAGGACAAATCATACCTCCCATGTTCAAAGGGGAGAGGAATCGGTTGTGTGCACCATGCAAGGGGGAGCTTGCTCATGATGAGTTTTTGAAATTTCCAATTGGTTCGGAGCGTTTTTGCTAGTTGTGTTGAAATGGAGTAATTCTTTAAACTTGCTAGAAATGGAGTAATTCTTTAAACTTGCTAAGGTGAAATTAGGACCTAATCTGGAGGATTTCTTTTAAAAATTATGAAAACCTTGCTAAAAAGTTCCTCCTAGATTTTATCCCATCCCACCACCAGCCAAATATTTGTTAGTCAAAACCACAGAGAGCTTTGTCTGTGTTGAGCTTTGTTAGACCTCATAGATCTTAGTAGAGAAGCTTATCATATCTTTTGAATCAAGATTCACACACCCACCATAAATTGCCTACTTTCCACTTTGGAAGTTTGCAACCACCAAATAAATTGCTCATTCTCTACACTGGAGATATGCAATACCTCGCCAAACGTCCCATTGCTAGCCTCATGCTATTCCTACACTGGGAATAAGCATTTCTCTCCCTTTCCCTACTCATTTCAAAAATCCTTTCCTATAGATAACCTGGGGAAATCTAGAGCTAAAAAAAGAGAGAGAGAGAAATGAGCAAAGTAGCTCAAAAGAGGACTATGTCCTAAGAAAATGTGAGGACACATCTTTTGTCTACTCACTATGTATCCAAAAAAAGAGAGAGAGAGAATTATCATTAGCTCTAGACCCCAGAAATTAACTAGGAAGGATTATGAAATATCCCTCTATACACTTCCACATAACCACACATGCACATCTTGATCAATTTTTATGATTTGCTGCTCCTTATGATCTGAGTGTCTAGCTTAGCAATAAACATCAGGCAATTTGCTCATGGTTCTTAGCCTTCCTATAACTCCACATATCATTCTTTAGAAGTAGGAAAGGCTACATTTTGGCCTAAGTGAGGATTTAAACACCATTGAGTGATTGAGTGAATCTTGGAGGACTTAAGCAAGTTGTTATCTTTTGAAAACCTTGAAAAACCTCTAGACAAAATCCTAGTCAAACCTAAGCAAGATAAAAGTTTCCTATCTACTGCTTTATTTCACTCTTGCATGTTTGAAGTGAAAAGCTATAAGCCCCACATTGCTATGATTAATGATATATGCTAAGTTATTTCTCACTATACAATATGCACTTGCATACATCTTAAGTTGCTATCTATTTCATGCTCAATGCTTAAACCGCATTGTTGCTCGAGGACGAGCAACAGGTTAGCTTGGGGGAGCTTGTTGATGGTTCTTAAACACCTGTTTTACCATCAACATTTTACCCTAACAATCACCAAAAAGGCATGAAATGTAGTCAAATAGGTTTCAAACTAACCAAATTCCACATGTCCATAGATTTTTATTTGAATGCAGGATTTGGACCAAATTTGGAGAATGAACCCACCAGGAGATGAGCCCACTCACCAGGACCCATTTGGGCCCGAGTGGGGTGGCGCCCGCCAACCAGAGGTGGAGCCCGCCACCCAAATGTGGCGCCCGCCACATGGAGAGGCCCAACTCTCCCCCTTTGCCACGTCACTGATCCGTGTGACCATCCCAAGGCCAAATCTTGGCCCTTGGTCACTAGGTCAGTGGCATCGGACGGCTCAGGAGTGAGTGGCGTGGATCAAGGCCGAATGACGGTTACTTGGACATGCAACCGACCTACCAACCGCCTCTCTGGAGCTCCTGGATGCCGTTGAAGCAAAGGCGGTGCATCCAACGGTTGTGAGGGTGGCGGCTGCCACCTAGGGCTGGCGCCCGCCACTAGGGTTAGCCCTAGGTCGGTTGGCTGCCCCCTATAAGTACCCCCCTCACTCCTCAAGACTATAAATACCCCCCTGAGGCATCACATCCCAAAACAAAACCCACACCAAGCAACACACAAGCAAGAGAAGCAAGTGAGAGTTAGGTTAGAAGCTCGGAGAGCTTAGGCAAGTAGGTAGCTAGTAGAGCAAGGCATCTTTGCCCTCGCGGAAGCGCTGCTCAAGGCTTAGCTCAAGAGTAGAGGCGTGCGAGTGATCGGTCCTGGAGCTGGGAAGAGTCTTCCTTCATCTCCAGTTCAGGTTTTGCTCTTGTTACTCAAGCACTTTATTATATTCTATTTCATCATTTCAAGTATTACTTTATTCTACTTATCAGTATTGAGTGGTATACTTGATTGATTGCTTGAGTGCCTAGCTATCCTATAGTTCAATTCACTTAGCCATAGTAGTTAATCTCTAGTGAGCTTAGTGTTTGATCTTTGCCAATAGGTTGCTTAGTTAGTTTAGTGTTTATCTTATTAAGTCAAGTATTTGCTCTGACGTCCGCAACGGTGTCTCTATTCAAAGCTAGGGTAGAGATAGTTAGAATATAGTTAAGCGTGGTGCTTAGTTATAGACTTACCTTCAGATACGGCTGGACCCCCGGATAGCTGTGGTAGCAAGCAGGTGGTGACAGCCCTGTGCGCCTTGAATTCCACCACGTAGTTGGCCCAGTTTAACAGTAAGGCTCGTTGTGCTAGCGTTCAACCTAAGTCAGTGGTAAAGGCTAGTACGCCTCGATACTTGATAAGCTAGGAATAAAACTTTACTGAACTTAGTTGCTTTATTGACATTTGCCTGTCTTGCTTTGTAGTTATCTTGCCTTGTAGTTATCTTGCTTCGTGGTTATCTAGGAGTAGTTAGTAGTTAGTAGTTAGTTATCTTAGTCACTCTTAGTTACCCTCTATCTACCTATCCTTCCACCTTACCTTAGCCATCCATTTCATCCTTACCTATCCACCCATATATTCTTTCTAGCCTTTCATCTCCCCTTTTCCCCTTTTCCCTTTTCTCTTTTCTTCGACTCTCATCCCCTCCTTGACTCGACTCTTACACCACCCTAGCCTTCCCTTGGGATCAAATAAATCGACACCTGGTACTCCCAGGCGAAGTGCTACTACGATAGTTCTGTGCGCTTGCAGAATCTCCTCCTGGTAGATTGCATTCTCGCTAGTTAGCTCCTACTAGTGTCGGGACTGACAACCCCGCTTGGCATTAGTAGATAGCTACTTTAGCTACCCTATCCTAGGTGTAGTTAAGAACTACCAACAGGCATTTCTGGCGCCGTTGCCGGGGATAGACTTCATAGTCTACTCCTAATAACGCAAGTGTCAACAGCATGGTGGTGAGGAGTGCCTCCCTTTCAAGGCATACCACTTGTCACACCAGGGCAAGGCGACTGCAGCGAGCACCCAGTACAACCCGAACGCCGGGCCCGAGGCGTACACCAACGCGAACGCCTACACCAAGGTCACCGAGTACACCACGGCGGCTCACGAGCGCCTTGGGGAGGACTTCGATCCGGCCAGCCAGCCCCTAGATACAGACCTGCTGATGAGGCTGGGAGGAGGGAAGCAGCACAGCCGGTACTGGATAGCCAACAGCGCAGTTGACTCGTCCTCTGTTCCCAACCTCGCCGAGATTCGAGCTGCCAGCACGAGCTCCTCCGTCCCCATACGACCTCGGCAGCCGACCTCACAGCAGATGATGGCAGCACTTCAGGTAAGTACTTGTTCTATTCGTCGTTCATTGCTTTTACACATATACCTTGTCTTTGCATTGTTTAAACCTTACAGGACAAATTTTGCAGGCCCAGGCGGACCAGGTGCAGAGGTTGCAGGCCATGCACGAGGCCCAGGTGGTGGCCCATCGTCGCGAGTTAATGGTCGTCCAGCAGCGGGAGGCGCAAAGAACGCAGGACATAGCTCACTTCTTTGGGAGCCTGAACATCCCAGGTGTTGTCGTGCCTCCCTCACTGCTCACTCCTTTTGTGCCTCCTGTTACTCCTTCGACAGAGACTCCAATGAGTATATATGGTTGTTTATATTTCTTTAACTTTTACGGCCGTCCTTCAGATGCTAACGAATTTGCTTCTCCTTTGTGCACTCACAGTCGGAGGGTTCGACACCGACTCCTCAACCTGGCGTTCCTCCGCACACTCTGCACGTCACTGGTGGCCCTCCTCCGCAGCCTGGGTGGCTCCCCGGTGGCCCTCCTCTGCCCTATGGGTGGCCAGGTTACCTTCCTGGCCAGTCGGGGTACACTGGGTGGCCATCTGGACCTCCGCCGCCCGCGTGGTAAGGTTGGGAAGGTGGTCCTTCGGGCGGGTCGTGGGACGCGTGGCAAGGTGGGGGTTCTTCACAATCTGAGCACCAAGGTGAGCAGTGAGGGCCGACTTAGATTTGTCATGGACTTGTGAGATGGATGTGATGGACTTGTGAACTTGTGATGAACTTGTATTAAACTTGTGACCTTGTGATGCATGGAGACTGAACGTGTGATATTCGTGTGAAATGGATATGCATGTGATATATGGATGTGTGATATATATGCATGTGATATTTGTCTGAAATAAAATATGGATGTGTGATATGTTTTCTGTGTAGGAAAATAAAAACAGAAAAAAAATTCCATTTTTCCCAGCTTTGCCGAGTGCCACACTCGGCAAAGAGGTCATGGCACTCGGCAAAGCTGGGCAAATTTTCCCCAGCTCGGCCTCTTTGCCTAGTGCCTTGACCATGACACTCGGCAAAGAGGCCCTCTTTGCCGAGTGCCGGACTACGTGGCACTCGGCAAAGAGGGCCTCTTTGCCGACTGTCAGCCACGTGGCACTCTGCAAAGGGCCCCCCTTTGCCGAGTGCCGGCCCACGTGGTACTCAGCAAAGAGGCCCTCTTTGTCGAGTGCCGGCCCACGTGGCACTCGGCAAAGAGGCCGTCAAGTGACGGCTCCCGTTTGCTTCGCCGAGTGCTGACCTGGCACTCGGCAAATTCTTTGCCGAGTGCCCGATATTTGGCACTCGGCAAAGATATCATTGCCGACAATTTCTTCGCCGAGTGCGAGAGGCCCTTCGCCGAGTGCAGCCAGCACTCGGCAAAGCCGGCGTTCCCTGTAGCTTTTGGATGCGTATGTGGCAAGTTGGCAACACCTTTCAGAACATGGGTGATTTTCAATCCTGTGATGTGGAGGATGGCTCTTAGTCCAAACAGGTAGTGTATATAGGATTAGGGCAGGACAGGACATGATCGTGCTCAAGTGCTTCATCGAAAATGGACACGATTTGAGGTAAGGACCAAAGCAAGTGGCTAAATAAGTGTATCTAGCTTGGGGCATCAGAATTTCTCGTCTATCTTGACAGAATGAAGGAGAATGAATATATAGGCCCTGACCACTACTACACAAAGGGGCTTTAGCCCTAGTTGGGCTAGCAATCCGGTTGGGCTAGCAATCTGAGACCGAACCAGGACTAAAAGCTCCCACGAGAAAAAATAAATAAATGTGTGTCTGTAAGATATGAACTCAGCACATCTCGTCTCGCGCACAACTCACCTACCAACTCAGGTACATAATCCACGTGATATAGTTATGGACGCTTTCTTTTTGAATCCACTCGTGAAGGACCTTTTGTCCCAGTTGGTAACACCAACCAGGACTAAAATGTCACCTTTTAACCCCGGTTAGTATTACCAACCGAGACTAAAGGTTGGAGGACCTTTAGTCCGGATTGGTAATACCAACCGGGACTAAAGATTGAAGAACCTTTAGTCCGGATTGGTAATATCAACCGGGACTAAAGGTTGACCTTAAAAGTGTTTAGTCTCAGACGTAATTTTTTATCGAGACTAAAGCTCAGTTGATATATCGTCCAAATACTTATTCTCTAATAGTGGGCCTGGCCCCTCGGTTAGCTGATAGGATTCTTCGGCTAAAATGCCCTCGAGCCTTTTTATATATATATAGCATGTGTGTGGGCCAAAAAAAGGTTTTCGGAATATATATAGTTCACTACGGCAGAATCGCTCTAGCCTTTTGCACTCGGCGAAGGCTTCACCGAGTGCCGCACTCGGCGAAGGGCACTCGACGAAGAATTTCACGGCAAAGGGTTCTTTGCCGAGTGCCAAATATCGGGCACTCGGCGAAGGCTTCGCCGAGTGCTGACATATTTGGCACTCGGCAAAGAAAAAAACCCCGAAAAAATAGGGAAAAATTTTTATTTAATTGAAGGAGGGGCCCACTGGGCAGCGCCCACTTGTCGCCCTCGAAATCGCAAGTTCTACTATTTTTCACGCAATTTTCTCTCACGCAGTCAGCAGGATTCGAACTCACGACCTCTCGTTCGCGCGGAGCCTCCTCTACCACTGCACTACACACTCATATACGTTCCATCTCCGTTTCGATTACCCATATATTATACTAAACCATATGTAACTTGCTTATTTGAGGCCCTAAACGAATTCAAATCAAAAAATTGTAAACTACCAAGTTTTCTAACTTTTTAAGATCTACAACTTTTATTTTGGTAGTTTTTCCATCCGAGGTCGTTTATAAAAATTTGAATTTTAAATTTTAAAATTTGAAACATAGTTTTCGTTGACAAGATGATTTCAAATCAAAAAGTTGTCAACACCAAAGTTTCATAACTTTTCGAGATCTACAACTTTCATTTTGGTCATTTCTCCATCTGAGGTATTTTGAAAAATTTGAATTTTAAAATTTTCAAATTCGACGCAGTTTTGCATAACTAGATGACTTCAAATTAAAAAGTTATCAACTACAAACTTTCATAACTTGTCAAGATCTACAAAGTTTATTTTGGTTGTTTGACTATTTGTGTATCCGACATTGTGGTTCTAATATTATTCATAAACATTATATATCACTCTTGTAGTTTTATAAACTACCGGAGAGATATATAAGATTTGTGAACGAATTTATTTTAAGTTTGTCAAATGAAAAAATCACCAAAACAAAAATTGTTCATCTTGATAAGTTAACCAACTTTGTAGTTAAAAACTTTTTCATTTGGATTAATTTACTGCTTCAAAATGTAAATTAAAAACTGGCTTTGCCGAGTGTCAGAAAAAAAACACTAGGCAAAGAGCTCTTTGCCGAGTGCCACGTGGCTGGCACTCGGCAAAGGCACCTCTTTGCCGAGTGCCAGCCACGTGGCACTCGGCAAAGAACCGCCCACGTGGCACAGTTCGGGGCCACATTCTTTGCCGAGTGCCACGTGACCGGCACTCGGCAAAGGCACCTCTTTGCCGAGTGCCAGCCACGTGGCACTCGGCAAAGAACCGCCCACGTGGCACAATTCGGGGTCACAAGCTTTGTCGAGTGCCACGTGGCCGACACTCGGCAAAGAGGCTCTTTGCCTAGTGCCCGAAATTTGGCACTCGGCAAAGATTGATTTTCCCGTAGGTTGGGTCATCGATCATCTCCATATGTGACGTCTGAAGATATAGACAAAGGATATCTGGAAGACTAGCAAGAATCCCTTATATACAGTGTTGAAGTACATACTAGAAATATTCAGAGCAAGTAAGCTCTTTCATATATCAAAGCATGGAATTTTCGGTGTCTAAAGCACTACTAGAAAATCATATATAACAAAGTTAATAATGAGTTCATGGTATATGCAGCATGAAGTCCACTAACCTAGAAAATCGAATTCACTATTGCCACTAATCTAAACATATCCAACCAATTCGTGCGTGAGATGAAATCCGCTGAATAATTATTGCGAATATGCCACATATCTCGTGCGTGGCCACAAGTGGACGCTAGCTCCAAGTTGGGGCACCGAAGTGGAATAATAGACACCTCAATTATTTGGGGCCGGCGTATCTCAAACCCTTTGGCAATTGGGAATTGGCACCGCTCCACAGTCCGATCGCGCAGCCACGTCTGCATGTGTCTGCGCATCAATCACGAACGCATGCAAATGCAATGCAATGGCATACGTATACTCGTATATGGTACCGCAGGATCGCATCGCACCTTTGCCCATTTGGCTTTGGGTTTTGGGACAGGAACCTAGCTAGCGGCGCACACACACACGCATGCAATGCATGCATGCACCAGGAGACATGTTAGCTTTAGCTTGCATTGCATTTGCACGCAGCATGCTCCGTCTCCGTCTCCGTCGTCCCCGCCGGCCGGCAACGTAATTGTTTTCAACACACAGTAATCTAGCTAGCTGTTTCACTTCTACGAGACATTCAAAATTAGGCCACGTTCAGATTCCAAAATCTCCCCAAATATTTTGCGCAGTACCTATTTTAGATGCATGTATGGAACATTAAATATAGGTAAAAGAAATAACTAATTGTACTTTTGGTCTGCTCATGTCGAGACGAATCTTTTGAGTCTAGTTAGGTCATGTTTGGACAAAATTTGTCAAATAACAACGAAAGTGCTACAGTAACATTTCGCCACATTTTTCATGAACTGAACAAGGCCTTAGCAAATTCCATTCGATTTGCTGGCCAAAAAGAGCGAGCTGAGGTGCCTGAACACACGTACGTGTATAGGTATATATGTTGAGCGCGACTCAGATCGAAGCTGCTATGCCTGGCTCTGAAAACTTTGCCTGGATTTTGATAGCCCGGGGTTCATCAGATCTTTGCCTGGATCTGAAAACTTTGCCTGACAGTCACAAACCAAGCGACCCCGCGTGAGCCCGAGCACACTTGGGACTTACGTACGGTGCTCAATTGTGGTCTGTGGGCATGTCACCGTCCAGAGGGTATATATATATATATGCACCAGACAAACGCCACGCCCCACGCGCCATTATTGCTGGAACAACATGCATGCAAACAAAATTGGCTGGGGCCTGGGGGATATATAACAGACGGGGACAGTGTATCCACCATCCACACAGCACTATTCTAGTAATATTATTTGGTCCAGGCATGCGCGTATGCACCTGCAGATTTGCTATCATCTGATCCATGCCCGTGGCCCCCATTGCAACTGCAGGTCAAGTAGTTAGCCCGCTCAGTCACCTGCAATAAGAGCGACAAGTAATAAGTAAGGGTGTCCGCAATGGTGTTGAAATCGCTAGCTATTTGGTCTCTAGGAAGAATGTTATTGGCTCTCAATAGCAACTTACAAATAGCTAGCTAGATGAGACATATAAATAAATATTATTTTGATGAGGCAACTTACAAAAGTAGCACTCTTATTGGCTATCGAGGAGAGAGATCAAATAGCTAGCTATTGGGAAGTCGCTAGCTATTTGATCTATCTCCTCGATAGCCAATAAGAGTGCTACTTTTATATTATTTTTATACGTCATCTCGCTAGCTATTTGTAAAGTGCTATTGAGAACCAATAGAATTCCT
The DNA here is from genome assembly GCA_009763385.1 of Coix lacryma-jobi var. lacryma-jobi. Lineage (NCBI taxonomy): Eukaryota > Viridiplantae > Streptophyta > Magnoliopsida > Poales > Poaceae > Coix > Coix lacryma-jobi. The sequence goes on from VDCT01000344.1 coordinate 486,898, forward strand.
TCTAGCTAGCTATTTGACAACCATTGTGGATGGCCTAAGCGCGCAGCTTCCTAGCTACTCGTACAATACAACCAAGTGACAGCGCTGTTTAATTTCTCCAACTGTGCCTCAGTTTAGCCCACCTGAGTCAGATCACAGTCCATTCCAATAGATCATTTTAATCTTGTGGTGGTTATAAAAATCACCGTTGTGGTGGCGTTGTCAACTTTAAGAAATATGCCGGCAGCTTAGTTTTTCGGATGTACTGATAGAGGTGTAGTGATCGTTTATAAGGATCACTGTCCAGACGTTGTTCTAAACGTCTACTCCCTCCATACCTAAATTAGTTGACGTTTAGGACATGATTGTGCTTATCAAGGAGTAATTAATTAGGGAGTAATTTTCCTGTTTTGCCCTTATTAAATAATTCTACGGTTGTCCCAAATGGATGAAAGATTCGTAGTTGGATTGGTGAAGCTGCCTCCTGAGGCTGGTGGGCTGGGTTCAATTCCTGTTGCTGCCCACTTTTTTTTTTCTTTTCCTTTACTCGAATTTGCATGGCACTGTGCTTGCAGTGCTCGTTTCGCGTTGGCGCGTTTTTAGGCTCGTTTGACCGCGTTTCCGCTGGCCCGGGCACGTTTGGCACTTTGGCCGCGAGTTTTACGTCGTTTTTGCTTATTTTTTGTTTCGCGCTCGACGCTTCTAATTTTGGCGTTGCCTTTCCTTCTCTACGCACGTTATTTGACGCGTTTTGGCTGCAGCTATGGAGGAAAGCGTCGTGCGGCAGAGGAAGGAGGCCCGCGTTCTTATCCGTCGTGCGGGAGGAGAGCGTGCACGCGCGCGTTCAATGCTTGAGAGTACGGAGGCGCAACGGGCTAGAGCACGCGTGCGTTTATTACGGCGGCGCAACCGACGCCAGGCGCAACCGGGGAAAAAACCAGCCGCACGAGACTACAACGACAACGTCAACAAATACGAAAACGGGAGTGTGGCCTAGGACGTCAACAATAACAGGTATGGAGGGAGTACATCTTCTATATATATATATATATATATATATATATATATATATATATATATATATATATATATATATATATATTCAGAGTATATAATTTTTGGTATATAGGGTAAAATACAGTATCTGTGTATTAGTACCAAATATTTATTACTCAGGTATGCTTCAGTATATGTTGAGTATATTTTCTGTATATGATATGCGTGTGTACAGGATCTCGGAGGCTTGCGAGGCCTGCAAGACGACAGACTCGTGCGTGCTTCGGGTGTGTGAGTCCTACTCGGTACTCGCCATACTTCTCTCGAGCCGATATTCAAAGGAACGGACAGCCTTTCCCCAATATTCCCCAGTCAGAACACACTTCGACGAGCAACCACCGTCTCCCCAGGCAGTTCCACCCGAAGGGAACACTTCTCTACGCGCAACAAGGGTTCTCACAGGCGCCAGACTCAGGCTAAACGAGAACAAAACACACGCAGAGGTTTCTCCTATAGGGTCCCTAGCGTAGACGCTCATCTCGTGAGACCAGACCAAAGAACAGCAGGGATTTTCAAAGTCCGACTACTCCATTAAAACAGACTCGATTACATACCGCTTTCCCTTTCGGGAAGCCCCAGACGGACGGAGCACATGCTTACCTCGGGACAGGCGAGGCACCCGCTCACGCTCGCTACTGCTATGCTACAAGGTGGGTGAGAGGCTACAGGTGGGTGTGGTGAACTCTCTGCTCACTGAGGCTCTGCCTCTGGTTCGCTTCCTTTCTGCTCGTGTTTCCGCTCGTGTCTTGGTCTTCTCTCCGGCGAAGGCTTTATAGGAGCACCACCAGCTTTATTCTTGGACACGTCAGGGACAGCCATCGAGCTCCAGCAGCGCCAACGCACCGCCGTTCGTCATGCTCGCCAGCCGTCTCCAGGCACACTGCTGCGGCGTCTTGTATCTCACAGCTGCGCGCACCGCCTCGCGCAGGTAGATCAGCACGGCCATGGATAAGCATCGCCGATGCTTTTGAGGCTGACGCCTCGGGACTCAGCAGGGAGCAAGTCCCGCGGGCATCACACACCATTATACTGCTACCTAGGGAACAAGCGAGGAGCAAGTCCCAAGGCACGCAGCATCATCACCACCATCAGCATCATGAGTGCTACTGCTGCCTAGGGAACAAGCGAGGAGCAAGTCCCAAGGCACGCAGCATCATCATCACCATCATGAGGGGTTAACAACGATCATTAGCACTGATATTAATTAATATATTCCTTCATTAGCACTGATATTGATTAATATATTCCTTCAATATATTCCATGTGAGGTGAGGTGTAGGCGTCCTCCCGGCCTCACAACTGATAATACCATTATCAGCTCCGTGGTGTAGAGGGGTTGGGTCCTCCACGCGCGGAGATTGATATATTCATATCAATATTACTGGTTATTCTGGGTTTTATCCATATCCATGTTGCCATCGGATTTGACATCATCTTCAAATAACTTGTATATATCATCATATTCTTTTTTCATTTTATCAAAAGTTTCCTTTATTTCTTCTCTGACTTCTTCTAATATTTCTTGTTTTATTTCCCTTTTCCATATTGGATGTATTTTGTCGAATTTTTCTCCAAGCTTTTGGGAAATGAATTCTTCATTTAGAGGCTCTCTTGTTTTGACCAATATTTCTTTGTATGATCCTTTTGAGGAGGATCCTTCTTCTTTTACTGTATTGGGTGTGGTATTGGCCATGCTTATATTTTGATTTATTTTTTGGCGTTGGATATATTCTTTTGCTACAGGTTCTATATAGTAGTTAAGACCGTATCCTATTCTTGCCTGAGTTAAGGCTTCATTTATATCAAAATTATTTTTTCCAAGAAAGTCCTTCTCTGGTTTCCATTTTCATAGCGACTAATTTTTCGAATGTAACATATAATCCTGGCCTTTCTCCATTAAATAACAAATATAAAGGCATTCTTGCTAGTGGTCTTATATTTGTAGCGGGCTTTTGCATATCATTTATGGTTTCAAAATATTCAGCTAAGCTATTTAATATTGAAAGCATATAACCTTTATCTTCTCTTTTATTATTATATTGATACCAGAAATTATCTAATATGCATTCTTGAACCTCATCTAAGATAATATGATTATTTTTAGGTTTGAATTTAAAGGTATTTGGTGGGAACACCTTTAGCTTATTATCTTGTCCGAAGGTAAAATATTCAGTGCCACCAAAGCCCATTGCTTTCTTCATTCCTGTAATATAGAGGCACGAGAAAATATATCAGGCAAATTGTTATCCTTGCCTTTAATATGCTCAAAGACTACTTTATAACCATTTCCTGTAATAATATCTTCAAAGAGAACCCATCTTCTAGTGGAACTCTTCTTGCTATTAATTTGATTATAATATTTACATATTGCTTCACAATCTGTTCGGACCGTAAATTCTTTGAAACCTAAATATAACCTAAAGGCATTTATTGCATGAACAACCGCAAGTATTTCTCTATCGATATTGTTAACTGTTTTTAGTTTGTAGCTTCCTGAGGCATATCTGCATATCTTTTCTTCAGTTTTTGCAGAATATTTATTAGGCTTTTGTTTTAAAATAGCTCCCCATCCTAACTTAGATGCATCTGTTTCTATGATGAAATAATAATTATCTAGTGGTAATTCTAATGGTTTTAGGTTTTTAACTTTTTCCTTTATGATTTGGACTAATTTTATATCTTCAGAATTGAAATACTTTTGACCATTTTTCCTTAATTTAGCATATAAAGGACCAGCAAGTTTTGCTAGGCTGTCTATATAATTTCTTGCATAGTTGACAATTCCTAGAAATTGCTGTAAAACCTTTCTATCTTCCATTTTATCAGGAAATTGTAAGATCTTTTTAGCAATATGTTCTTGTAAATATATTTTTCCTTCTCCTATTTCATGACCTAAGAAATTAATTTTCTCCTTGCATATATCCATTTTCTTTTTAGATAATATTAACCCATTTTGTTCTACCTTTCTAAAAAAAGCTTCGAGATGAGAGATATTCTCTTTGTAGGATTTTGAGAATATTAATAAGTCATCAACATAGACTAATATAAAATTTTGGTATTCGTTAAATATGTTTTGCATTTTCCTTTGGAATAATGCTGGTGCATTTTTTAATCCTAATGGCATTACAAGCCATTCATAATGACCTTGAGGACATGTGAATGCCGTCCAAGGTATAGATTCTTCTGCCATTTTAACTTGCCAAAATCCAGCTTTTAAATCAAACTTAGAAAAATATTTGCTACCTTGTATTCTATTCAGCCATTCTTGTTTGTTAGGAATATTATATGCATCATCTATTGTATTATCATTAAGTCTTTTATAGTTGATAACCATTCTAGATTTTCCTCTTACTTCCTCTGTATGATTTCTTACTATGAAGGCAGTGGATCTATATTGGCTTTTACTTTCTCTGATTGCTCCTAGTTTTAATAATTCTTCTACATGCATTTTAAATTCTTCAATATCTTTAGGGGTAGCTTCTATTGGACATGCTTTAATTATATAGTCTGGATTTATAATATTTATTTTGCATATAATAGGGTTCCTATCCCAATATTTCATGGGTATTTCTCCAATAATTTGTATATCTTCTAGTCTTCTCACAATTTTATCTATATCATTTTTGGACTTTATATCTCTGTACCAATTTGGAGCGAATGATTGTAGCCCAATGCACTCTATACAAGTATTTTCTATATGATATATCTCTAGGTCTGCACTAAGTTCTTCTTCAGAATTTATTTCAGTAATTTTCACATTAGAACTATTTTTAATAGCTTTGTTATATGTCTCTAGAGATTTCTTTTGCTTATATATTTCAGAAATATACGGCATATTATCTTGGTAAGGAACAAACGTAACACCTGCTTCATGTATAATAGTAGTTTGTAGAGAATTTGGCAAAAACCTTAGGCCTAGAATCATATCATCATTTATCATGGATAGGTCTCTAATTGTAATTTCATCTATAATATATTTGGTACCATTTATATATGCTTCTATATTGTATGCTAATTGATTATGTAGCTTCTTTGTGCCCGACATATCTGTTGATATTTCGGCTTTATATCAGATATGGTTTCAACAATTTCTGGACATTTTGCAAAATATTTATCATGAATGATATTCTTCGTACAACCGGTATCTAGTAATGCTAATATTTTATAGGTAATATTTGGCTTCAATATTATTTTTATTGGTATTCTAATCCCTAATATTTCTCTAAAGGGTAATCTGACGATATATCTATTTCCAAAGCTTGTAATTGCATCCTTTAACTGAATTACTTTGTCACCTTTTTTTGTCCTTTATAGTTACCATTTGGTCTTTAAGCTCAGTGCTACCAATATTATCTTTACCTGATTCTGTAACTACAGGGGTTTTATTTTGAGCTAGCATATATTTTATTTCTTCTAATTCTGTTTCTAGAGAGTTGACTCTGTTTTCTAGAATTCTAACTCTACTAGACAAGATTCTATCTTCAGGTTCTATTTCTACTTCTTGTCTCCATTTTTGGTTTGTTGATTCAAGATAGGAAACACAGGCTTGTTTTAAACAAATATTGCATGTGCATCTATTGTCTTGACTTGGGTAGTAGATGCAGTATGCACACTTAATATTATAGTCACCCTTTCCTCTAATCCAATCATGATTACATTCTACTTGGTTCATTAACTCAGTTGCCATTCCTTCAATTAAATCTAATTCTTCTTCATTTATACTATTATATAATTCTAATTCATCTTCACTTATATTATTATATAACTCTTCGTAACCTTTAACGAGTGGTTTATCAATTAACTCCTTTCTTTCTTCCTTATGTGGTATATTATTTGTGGACGGTACTATATTCATGCTACATGTGTTTGGCATAGTACTAGTTTTATTCTGGCTTACTTTATTTATTTTTGTAGTGACCAGATCATGATTTGTATTAATTATGGTCTTCTTTAATTCTTTAGATGTGACACCAAATTGTTCTTTTAATATATTATTTCTCTGAATCTTTTTTAGTTTTTCTATTCCTCTGATTACAAATAATTCTTTTTCTCTTATTATGGGCCAATCGTTTAATCATATTAGTAAAAATATTCACCTTGTACTTGTTTTAATTTCTATTCCCTCACTGATCTCATAGTTTAAATTGGATTCTTCATAGTATTCTGCACCTATAGTTAAGATTTCTTTTGTATTCACCAACTTTCCTATATTCACCTCAAATTAAGATATTTTATCTTTCAATGATTGACAACCTGTCTCTGGATACCAGGGATACCAAAGCAGCTATTATATAACTATTTACAAGCAAACTTATATGTATTTATAGAGTATATATTTTTTATATATAGAGTAAAATATAGTATCTGTGTATTACAGCAGATATTTATACTCAGGTATGCTTCAGTATATGCTGGTGCCTATTCGGTATATTATCGTATATGATATGCGGACGATGTGCGTGTGTAACAGGATCTCGGAGGCTTGCGAGGCCTACAAGACGCCAGACTCGTGCGGGCTTCAGGTGTGTAAGTCCTACTCGTACTCGCCATACTTCTCTCGAGCCGATATTCAAAGGAACGGACCGTCTTCCCCAATATTCCCTAGCCAGGACACACTTCGACGACTACCACCGTCTCCCCAGGTAGTTCCACGCGAAGGAACACTTCTCCACGCGCAACACGGGTTCTCACAGGCGCCAGACTCAGGCTAAACGAGAACAAAAACACACGCAGAGGGTTCTCTATAGGGTCCCTAGCGTAGACGCTCATCTCGTGAGACCAAACCAAAGAACAACAGGGATTTTCAAAGAACGACTACTCCATTAAAACGACTCGATTACATACGGCTTTCCCTTTCGAGGCCCCGGACGGACGGAGCACATGCTTACCTCGGGACAGGCGAGGCACCCGCTCACGCTCGCTACTGCTATGTTACAAGGTGGGTGGAGAGCTACAGGTGTGTGTGGGTGTTGCTCTGCTCACTGAGGCTCTGCTTCTGGTTCGCTTGCCGATCTCCTTCCTTTCTGCTCGTGTTTGATCTTCTCTCCGCGAAGGCTTTATAGGAGCACCACCAGCTTATTCTTGGACACGTCAGGGACAACCATCGAGCTCCAGCAGCGCCAGCGCACCGCCGTTGTCATGCTCGCCAGCCGTCTCCAGGCACACTACTGCGGCGTCTGTATTTCACAGCGCGCGCACCGCCTCGCGCAGGTAGATCAGCACAGCCATGGATGAGCACCGCCGATGCTTTGAGGTTGACTGCCTCGGGACTCAAGCAGGGAGCAAGTCTCGTGGCCATCATGCGCCATTATACTGCTGCCTAGGAACAAGCGAGGGGCAAGTCCACGGCGCGCACATCATCATCACCATCATGAGGGCTCGTAATGATGATCATTAGCGCTGATATTGCTTAATATATTCCTTCAATATATCTATGTGAGGTGAGGTGTATGGCCGTCCTCCCGGCCTCACAATTGATATACCTTATGAGCTCTGAGGTGTAGAGGGGTTGGGTATATATATAATATACACCAGGGATATCAAGCAACTTATATTTATTGATACCAGGGATATCAAGCAACCTATATATGAATATATTTTTATAGTATTTATTTTTGATATATTGAGTAAAATATAGTATCTGTGTATTAGTAGCAGATATTTATTACTCAGGTATGCTTCAGTATATGCTGGTGCTATTCGAGTATATTATCTGTATATGATATGCGGACGACGTGCGTGTGTACAGGATCTCGGAGGCTTGCGAGGCCTGCAAGACGACAGACTCGTGCGTGCTTCGGGTGTGTGAGTCCTACTCGGTACTCGTCATACTTCTCTCGAGCCGATATTCAAAGGAACGGACCGTCTTTCCCCAATATTCTCCAGCCAGGACACACTTCGATGAGCTACCACCGTCTCCCCAGGCAGTTCCACCCGAAGGGAACACTCTCCACGCACAACAAGGGTTCTCACAGTCGCCAGACTCAGGCTAAACGAGAACAAAACACACGCAGAGGTTTCTCCTATAGGGTCCCTAGTAGACGCTCATCTCGTGAGACCAGACCAAAGAACAGCAAGGATTTTCAAAGACCGACTACTCCATTAAAACAGACTCGATTACATACGGCTTTCCCTTTCGGGAAGCCCCGGACGGACGGAGCACAAGCTTACCTCGGGACAGGCGAGGCACCCGCTCACGCTCGCTACTGCTATGTTACAAGGTGGGTGAGAGGCTACAGGTGGTGTGGTGATCTCTCTGCTCACTGAGGCTCTGCTTCTGGTTCGCTTGCCGATCTCTTTCTTTCTGCTCGTGTCTTGGTTTTCTCTCCGGCGAAGGCTTTATAGGAGCACCACCAGGTTTATTCTTGGACACGTCAGGACAGCCATCGAGCTCCAGCAGCGCCAGCGCACCGCCGTTCGTCATGCTCGCCAGCCGTCTCCAGGCACACTGCTATGGCGTCTTGTATCTCACAGCTGCGCGCACCGCCTCGCGCAGGTAGATCAGCACCGCCGATGCTTTTGAGGTGACGCCTCGGGACTCAGCAGGGAGCAAGTCCCGCGGCCATCACGCGCCATTATATGCTGCCTAGGGACATGCGAGGGGCAAGTCCCACGATGCACAACATCATCATCACCATCATGAGGGTTAACGATGATCATTAGCGCTGATATGATTAATATATTCCTTCAATATATTCCATGTGAGGTGTAGGCGTCCTCCCGCCTCACAACTGATAATACCATTATCAGCTCCGTGGTGTAGTGGGGTTGGGTCCTCCACGCGCGAGATTGATATTCATATCAATATTACTGGTTATTCTGGGTATGTTGCCTTATGTGTATGAAAATTTAGTCTTCAAATTCGGATAGTGGATCAGTATCATTCCATTCTGGCTGCCATGTCTCATACCATGCCAGAAATTGTTGATATTCTTTTCGTAGTTGTGTTTCTTTTCCGTAGTTGGTGTTATTATTCTTCCTAATCCTCTCTTTGGCATGTTAAAGTTAATGCGCTCTTGTAAAAATATTCTTATTATCCTGTTTTGATATATCATGTGATATTCTGGATCAAACTTGATATTCCTTTAATTCCTTAGCTTCATTAAATATTCTCCAATTGTCATGATTGGTATTCTTGGAAAATAATTCTTCTTGTTCTTTAGATATTTCTGAAGAACATATGGTTGGGAAATAGTAAATTCCCTTTGTAATATAAATATCATGAGATGGCCTTATTGGTCTTGTAAACTTTGGTGGTATGGAATAAAATATGATTTTATATCTTCCTTTGAGATACGAGAGTTTTTTACAAGCTTCTTTAGTAATAATTCCAAGATCTGATTTATGTACCTCTTCTAGGGTTCCATATATATTATGGACCAGCCCGTGGTCAATCAGTGTTTGTAAAGAAATATTTTGAGATGCATGTCTTTGTATATTGTTGAAATATTTTAGATTTATATCTGCTTTTAATATAAGATATGTGTGACGAGGTTTAATTATTAAAACCTCATCTATATGTAATAATGGTAAAGTATGAATATTGATTACTATTCCCGGATGTTTTTCAGTTCCTTTATAAAGCTTCATAAAGAAGCTTTGAATATCCAGGAATATTCTTTCCTGTTTTTTAGCGTATTTTTCCCATATGAGATTAGTAATTTCTTGTGGGAAATATGATAATATTTGTTCTGTTTTGAAGCTTATGCGGGGAATAAGAAATTCGTAAGGTATATTATAGCGATATATATCTGTGTCCACTATTATAAGGATTGTGATAAATTATTAGTTATAAGCTGACCTCCCTTCTTGTCTTCACCTTTCTCATTGTCCATTCCTGCGGAATGAGAACATGAATTAGTGAGACTATAATATTTCGTATGTGGTAATTTTGTATCTATAATATTATCTAAGCTTATTTGTTCCATCATTTCGAGAGTCAGTCCTGCTAATTCTTCTATTAAGCTACTCTTCCCCACTAGATTCATTTTCTGATAAATCATTTTCTATTTCATCAGTTTCTATGATAGAGTAGATTGATTCATCATCCTTTATTTCATCATCGCATACCAGTATATTTTCATTGACACTGTCTATAATGAATACTTTTTCCTGTTCTTCATATTTACTAGAATATCTCTTCTGATCTTTGTTAGGGCAAGTTTTGCTCAGGTGATCAGTGAATTACATATAAAGCACCTACATGTTTTGTCATAGGTTTTTCTTGGATTATATCTTCTTACATTTCTTTTGTGTAAAAATGGAGCTCTATTATCTGATCTTCTTAAGAAGAATCTTTTCTTTGTTTTAAAGTGTTGATTATTTCTTTTATATGGCTTATAATATTTTTTCTTAATATGTCTTTCTTCTCCATATGTCATAGGTATTTGTATAATCTTATTGCAAAACCCATATTCTGATCTCTTCATAGATCTCTGGGCTTGTATGCTTGTGCATATTTTTCGGAGCTGTTTAAACACAAACATTATGGCTTGTGAAATGTTTACTACACATCCTTCAGAGGACTTTTTATATTCTTCAAATATCATAGTTCCTAAAGGATCTGGTAGCTTATTAAAATATTTTTCTACTATAGCTTTATTATATCCTTGCTTTGCAGTGGAGGCATTATATAGAAAATGTTGGGAAAATTCTTTTATGCCTTTCCAACCTGTTAAGGTGAGTTTTTCTAATTCCCTTAACCTATCATTTTGTAGAGTTGTGTATCCAATCTCTGGATCTTCTGCTATTAAAATATTAGATATCATATTTGCAAAGTTATTAGGGTTGTTTCCGGCTCTTTTTAATTCTCCATATAAATTAGGGTATGATTCTACCCATTCTTCCCATAAAACTTTTACTGATTCCCCAAGAAAAGTTTCTAAGTATGTAATCATATCTTCAACCTTATTGCCTATAGTATGCTGGTTTTGTATATACTTTTGGACTATTAAGCCTTTCCAGATGCTAAGTACATTAGGCCAGTCTATGGGGTCATGAGCAGCTAAATTTAATATTGCACCATCACTCTTGAGTTTTGGAATTTTACAGCCCTTTCAAATCCTCTACATTTATTTCCCATATATTTATATTGTCCAGGAATATATGTGGGTTGAAATGGTTCTTGTTCAGGTGGCCATCTCCCTGCCCTTCTTGTGGGTCTTTCATTTTCTCCTTCATTTTCATTGAGGTTTCACCGGTTTGAGCTCTCCCTCTTTAAACTTCCCCATTTCTACTTCCATAGCTTCCATTGAGTTATTCAAATTATATATGCTTTCATCATCTAAGTCATTATATAATTCGACCTCATTAATGCTATTATTTTGGGATAATGATACTTCTTCTGTTTCTTCTTCTTCTTCAAGCTTTCTAACAAAAGCTTATTATTTATATCCCATTGTTCTTCTTCACTTATAATATTAGAGGTACTTATATCTGATGTAATATTTGTTTCATTGATAACTATTTTCCTAGGAGTGGTCATTTATTCTCTATATTATTGTTTTAATATTTTTTCTTCTTCTTTAGATTTATTTTGGCTATCATAATTTCTTTTTGCTTTCTTTGTAGTCTTGCTATTTCTCTAATATAACTCTTTTTCTCTTATTTTAGGCCATTCCATAGTCATAGAATGTTTATATCCCACTCTATATGCTTTAAGTTTTGTTGCCAGTGAGCAATTTCCTCTTCTATATTCGTTATTTCCATACATTCAGTTATTCTTTTAGTATTTCCAGTAGGTACATCGGGCTCATTTAATGCTGCAGATTTATAATTTGTAAACCTAATACTACAAGCTCCTTCACAATTTTGGTAACTAATATACTTTTCTGGCTGCTTTAACTCTTTCTTTTCTATTAAAACTACTTATATTCCATTCTTCTCCCGCTCTTTTCCTCAGAACTTATTTTAAGAGGACTCATAAACTTTATGCCTTTAGATTGCATACTTTCTATAACATCACTGACATTTACTCTATATCTTGAACTACTTCTATTTGTTAGTCTTCCTATGAACTCTATGCTTACTAATAAGTTGGTACCCTTAAAATCTTCATATCCTTTGGTTTGAAAGCCAAAGCTCATTTTTTCAGCAAATTCTTTAACAGACATCATTAAGTCTGGAGCTATATATGTTATTAATTTATTTTCGTTCATGTCTCCTTCCATAAATCCTAAAGCAGCTTTATCTGTGGTTCCCCATCTTTTATCTAGCAAGGTTATTAGAACTTTTGTTCCTAATTTCTTTCTAGTCAAACCTTTTACTCCTATGATATACATTCCTTGGTGAATATATTTGTAACCAGAATATATGAGTTCATTTTCAATATTCTTACTTACTATTCTTAAATCAACTGGTTGAGTAAGAACACTTAGCTCTACTTCTCTAGATATTCTATATAATCCACTTTTATTTTCAAATATTCCCATATGATATACTTGTTGGGGTCTTATTTTTCTCAAGGTATCATTCTGATATCTTTCTAGATCTTTTTGAATATCAATGACTTCCTCTAGATTCTCAATATCATCCTTTTTGCATGATAAAGACAACCGGTGCCTTATACCTAAGGGTTTTGAGTCTTGCCTTACTAACTGGAGGGCTTGGTCTCTTCTGATGGTATTCGTAGGTAATTCCATTTTTCTGAATTGATTGAATAGGGAGATGCTATTATTCCTGAAGAGGCTAGTACTATATCTGTTTTATGGCACTCAGAGTTTAGTTTTTGTAAAACTTGGATTAACAACTGAAGAATAGTATTATTCTGTCTTATTATAATTTTGGAATCTTCTTTTGGAGAGTCGTGATCAGAGAATCCTACAGGTGGCGTTAAATATTTTGCAACTTCTGATAATGCTTGAGTGTATTCGGACATATGACTTATGATAAGATTAAAGTTTTTATTTCCTTCACTAATCTTTTAACTTCTAAGATCTCAGCTGAAGATTCTTTCAATATGTCTGCTTTAATAAAATTCTTACCTAAAGATATGATCTCTTCTTTAATATAATCGTTATTTTTGCAGCCTGTATATTGCCTTCCTTTGGCTTCTTCTAATTTATGTAATATAATATCAATCTTATTATTGAGTCAACAATATTTTTCAGCAAGCTTTTGGTATTCGTTTACTAAACTTTCAAATTTATTATCAAGAATATCTTGTCTTTTTCCCCAAGATATAAAGAAGTTATATATCAGGTCTACAATGGTATTTAGCTGATTATGAGATGTATGTCAAATATGCTCTTCTGTTGGATTTATTCTGCACCTTATATCAATATTTTCTTTTCTATTCACCAACTTTCCTGTATTCACCTCTAAATTAAGATATTTTAATCTTTCAATGATTGACAACCTGTCTCTAATACCAGGGATATCAAGCAAAAACTTATATATATATATATATTAAATAAATATTCTTGATATATAGAGTAAAATATATGATATAGTATCAGTGTATTAGTAGCAGATATTTTTATAGTATTTATTTTTGATATATTGAGTAAAATATAGTATCTGTGTATTAGTAGCAGATATTTATTACTCAGGTATGCTTCAGTATATGCTGGTGCTATTCGAGTATATTATCTGTATATGATATGCGGACGACGTGCGTGTGTACAGGATCTCGGAGGCTTGCGAGGCCTGCAAGACGACAGACTCGTGCGTGCTTCGGGTGTGTGAGTCCTACTCGGTACTCACCATACTTCTCTCGAGCCGATATTCAAAGGAACGGACCGTCTTTCTCCAATATTCCCCAGCCAGGACACACTTCGACGAGCTACCACCGTCTCCCCAGGCAGTTCCACCCGAAGGGAACACTTCTCCACGCGCAACAAGGGTTCTCACAGGCGCCAGACTCGGCTAAACGAGAACAAAACACATGCAGAGGTTTCTCCTATAGGGTCCCTAGCGTAGACGCTCATCTCGTGAGACCAGACCAAAGAACAGCAGAGATTTTCAAAGACCGACTACTCATTAAAACCGACTCGATTACATACGGCTTTCCCTTTCGGGAAGCCCCGGACGGACGGAGCACAAGCTTACCTCGGGACAAGCGAGGCACCCGCTCACGCTCGCTACTGCTATGTTACAAGGTGGGGTGAGAGGCTACAAGTGTGTGTGGTGATCTCTCTGCTCACTGAGGCTCTGCTTCTGGTTCGCTTGCCGATCTCTTTCTTTCTGCTCGTGTCTTGGTCTTCTCCTCGGCGAAGGCTTTATAGGAGCACCACCAGCTTTATTCTTGGACACGTCAGGGACAGCCATCGAGCTCCAGCAGCGCCAGCGCACCGCCGTTCGTCATGCTCGCCAGCCGTCTCCAGGCACACTGCTGCGGCGTCTTGTATCTCACATCTGCGCGCACCGTCTCGCGCAGGTAGATCAGCACGACCATGGATGAGCACCGCCGATGCTTTTGAGGTTGACACCTCGGACTCAGCAGGGAGCAAGTCCCGCGGCCATCACGCGCCATTATACTGCTGCCTAGGGAACAAGCGAGGGGCAAGTCCCACGTCGCACAGCATCATCATCACCATTATGAGGGGTTAACGATGATCATTAGCGCTGATATTGATTAATATATTCCATGTGAGGTGAGGTGTAGTGTGTTGTGTGTAGATATATTAATATATATATATATTATATATATATTCTTGTGGAGATGTGGAAACTTGAATATGTGTGTCATCTAGAGTACCAATGCAATTTTTGAAATGTGGAAAAACTCGTCTATCAGACTATTCACACTCATGCTCCTCTATTTTCATCCTCTATATTGTCTAGTCATCAAGATTTTTCCTCTATATTCATTTTTCCGGTATCTATCCATCCTCTATCCACTGTGGACTCACTTGTCACTTTATCTAAATATATCCATGAGAGATCTAGTTTTGAAAAATTAATTGCAATCTATATTCATTTCTCCTGTATCTATCCATCCTCTATCCACTATGGACTCACTTGTCACTTTATCTAAATATATCTATGAGATGTCTAGGTTTGAAGAATTAATTGCAATAAATTTAATGGTGCAATCTAGTTTTTGAAAGATAATTACAACAAATTTAATGGTGCAATCTAGTTTTGAAGAATTAATTGCAACAAATTTAATGGTGCAATCTATTTGAGATTGAAATTGCAACAAATTTAATGGTGCAATCGAAATTTAATTTAGGTTTTCGATTTGAGAGATATACAATTTTTTGAAACGAAATTAGGTGGGACTCATGCTTTACTCTCTCCTCTCTCTCTCCTCTCTCACTCTCATGCGCGCGCTGCTCCGCTAAACGGCTCCCCTCCGTCATGTGTCGGAGACGCGTGCTCTCCGAAAGCTATAGCGAATAGCGGTGCAACTGCTCGGTAGCTATCCGCTACTGGAGGAATTGATAGCGTACCCACTGTGGTTCGTCTCATCTCTATCCTCCTATAAACTATACAAAAATTTAGGTGTAACTAGTTTAATGCCCGTGCTAATGTCATGATTTAAAAAGGTACATTTGAAAACAATTCAATGTCCAGATATTTGATATAGTTTAACTTTCAGATACAATTTATAATATCCCTTGTACAATCCATAAAATAATTATTTTATATTGTTTCTAAGATGACCAATGGTTAAAACTAATAATATCGACATATCATTGCTTACAAACTTTGATGAATGCAATGAGAAATAATACATGTTACATAAAACATTACTTCTTCTCTAGTGGCACTACTACAAAAACACCCTTTGGCGATATAAATCTACAAGACGATGGTAACCAAATAATCATGTCTTTTTTTATCTACAAGACAATGATAACATACATAACTATAAAGGATCATCAAACTATAATCACCGGCTCAGACGCGTCACGATTTAGCCAAGGATGCTCACCTCCGATGGCTGGAGCGTCAGGCGTGCGTGGAGGCGGCGATCGTGTGGCTACAGCGATGTGCGCGTGGAGCGTTTGCGTGGAGGCACGGTCAGCGGCATACGCGTGGAGGCTCACGTGCGTGGAGGCAGACGACGGCCTCGCTCCACGGAAAACTATATGGCCAAATTAACTTAAATTAACTTAATATACACGAAAAGAATTACGGCGCTCGCGTCCTGTTTGGATGGCTCGAATTTTTTTCCGGCTAATTAGGCTCGTTATGCGTGCGTCGTGCATGTAGGACGATGGCTAGAAAATGATCGGTGGACGTGTTGTGTATTGTGGCGTCTGTGATTTTTCTCGTAAGAAGATTTTCTTAGATCTGTCTAACTAACAAATGGTTGTTTTACTCCCTTTTAGCAATAAGATTTCTTTTTTGTGTATTTGCATTGTCTTATAGCTATATTTACATCACTTTATGATATTTACAATGATTTTTAATGTAATTTCTTGGACAAAGTGGCATAATTTGGAGATGACACAAATATATTAAAATTTTCAAAAAAATACAGTTTTTTTCTATAAATTTCATATATCATAAAATATATGTCAAAATGTTGGTAAATTATATTATCAAATTCTAAAAAGTTATTGAAAAATTTCAAAAAAATACAAACATATATGTGGCCAGAGCCGTACGTCCGTGCTGAAGTTGTACACGGATCAATTGGCGGGTGTCAGTGCTCGTGCTGCGGACCGACAGCCCGCCTGGACGACCAACCGATGCAGCATTGTGACCGCACGATTCTGGATCTCGAGGCTACAAAATCGCATGTTATAGGACGCCAAAACAACCGAACACAATTCTTATTTTTTTTCCTTTTGCGATCCACAATTTTTGCATCGTGTGATTTTTTCCTTGCATGGAGGATGATTGAGTGATAATGAGCTATATATCGTACATTTAATCTGGTTCGTTAGATGTTAGTGAGTAAAAAGAGAGAGAAGTTATTAAAAAAATCTGGATTGTCAATTTGTACGGAGTTAGTTTGTGGGTGGTATATTTCGTTTATGAATTTAGTAAGGTCATCTTAGCAGGGGACATTTTTTTGTGGAATTAGAATAGATATATGATAGTGTCTTAGTATGAGCCACTTATTTTGCATATACAATACTAATCAATTTACTTTGTTTTTTTTTGTCTAAGTGTAGATTATATATATGCAAGTCACGTGCCTATGATAATTTAATAGGCTACTCTCAAGTGACCTATTATCCCTTCTTGATCTTTCCTTTTCAATATCCACTCTTGAATTTTGTGGTTTTTTTTTAAAAAATGAAATATTCAGAGATTTAACAAACATCACTAATAGAGAGATATTCGACAAATATACTATGTACATATTCGTTTGTCCCAAAATAAATAAATATTTCGTTTCTCGATGATTTAAGTTTAGTTATATTAGAAAATAAACATTTATATTTTTCAATAAAAATTTGTTGCGAAAGTATATACTTTATTTAATGATGATATTTATTATACTTAGTATGTTCTAAATTAAAAGTTACTTTGATTTTTTCAGTACATTAAAATATATCTAGATATATAGTAAATTGGATGTATATAAAAAATTAATTAAAGCTATTTATAAGTTAGAACGGAAGGAGGATTATAAATGTTTATGATGAAAAGTTTATTTTAATGTACGTTTATTTTGGAGAGTAAATAAAGCAAGCCTGACCGCCTCGTCTTCAAGGGCGGTGAGGCCGCCTCCATGCACAAGGCGTGTTTCCGATGCCTCCGCGATCCATGATTTTAGGATCCACGATTTTTTCCTTCTATGGAGAATGATTGAATGATGAGGGTTATACCATGTAGATAATCTTGTCCGTTAGATGTGAATAAGTAAGGAGAGAGAAGGCTACAAATTAAATCTGGATCGTTAATTTTTGTGGAGTTGGTTTCCTAGATACA
Source organism: Coix lacryma-jobi var. lacryma-jobi (assembly GCA_009763385.1). Taxonomy (NCBI): domain Eukaryota; kingdom Viridiplantae; phylum Streptophyta; class Magnoliopsida; order Poales; family Poaceae; genus Coix; species Coix lacryma-jobi. The sequence continues at coordinate 504,766 of VDCT01000344.1, forward strand.
ATTTTGTGTGTGGATTTAGTAAAGCCATCTCAGCGGGGGACGTTTTCTGGGTGGACTTAGAATAGATCTATGATGGTGCATTAGTAGGGTAGATAATTTTTTTTGCCATGACTATCAATGAATTCAAGACCTCATCAAATTTCCTTGACCATGTCTCACTCGAATGTTTAAACCAATTTTGAACTTTTTGACTCGACTCATTTTCAGCTAATGTAAATAAAAAGATACCAAGGCTCTCATAGGTAGACATATGTAAGGATGGTTCTAGCCCGTACCTCTCCACCACTAACCCATGAAGGTCAAAGAAAATTTTGCTCATACCTAGTTGAGAATGACAGTCCGAGGGACTGTTCCATGTCTCTGGCAAAAACCTCGTGCCACTAGTGGTTGATGTCCTTGGTGGGCAGGGCAAAGCCAGAATTTGATCATAGGGGGTCGTATACAAATCGACAATAATCATGTGTGTCAAAATATAACATGTCAAAGCCTTTAACCTCATAAACAAACATTTATGTTGCAATACATTAGAAAAATATAAAAATAAAGAGAAATTAATTAATCTCAGGCCTTTAACCTTTACCCATTCAATATAATTCTTTACCTAGAAAAAGAATCATGATAATAATAAAAAGTTAATCGGAGCAAAATTATAATTAGCACTAGATACTAAACATCAGATGGTAAGCAATCAGTCGGATGATAAATGAGGCAAATTTATCTTGATTATTTTCTGTCCAGTCAATTTGCTGGAAAAGGTGGTAACCGCACCACAACCATACAGGGGTGCTTGCACCACTCTCCATGCGCTCAACCAAACACGATAGCTTCAACTAATTCATACTCGAAGCACCCCTCGCCGTGCGCTCAACCAAACACGATAGCTTCAACTAGTTCATAGTCGAAACCATCGGAAATGGCAACCAAACACGTGTTGTGTCATCCGGTATGAAACTGGAAATGGTAACCAACATACTAAGGTGTATCTCTTCATTCAGTCCATGTATGAGCCTGGATGGATACTTCATCCTAGACGGAAGATGTTCGGGCAACCAATCACGCCTTACTTGGACGACACCGAGTGGCTGGGCGGATTGGGTGTACCTCAGGAGTGCCAAATACGTTGAAGTCTAAGGCACGCCGAAGTGGTGTTGACGATTCTAGTTTTCTTTTTTTAAGAGTAGAGATATGTTGTGATTCATTGAGTGGCTGGACAACGGCTGCCATGGCTAATGTGCAGATGCGATCTGAGAAGAGGCAAGGAAGAGGACAACGTGCTGGTGAACGTTATTGCACTTTGTGCTGCTAATATTTCTCTTGGGTCACTCATTTTGTTTTAATTAATGGGCCAGGCAGCAGGCATTCAGAGCTCATGGAAGCTCTTCGCATAGCTCGTACATTATTTACCTTGCTTATATATCCTCAACAAAAAATATTATATGCACAAGATAATAAGGTTTAAAAGGGACGGCAAATATTACTGCAATTCTAAGAAAATATTTTTAGAAACAAGTCCAGTTATTTTATTTTTCAATTGATCAAGTAAAATAGGTTTCTTTTAAGTTAGGTTGTGGTTAGTTCTGGCAAATTTTTGGTAAAAGTCATGTAGCACTTTCGTTGTTATTTGACAAACTTTATCCAAACATGGACTAATAGGCTTAAAAGATTCGTCTCGACATGTACATACTAAAAGTACAATTAGTTATTTTTTACTTATATTTAATGCTCCATGCATGCATGCATCTAAAGATTGATGTGACGGAGAATCTGAATTTTTTTTGGAAATTTAGGGAATGGTCAAATGTTTCCTCGCAAAGAATGTTAGGATCCGTTTAGATCCCTTCATTTTAGAGAAATTGAAATTCACTCAATAAACTAGGTCATTTGTCTTAGAATTTGACATTTCATCACTTTCCAAAGTTTACAAGTCTATCTCAAATTCATAGGGTGAGAGAAAGAAATAGATTATATAGATCATTATGTTATATTTTTTACTTTATAAATAACACTCTCTTCAACTCATTCTCTTACGGTGACATGGTATAATAGCTTTATATCTAACTATGCTTATTTTTTTCTCATTAATATGTGTTCCGGAAATAAATTCTCTGAGGGCCTGTTTGATGTTTGAAATTAAATTTATTTTAAAAATCATAATTTAGACACATATTAATTAAGCTAATATGATTATATATAGATTAGATTTGTATATTATTGTTATCTATACAAGAGAGATATTCATGTACTCCTATGTATTTCTAATGTATTATAACACTCTCTTCAACTCATTCTCCTATGGAAATAAATTCTCCTATGGTACACTCGAGCGCTGGATGCCCCGTTCATCCGTGCTGCCGGCCGCCGGGCTCGACCGCGTCGTCAGCTGCTTCACTCGAGCGCTGGATGCCACACTTGCATAGTTGCACTCGCCAGCCTCCGTGTGCTCGAATCGCCCACGCCGCCGGTAGCTACACTCAAGCGTTGGTTGCCACAGGCGCACCCACCGGCCTTCGCACGCTCGAGCGCCGGCTGTCGCGCTCGTCCATGCCACCGGTCACCGCGCGCACTCGCCGGCGTCCGCATGCTCGCCCGCACCAGCAGCTGTCGTGCTTGCCCGCGCCGCCGGCTGCCGTGCTCTCACGTGTGTTGGCTAACGCGTGCGTGGACCCGCTGGCCACAACGCTCACCTGCGTGGCTGCGCGCGTCGCCGGCTGCCGCGCTTGCTTGTGCACTTGCTTTGCTTGCAGGCTCAAAGACTTGTGACCACTGACCACCCGTGTGGTCTGCATAAAAGATCTGAAGAGGAGAGATAGGGACAAGGTAAATGATTCGTTAACTTTTTATCAGACATGAGAGAAAAATTTTCCATTGAGAAGAATAGTTTCTTGGTGTGATATCCTATGCTATAGAAACTAGTGGTAGTTTCTTGCATTGGGACTGCCCTAGGCTTTCTTTGTGAATCCATAAAATATGTACTAATTCTAATCTCTAATTAAAGTTGACAAGAAGTTAGTTGTTAACGTGTTAACAATTACTATCTTGACCAATGATTATCACGAGAGATATCTCTCTTTTTTTACATAACAATCCCTATTGGATGCACAAAAAGAGGATACAGAAAAGAGAGGCAAAATAGAATCATGGACAGAAAGCGGACACGCTAAGCTGCTAAACAAACAAAGAGCGGTAACTCGGACATGGAGTTAGAAAAAAACAATATGGAAGTGGAATTTTTAGTTCTAAATTGGCGTGTACATATAGACGCTATGAGTTAGGGCTTGTTTAGTTCCGAGAAATATTTGGAATCTGCACTGTAGCACTTTCGTTGTTATTTGACAAACTTTGTCCAAACATGGACCAACTAGGCTCAAAAGATTCGTCTCGACATGTAGATACTAAAAGTACAATCAATTATTATCTTTACCTACATTTAATGCTCCATGCATGTAGCTAAAGATTGATGTGACGGGGAATCTAGAAATATTTGGGGGAAGTTGGGAAACTAAACAAGGGCTTAGTATAACTTACCGTGCCAGCGTGACAACACAAGAATAACACAGTACCAGTACACGTGTGGGACTAAGAAAAAAAGACCTCAACAAAAAGAAAAGAAAAAATCAACAGAGGCTCCATCCAGAGTGACTTCAGTCTGCCGTCCACTCGACGCTTTCTCGTTCACATGCGCATCGTCTCGTCTCCCTCCGCTACACCATCTACTCATTCAGTCGTTTTCATTCGCCGCCGCAAAGTGGTTGGATCCTAAAAGAAAGAACTTCGTATGCTCACGGCCTCACTGCACGGGCTCGTTGGCTTTCCCACATGGCTCCCCCTTTATCCTTCCGCACTGCGAGCCTCTCTCACAGTCTCACGTGCTGCCCAGATGCCCTGTCCCGCGCCGCCCTTTGCCCGAGCTCACACTGGCCACAACCGCCCCGTCCTGGCATCACTCGGTCGCTGGTCTCGCACCTCCCGTTGCCTCTGCCAAGGCGATAACCATCTCCCTCCCGCACAATTCTGCCTCTCCGTGGGCTTCCCTAATCTGACGAGTCCGGGCCACGATAGAGATTGTCCCAAATTTTATCGGTTTCCTCCGAGCCTGTAGCTCCACTCATCAAGAATCTTCGACAGATCTGACGCTTTGCATAGATGTTTGGGGTTGTCGAGCTGTTGGGCGAGGCGCCCATCACAACACTCGTGCGTCAAGCCAGCGGTGCCTGGCGGATCCCCGCGCCAACGACCAAAAGAGTCCTTCGATCCTCTCCCGCGTCGCCCGAAACTCGGAAGATCTTCCACGCCATCATCCATGTCAAGAGCATTGACAATTTCTTTATTTTGTTGGTTCACTCATTGGTCACCTGAGTTTTTTTAATTTCTTCGATTCTCTCTTGGTCTCTCCTCAAATATTTGTTTGTTCGTGTTTTGTTCAATTTGATTTCTATTCGGTTCAGGGGCGGCTGATTGAGGGACTGTAAGCACAAAGAACGTCTTATTATTATATATGAAACATAGAGTAATCTAAAGAAAACTCTTATGCTCATTTTCCGATTTTGATTCGATTTGTAATACTTTTAATTAATTTTACTTGTCGGATTCTCTTTACTTTACTACTTTACGCTTCACTTGTTTGTTGCATTCAGGACAGTGGCGCTTTTTTTCCTTTTATCCAGAGGGAGAGGGAGACAGAAGACAGAATAGATATGGGAGCTACGGAAAGGGACAGGGCGGAGACGGAAAAGTCACGGTGTAGTGAGTGAGCCAGCATTTAGGCCTAAATAGAATGGGCCATGTGAAAGGAATGAGGAGAAATTTTGCCAAATTAAATAAAGTACATAAATTAAATTATAAAAAATGCATCATTAGATTTCTAACCAAAGAGTTTGTATCAAAAGAGCAAGGCATCTTCATGTCCCATAAGACCAAGGTTACGATACTACTACTTCACAACTCATTTGTGTGACGTAACGGCCCTAATCCCATGGCCCACTGATCATTGTCAACCACTGACAGTTGATCCGTACAGCCAAGAGATTACGACCGGGTTCCGCCACTGGGCTACATCAGTGCCCGATGTCCGCAGGATCATCTCACAATTCAGTTACAATCTCTTGAACATTTTGACGAATACATCGGAGTAAATAGCGGAAGACTTAAATAACAATAGTTTTACAAACCAGGGTTCAACATAAACTTAAAGTGAAGTATTTACAGACCATAGTTCAAATAGATAGAGTTGGCAGGGTAGCATATGACAAACACTATAAAAGATAAAGATACTTCACCCAGCCCGAGGGTGAATAATCACTCATCGGCCTCATCGGCCTTTTCCTGAACAACAGTCACACAGCAGGGTCCAAGGCATACTGAGGGATCTGCCATACCTGCAACATGGGTAAAAGAACCCTGAGTACAAAGGTACTCAACAAGACTTACCCGACTAAAGAAAAAGGGAGAAGACTCAGGAATGCAGGCTTAGGGTAGTCAAGGAGGCTTAAGCAAGATCAAGTATTTTGCAGAAAAGCATTTTTTTTTTGTAAACCTTATTTTATTTTGAAAGATTCGGTATTCCTCAAAATCTTCATCGTTCATGATTCATTTTACATTTCAAAACATTCCTAGTTGAGAACCACTCCCTGTTGACAGTCAGTGACTAAGTCTCCATAACCGAGGAGCAGCGTTAATCCGGTTAAATAATACTCAGCTGAGGTCCCTATCCACACTGCATATGTAGCACCAAAGCTTGCATATGCCAACTCGTCTCCCACGATTCCTCCAAGATTGGGCCGGTCCTACGCCACCCGAAGTACAGTACACCACTCCAAACGGGACTTTAACCCACGTGGGTACATGCTACTTCCGCCATCTCTCCACTCCCAGTGCGCGGTTGTCGGTCCAATAAAAGATTCCTCGGAGCCGAAGCTTTCCGTAGTATGTGAATAGTTGCAAGTCTAGTCAGCAGGCCCCCATACAGGTGGTCCCTAAATTTTCCAGCCAGCGACAAGCACCTCGGGACTCTAACCCAAGAGTACAGGTCCTGTCAGTTTTTCAACCCTGTCCCGGTTGGTGTCAACTGTTGAGTCCCGGACTTAAAACATGACGGCACCGTACGCAAGGACAACCTCTCCCCCATTGACTAAGTACGGATCAGATACTTAGCCAACAGTGGGAAGTAAACCAGAAATTCCCAGAAATATTTTTAAAGTGATCACACCTTTGAAATTGGCATTTTTATTGCAAACCTAGTGTATAGCATTGCTAAGAATTTTTCAAAAGGTTTAAAAACAGGGTTAGGGTTGACGGTGGAGGTAACTAATGCAAGAGTTAGAGTTAGGTCACACACACTCCTAAAACTTAAATGCAGTAGTTTAACTTAAAACATTTAAGAAAAACTTTAAAGTAAGGAAGGGTTTAAATGCACCGGGGCTTGCCTTGGATGGCAAAAAAGAGCAGACTCGGGGTAGGTATAGGTGTCGGAGCTCGGGGTTGCCTCGGGGACAGATCCTTCGGTGGCTACCTCGACTTCAGGGCCTTCTTCGTCAACTATACGGATGCAATGATGAATGCTCATGAGAATGATGATATGGACTTACGGTGCAAGACAATACCACTGATTCTAGATTACTCTTAGGCAAGGCATAATCGGAATCTAGATTGAGCATAAAAGGTAACCATTTCTTCCTTAAGCAATATTGATTAAGCTAGACCTTATTATAATTATCCTAAGCATCATCTAAACATAGCATCACAAACATCATAGACCAAAAGGGGTATGGGTCTATGAACATCAAGCAATCCAAAAGTCACATCACAGGGCATTCAACGCTAACCCTAATCACCTTTTTCTATTTCTTAATTATTTAAAAAGGTCATTTATGAAGGTGCTCCAAAAATTACCAAATTAATCCCATAAGTTCATTAGGGTACAAGTATATGGCAAAACAAATTTCATAATTTTTGGAGGTCATTAAGGTGCTCAATTAAATCTAGACATTTAATTAACAAAAGGCACTATTCATGAATTAAAATAAATGCTCAAAATCAACTTGCTCCAAAAGACTTCAAAATTTACCAGAGACTCAGGATGACACAACTAGCTTGAAAAATTTATCTCAAGATTTTGGAGCTATAAATCACTCTCCAAAAATACCAAAACCTTCATTTTTCAATTAAAAGGGGAATTTTTTACCTTTTCAAATTTTTGCACAAAACTCAAGTTTCATTATTTATAAAATACTTCAAAGCATAAAGAGTCTACCACAAAAAATTCAGAATTTTTGGATGCACACAGAAAATCATACAAAAAGAGAAAACAGAACATTATTCATATCTGAAAATAAAAAGGAAAAACAGGCACGGCGGCGCTCTGCTCGCCGGCGGCGACCCGAGCGCGGCGGCGCGCTTACGCCGGCCAACCTGGGCACTCCGCGGCAGAGCTGAGGGCACGGGAGGCAACAGGGAGCTCACCGGCGTTGATAGGGCAGCTCGGTGAGGGACGGGGATGACGGTGGAGGCGGTCGACGGTGACCGGCGGACGGCGAGCGGCGGCGACAGGCGTCCTGGCGACCCTGTGTAACAAACGGAGCCGGATGGGCCGGGGTTAGAGTCGCACGGGAGTAAGGAAGGTGATGCGGGGGTCGGAGGGAGATGATCAAGGCCGGAGACGGCGAATTTCACGAACCCGAGTTCGCCGGGTTCTCGCCGGAGATGACAACGACGATCAACGCCGGGCGATTGAGGGCGGTAGAGGTGAAATTGGAGGGTGGTGAAGCAGCACAAGAAACACGGCGGAGCTTTTGAGCTAGGTGGTTGAGCACGGGAGGCTCTGGCTGGTGCTGGCGACGGCGGCGGAGCTGAGTGGGGAAGCTCGGGCTCCGGCGGCCTTTTATAGGCGCGGCCAGGGGCCGGTAGAGGCCTCGGGGTGGTGTGGATGAGCACGGCGAGCGCGTGCGCACTCGATTGCGCTCTGGCGGGGGTGATGGCGTGCAGCGGGGCTCGGGCGTGTGCTCGCCGGCGATGGCCACGCGGCGGCGGCGCGCAGAGCTCTGTAGGGGACGGGAGCGAGGGTCAGCGCTCGCGTGCGGGCGCGGAGGGAACAAGGGGACAGCGCGACAGGTTGGAGGCGCGTGGGGAGCAGCCAGGCGCGCGGCACGCGCGACGCCGGCGGCTGGCCATGGCCGGGGCCCCCCCTACGCGAGGAAGAAGAACAGTAGACTAGGGTAGATTTTGACTTTGAGCAGTTTCAGAAATTTGTAAATTGCTCCCAAAACTTGAACTGTGCGACAAAAACTCCAAACATCAAAGTTGTTCAGAAAAATGAGATCTACAACTTTGTCAATATGAACATTTTCAAATTCCAAATAGTTTTTGAACAATATTTGAAAACAGAAAGGGGACACTTTTTCAACTTGATTCAAATCAAAATTACTCTGGATTTCAAACTGAAGCTTGAAAATCTTTATATATGAAAGTTGTTCCATTTGTCAAAACCTACAAATTTGCTATTATACACTTTCCTGAAACTCATTAGTTTTTGAACTCATTTTGAAAACTGAAAAAGGGAACAAAAGTTGGGGTTTAATGAATTTGAAATAACTCAATATTTTGTACAGAAACTTGAAAACTTGTGAATACCAAAGTTGTTTCTCTTTGACAGATCTACAACTTCGCTTTTTGGATCAACCTCAAATTTTGAATAATTTTGAATTACAAAAAGAGGGATAAAATCCAGGGTTTGGAAATCAGGGTTTTGCAAAGAGATTTGAAATCAAATTCTGATTTTTGAACTTTGGCCAACACAACAAAACTTCAAGACACCAAGGAACATGAATTGACACAAAGCTAGTCACAGAGATGAAATTACCATTTTGCCCTTGTAGAGAGAAGTGGGCTAATTAGGGTTTTTGCAATAGAGGTTTCACATAAAATGCTACACTTAGCAAAATGCATACACATGAAATCATGATCAAGATGCTTAAAGATGATAATGATGATATGTCAAGTTAATTACATGCTAAACACCAGAGGTGTTACAGCCTTCCCCCTAAAAGAAATCTCGCCCCGAGATTCTGCGTCTTAAGAAAGGACAAAGAAGGGATAAAGGCAAAACTTTACATCGACAGGGATTCGAGAAAGTCGGGGTAGTTCTTTGCTAAGAAGTCTTCAGATTCCCAGGTAGCTTCTTCTTCAGAGTGCTGGTTCCACTGGATTTTGTACCATCTTGTGGTGGTTCTTCGGGTAACACGATCCTTGTGATCCAACACGCGAACTGGATATTCCGAGTAGGATAGATCAGGCTCTAGCTCGACACTTTCAACTTCCACGACATGTTCTGGTACTCGGAGACACTTCTTGAGTTGGGAGACATGGAAAACATTGTGGACAGCGGAGAGATGATCGGGCAACTTCAGCTTGTAAGCTACCTTGCCACAACATTCCAAAATCTCAAACGGACCAATGTAGCGGGGTGCTAACTTTCCCTTGACTCCAAAACGAGTGACTCCTTTGGTTGGTGAGACCTTGAGATATACATAATCTCCAACTTGAAACTTCAGAGGTCGACGTCTCTTGTCAGCGTAGCTCTTCTGTCGAGATTGGGCAATCTTCATATTCTCTTGTATCTGCTTGACTTTCTCTTCCATATCTTTGACCAGGTCAACTCCAAAGAATTCTCTTTCTCCGGGCTCAGACCAACTGAGGGGTGTACGACAACGACGACCGTACAGTGCTTCAAAGGGTGCCATTTTGATGCTCTCTTGGTAACTGTTATTATAAGAGAACTCTGCCAAAGGCAAACAGTCATCCCAAGTATCTGCGAAGGTAAGAACACAGGCTCTCAACATGTCCTCCAGCACTTGGTTGACTCGCTCCGTTTGTCCATCAGTTTGAGGATGATAAGCTGTGCTATGTAAGAGCTTGGTTCCAAGCGAGGTATGGAACGCTTTCCAAAACTTAGCGACAAACTGGGTACCACGGTCAGAGACAATGGTCTTGGGTATGCCATGAAGTTTCACTATGTGGTTCTTGTACAAAGTGGCATACGTGGGGACGGTGTAACTGGTCTTCACTGGCAGGAAAGTGAGCTTGTTTGGTGAGTCGGTCCACGATTACCCAAATGGAATCAAAACCTTTCTGGGTCTTGGGTAGTCCATTGACAAAATCCATACTAATGTCGTCCCATTTCCAAGCGGGTACTGACAAAGGTTGCAATTCTCCTCCAGGCTTCATGTGTACTGCCTTGACTCTTTGGCAGGTATCACACTGAGCGACATACCGGGCAATCTCAATCTTCATTTTAGTCCACCAGAATCTCTGCTTTAAGTCTTGGTACATCTTGTTACTGCCGGGGTGAATAGAGAATCTGGTCAAGTGTGCTTCATCAAGGATTAACTGTCTCAATTCAGGCACCTTGGGAACTACTAGACGGTTCTTGAACCAAACAACTCCTACATCATCGATCCTGAAACAATCAGCCTTTCCGGTCTGGACCTTTTCGATGATGTGCTTGATTCCAGGGTTATCCTTCTGAGCAGCAATGACTTGATCCTTGATGGATGTTTCTATGCTGACATTGTTCAGGCTTCCTTGCGGGATCATTTCGATACCCATCCTTTCAAGTTCATGGCACAAGGAAAGATCATAGGGCTTCGTCGTCAGACAGTTGCAGTATGACTTGCGACTGAGGGCATCGGCAACTACATTTGCCTTACCAGGATGGTAATGTACTTCGAGATCATAATCTTTAATCAACTCAAGCCATCTTCTCTGCCTCATATTCAATTCTTCTTGAGTGAAGATATACTTTAGGCTCTTGTGATCCGTATACATATTACAGGTGCTGCCCAACAGATAGTGACGCCAAATCTTCAAGGCATGCACGACTGCTGCTAGCTCAAGATCATGGGTTGGGTAGTTTTCCTCATGTCGCTTAAGCTGTCGTGAGGCATAAGCGATTACTCGTCCTTCTTGCATCAAAACACAGCCCAAACCAGTACCAGATGCATCACAGTATACATCGAAGGGTTTCTCGATATCTGGTTGAGCTAGGACTGGTGATGTAGTTAGCAGTTTCTTCAAGGCTTGAAAGGCTTGCTCACAGGCTGGTGACCAAACGAAATCCACGGAATTCTTCAACAACTCTGTGATAGGCTTGGCGACTCTGGAGAAATCTGGGATGAAACGACGATAGTATCCAGCCATTCCCATGAAGCTGCGAACTTCGCGGACAGTGGTAGGTGGCTTCCAATCCAAGATATCTGCCACTTTTTCAGGGTCAACTGACACACCTTCAGCGGACAGGACATGACCAAGGAATTGAATTCGATCTAGCCAGAATTCGCATTTACTGAACTTGGCATACAGCTGGTGATCTCTGAGACGAGAGAGAACGATTCGAAGATGCTTGGCGTGATCTTCAGGAGTTCTTGAATAGACAAGGATGTCGTCAATGAACACGACTACAAATTTATCGAGCTCTGGCATGAACACAGAGTTCATGAGATACATGAAATGAGCGGGGCATTGGTCAAGCCAAAGGACATGACCAAGTACTCATATAGGCCGTATCTGGTGGTGAAAGCTGTTTTAGGAATGTCTTCTGGACGGATTTTTATTTGGTGATAGCCAGATCTGAGATCAATCTTGGAGAACACTCTGGCTCCAGATAACTGGTCAAAAAGAAGGTCAATGCGAGGCAAAGGATATTTATTCTTGATGGTGACCTCATTGAGCGGGCGATAGTCAACGCACAGACGAAGACTTTTGTCCTTCTTCTTCACAAAGATAGCAGGACAGCCCCAAGGAGATGAACTTGGGCGAATGAAACCCTTGTCCAACAAATCTTGCAATTGGATTTTCAGCTCTGCCAACTCTCTGGGAGGCATTCGATAAGCTCTACGGGATATGGGAGCAGTCCCGGGCTTTAGCTCTATGGCAAACTCAACATCACGGTCAGGAGGTAGACCAGGTAGTCTTCTGGAAAGACATCAGGGAACTCACAGACCACAGGGAATATCCTCGGATCCCGGAACATAGGTAGCATTTAGCTGTGTGGTTGCTGGTTTTGAGGCATAGGAAGTTGGAGAAGGAGTTTGGAGGTGCTGTTAGGAATCCACTCTCACAACTCTATTCAAGATGTCGATCATGGCTTTATACTGACACATCCAATTCATGCCTAGGATGACATCTATCTCTGATCTTTCACACTATCATGGTGGTAGGGAAGCATGTTCCCAACATCACTGGTATACTGCGAACCACTTCTTTAGTATTATACGCCCTCCAGGCGAAAAATGCAAAACTTTCTTTTAACTCCCCAATGGACATGTCATGCTTGAGACAAAGGTGCGACTGATGAAAGAATGCGATGCACCAGAATCAAACAAGACAACTGCAGGATGATTGGCAACGGGAAACCTACCGATCATGACGGGCTCCCCTTCTGGGATGTTCTGACGGTGGTGAAGTAGACTTGCCCGTGCTTCTTGACAAACTTGCCCTTCTGGACGTGCTGCTGCGGTGCACGGTGCTGCTGCTGTGATCCTCCAGGGCCTTTCTGTGCATACTGGGCATTCTTCTTGGGTTTTGGGCACTCGCGAGACCAGTGACCAACTTGGCCACAGTTGTAGCATGGTGGTTGTAAGCTGTTTGAGGGGTGGTGACACGAACACCTGGGGCGTTCGGCTGAGTGGCACTTTGCTGGTTGGCATTATGGTGGTGGCCGCGGTACGAACGACCACTTGCTGATGAGGGTATGGGGCACGGTTTTGGTGGTGGCTGGGGTGATAGATAATTCTTGGGCGCTTATGGTTGCTGGAGAAGCTGCTAGACCCAGCCTTCTTCTTCTTCTTCTCCTCCTGATACTGGCGGTTACTTTCCTCGAAAGCGACAGCACGGTCAACGACATCATGATAGGATCCGTTGAGGTTGTTGGATAGACCTCTGCGAATCTTAGGGTGCAGACCCCTGAGAAAACAATCTCTCTTCTTTTCCTCTGTGTTGACATAGTCGGAGGCATACTGGCTCAGGTGGTTGAACTGTCCCACGTACTGCATAACGGTGGAATCTTTCTGTTGCAGGGCCAGGAACTGATCCAACTTCATTTTCATCAATCCGAAGGGATGTGATGTGCTCTGAAAGCGGTGCGGAACTCTTCCCAGGTCAGCTGGTGACCTTCAGGCTGGGCAGCCAACAGGTTGGCATACCAGGCACTTGCGGGACCACGGAGCTGCTGAGAAGCGAACCGAGGCTTCTGGATCTCTGTGCAGTACAGAAGACTGAACTTCTGTTCCATGGTGCGTAACCAGTCGTCAGCCTCGAGGGTTCATCGGCCCTCGTGAAGACCGGTGGTCGGGTTTCAGTGAAGTCCACGTAGGTTGTCTCCTGGTTGTTGCGACGACCACGGTTGCCGTTGTTCTGCTGCCTTGGTTCTGAGCCATCAGGTTGGCAGCGGCGGCCAAGGCTGCAATGGCATCTGCCAGGGTAGCAGGAACTGGTGGAGGGTTTGGAAGGTTGGCACCTCCGGAACTTCCGGCTCCAGTGCGGGTGTTCACAGGCATCTGTTAAGAACTTGGGAACTTAGCATCCAAAGATTGATTTTGAACGAAACTGACTGATAAGATTCATTGATGCAAGGGTAGATAACTGATACAGAGGTTCGATAGATAACCACCGACTGACAAAGGAAAGGTACAAGACAAGATACAGACTCGACTAGACAGAAGACCAACTAACGCCCCAAACCTAGACTTAAGGCTTTAGGAGAGCAGATGGCACAGACACAACGAGTCTAGTCGTCATCGATGATGATCATGTCTTCATCGTCGTCTTCATCTTCGATGATGAGTTCGGGCTCTTCCTCCTCATCCTCGTCCTCGGTCTGGACATCTTCTGCAGGTTCCACTTCTTCATTCTGGTCTGGCTCATGTTCTACTTCAGGTTCCTCCACGACTCCGTCTTCAGGGTCTCCATACTGGGGTACCACGGGGTGGAGTTGATCATACAGCTGATGCACTTCCTCATGAAGCATATCATTGAACTGTTCAATCTGAGCTGTGTACTGCTGCAGTCCGTGGAGCTGGGCTCTGGTGACGTCCTCGCGGGTCCAAGCATCATTGCGCTGCTCGATAGCGCGAACCGTGTTCCGGTTGGCCTGCTCCAGGGAAGCTCGTGCCTCATAAAACTCCAGGCGGGAAAGGTAGAAGTCATGCTCCATGTTCTCCATCTCAGCCTTAAGATTCTTGATTTCTTCCTTCAGATTCTTGCGGGTGCGGCGGGGAAAGCGACGACGTTGGAAGATTCTCCAGTCTCCTCCCCAGCGCGTGGTGCCAGCTGGTGGCGTGCACGCCATTGGGTCCAGTCGACTTGCGAGCGGTGAACTTGATACGGGCCATGTCTGGATCAGATAGATAGAAGAGAAGCATAAGGCTAGCAAGAAAAGGTAAAGGCATACTAACCCAACGACTTAGACAGGAAGTTATTAACTTAAGTGATTATGACATGATGCATGATTCGTTCCTACGGAACAAGGCAATGCAACTACTAAGGTGAGGTACATAGGGCTTATACAAGTTGTCTTGCTACTAGTTGCCAAAGGCAAGATGAGATGAGAGAAGCAATTTGGACTCAAAATAGTCAAGTTTAGTTTTGGACTTAAAAACTTTTGAAGTTTTCGCAAAAAGATTGCAACGTCGTAGTGAGATGCTCCGATACCACTCTGTGACGTAACGGCCCTAATCCCATGGCCCACTGATCATTGTCAACCACTGACAGTTGATCCGTACAGCCAAGAGATTACGACCGGGTTCCGCCACTGGGCTACATCAGTGCCCGATGTCCGCAGGATCATCTCACAATTCAGTTACAATCTCTTGAACATTTGACAAATACATCGGAGTAAATAGCGGAAGACTTAAATAACAATAGTTTTACAAACCAGGGTTCAACATAAACTTAAAGTGAAGTTATTACAGACCATAGTTCAAATAGATAGAGTTGGCAGGGTAGCATATGACAACACTAAAAGATAAAGATACTTCACCCAGCCCGAGGGTGAATAATCACTCATCGGCCTCATCGGCCTTTTCCTGAACAACAGTCACACAGCAGGGTCCAAGGCATACTGAGGAATCTGCCATACCTGCAACATGGGTAAAAGAACCCTGAGTACAAAGGTACTCAACAAGACTTACCCGACTAAAGAAAAAGGGAGAAGACTCAGGAATGCAGGCTTAGGGTAGTCAAGGTAAGGCTTAAGCAAGATTCAAGTATTTTGCAGAAAAGCATTTTTTGTAACCTTATTTTATTTTGAAAGATTCGGTATTCCTCAATCTTCATCGTTCATGATTCATTTTACATTTCAAAACATTCCTAGTTGAGAACCACTCCCTGTTGACAGTCAGTGACTAAGTCTCCATAACCGAGGAGCAGCGTTAATCCGGATAAATAATACTCAGCTGAGGTCCCTATCCACACTGCATATGTAGCACCAAGCTTGCATATGCCAACTCGTCTCCCACGATTCCTCCAAGATTGGGCCCGGTCCTACGCCACCCGGAAGTACAGTACACCACTCCAAACCGGGACTTTAACCCACGTGGGTACATGCTACTTCCGCCATCTCTCCACTCCCAGTGCGCGGTTGTCGGTCCAATAAAGGATTCCTCGGAGCCGAAGCTTTCCGTAGTATGTGAATAGTTGCAAGTCTTAGTCAGCAGGCCCCATACAGGTGGTCCCTAAATTTTCCAGCCAGCGACAAGCACCTCGGGACTCTAACCAAGAGTACAGGTCCTGTCAGTTTTTCAACCCTGTCCCGGTTGGTGTCAACTGTTGAGTCCCGGACTACAACATGACGGCACCGTACGCAAGGACAACCTCTCCTTCCCATTGACTAAGTACGGATCAGATACTTAGCCAATGTGGAGTAAACCAGAAATTCCCAGTAAATATTCTTAAAGTGATCACACTTTTGAAATTGGCATTTTTATTGCAAAACTATCATATAGCATTGCTAAGCATTTTGCAAATAGTTTTTGAAAAGCAGGTATCGGGTGTATCATTGGTCAAGGTAGATAATGCATCAGATAGGATTTCACTCAACTCCTATCAACCTAATGCAATAATTTAACTCAAAGACATTTAAGGAAACATTTTATAATTCAAGGAAAGGGTTAAATGCACCGGGGCTTGCCTTGAATGGCAAAAAGGACAGGCTCGGGTCAGCAGTGCAGTTGACGGGGCTCGGGTTTGCCTCGGGGACAGATCCTTCGGTGGCTACCTCGACTTCAGGGCCTTCTTCCTCGGTCACTATACGTATGCAATGATGCATGCACATGAGTATGCCAGTATGAACAAAGTGCATAGGATAAACTAGAGTATAGCTTTGCAAAGTATGAGTGGTGGTTAAAGTGGTCAATAGATTACTTATCCCTTTTTAGCAATATTAACAAATTTAATTAAGCAACTTTTATTAAGCCTAAGTATGGACATAGCAAGGCATCACAAACATCATAGACCAGAGGGGTATGGGTCTATGAACATCAAGCAATCCAAAAGTCACATCACAGGGCATTCAACGCTAACCCTAATCACCTTTTTCTATTTTTCTTAATTATTTAAAAAGGTCATTTTATGAAGGTGCTCCAAAAATTACCAAATTAATCACATAAGTTCGTTATGGTATAAATAGATGGCAAAAACAATTTCATAATTTTGGAGGTCATTAAGGTGCTCAATTAAATCTAGTCATTAATTAACAAAAGGCACTATTTAGGAATTAAAATAAATGCCCAAAAATCAACTTGTTTCAAAAGACTTCAAAATTTCACCAGAGACTTGTCATGACATAACTAGCTCACAAAAAGTGATCTCATAATTTTTGGAGTTATAAATCTTTTTCTAAAAATCCAAAACCATCATTTATTAATTAAAAGGAGATTTTTCATTTTCGAATTTTTGCAGAAAAGTCAAGTTTTATATTTTTATAAAATACTTCAAGGTGTACAGAGTCTACCATCAAAATTTCAGAATTTTTGGATCAACACAGAAAATCACACAAAAGATGAAATCTGAACACTATTCACATGTTTGAAGAAAAATAAAACGGCACTGTTCTTCTCTCCCTCGCTCACCGGCGGCCCGCCGACGGCGGCGGCGCTGCTGCGCCGGCCTCTGCGGGCACTCCTCCGCGGCGAAACCGAGGGCATGGAGAGTTCAGGAGCTCACCGGCGTCGGTCGATTAGAGGACTCCGCGGTGAGGGATGAACGGAGGAGGGTGGTCGACGGTGACCGGCGGAAAGCTCACGGCGGCGATCGTCGACTCGGCGTTCCTGCGCGACACAAGCGACCGCAGGGGTCAGTCAGAGGCGCAAAGGAGCAAGGAAGGTGATGCGGGGGTCAGTGGAGGATGATCAAGGCCGGAGACGGCGAATTTTACGAACCCGAGCTCGCCGAACTCTTGCCGGAGATGGCAACGACGAGCTACGCCGGGCAAACGAGAGCGGTAGAGACCAAATTGGAGGGTGGGAAAGCTGCGCAAGAACACGGCGGAGCTCCTGAGCTAGATGGTTGGCTTGGGAAGCTCTGGAGTGGGGTGGCGACGGCGGCGGAGCTGAGGGAGAGAGGTCGGGCTCCGGCGGGCTTTTATAGGCACGGCCAGGGGCCGGTAGAGACCTCGGGGTTGCGCGGGAAGATTTGCGGGGGCATGCGCACTCGATTGCGCTCTGGCGGATAAGCTGGCGTGCAGCCGGGGCTCGGACGCAAGCTCACCGGCGATCGGCCACGCGGCGGCGACGCGCAGAGCACTGTAGGGGACGGGAACGGGGTCAACTGTGCGCGTGCGGGCGCGAAATGATGGTGGCGACAACGGCGACAGGCTGGAGGCAGGCGAGGAGCTGCCAACCACGCGGCACGCGCAGCGCCGGCGGGCTGGCCATGGCCGGGCCCCCCCCCTGTCGCTAGGAAGAAAGGAACAGTGTAGGGTGTAGGGTTTGACTTTTGGCTAGTTTCTGAATTTGCAAATTGCTCCCAAATTTGAACTGTGCGACAAAAACTCAAAACATCAAAGTTGTTCAGAAAAAAGAGATCTACAACTTTGTCAATAAGAACATTTTCAAAATCCAAACAGTTTTTGAACAATATTTGAAAACAGAAAAGGGACACTTTTGAAGTTTGAATCAATTCAAAATTACTTTGAATTTTAAACTAAACTTGAAAATCTGCAAATATGAAAGTTGTTCCTTTTATCAAAACCTACAACTTTGCTATTATACACTTTTCCAGAAACTCATTAGTTTTTGAACTAATTTTGAAAACTGAAAAGGGAACAAAAGTTGGAGTTTGAATGAATTTGAAATAACTCAAAACTTTGTACTGCAACTTGAAAATTTGTGAATACCAAAGTTGTTTCTCTTTGACAGATCTACAACTTTGCTTTTTGGACCAATCCCAAATTTTGAATAATTTTTGAATCACAACAAGAGGGATAAAATCCAGGTTTGGAAATCAGGGTTTTGCAAAGAGATTTGAAATCAAATTCTGATTTTTGAACTTTGGCCAACACAACAAAACTTCAAGACACCAAAGGAACAAGGATTACACAAAGCTAGTCACAGAGATGAAATTACCATTTTGCCCTTGTAGAGAGAAGTGGGCTAATAAGGGTTTTTGCAATAGAGGTACTTCACATAAAATGATACACTTAGCAAAATGCATACACATGAAATCATGATCAAGATGCTTAAAGATGATAATGATGATATGTCAAGTTAATTACATGCTAAACACCAGAGGTGTTACAGCCTTCCCCCCTAAAAGAAATCTCGCCCGAGATTCTGCGTCTTAAGAAAGGACGAAGAAGGGATAAAGGCAAAACTTTACATAGACAGGGATTCGAGAAAATCGGGTAGTTCTTGCTAAGAAGTCTTCGATTCCCAGTAGCTTCTTCTTCAGAGTGCTGGTTCCACTGGATTTTGTACCATCTTGTGGTGGTTCTTCGGGTAACACGATCCTTGTGATCCAACACGCGAACTGGATACTCAGTGTATGACAGATCTGGTTCTAGCTCAACGCCTTCAACTTCCACGACATGTTCTGGTACTCGGAGACACTTCTTGAGTTGGGAGACATGGAAAACATTGTGGACAGCGGAGAGATGATCGGGCAACTTCAGCTTGTAAGCTACCTTGCCACAACATTCCAAAATCTCAAACGGACCAATGTAGCGGGGTGCTAACTTTCCTTTGACTCCAAAACGAGTGACTCCTTTGGTTGGTGAGACCTTGAGATATACATAATCTCCAACTTGAAACTTCAGAGGTCGACGTCTCTTGTCAGCGTAGCTCTTCTGTCGAGATTGGGCAATCTTCATATTCTCTTGTATCTGCTTGACTTTTCTCTTCCATATCTTTGACTTTGACCAGGTCAACTCCAAAGAATTCTCTTTCTCCGGGCTCAGACCAACTGAGGGGTGTACGACAACGACGACCGTACAGTGCTTCAAAGGGTGCCATTTTGATGCTCTCTTGGTAACTGTTATATAAGAGAACTCTGCCAAAGGCAAACAGTCATCCCAAGTATCTGCGAAGGTAAGACACAGGCTCTCAACATGTCCTCCAGCACTTGGTTGACTCGCTCCGTTTGTCCATCAGTTTGAGGATGATAAGCTGTGCTATGTAAGAGCTTGGTTCCAAGCGAGGTATGGAACGCTTTCCAAAACTTAGCGACAAACTGGGTACCACGGTCAGAGACAATGGTCTTGGGTATGCCATGAAGTTTCACTATGTGGTTCTTGTACAAAGTGGCATATGTGGGACGGTGTAACTGGTCTTCACTGGCAGGAAGTGAGCTTGTTTGGTGAGTCGGTCCACGATTACCAAATGGAATCAAAACCTTTCTGGGTCTTGGGTAGTCCATTGACAAAATCCATACTAATGTCGTCCCATTTCCAAGCGGTACTGACAAAGGTTGCAATTCTCCTCCAGGCTTCATGTGTACTACTGCCTTGACTTTTGGCAGGTATCACACTGAGCGACATACCGGGCAATCTCAATCTTCATTTTAGTCCACCAGAATCTCTGCTTTAAGTCTTGGTACATCTTGTTGCTGCCGGGGTGAATAGAGAATCTGGTCAAGTGTGCTTCATCAAGGATTAACTGTCTCAATTCAGGCACCTTGGGAACTACTAGACGGTTCTTGAACCAAACAACTCCTACATCATCGATCCTGAAACAATCAGCCTTTCCGGTCTGGACCTTTTCGATGATGTGCTCGATTCCAGGGTTATCCTTCTGAGCAGCAATGACTTGATCCTTGATGGATGTTTCTATGCTGACATTGTTCAAGCTTCCTTGCGAGATCATTTCGATACCCATCCTTTCAAGTTCATGGCACAAGGAAAGATCATAGGGCTTCGTCGTCAGACAGTTGCAGTATGACTTGCGACTGAGGGCATCGGCAACTACATTTGCCTTACCTGGATGGTAATGTACTTTGAGATCATAATCTTTAATCAACTCAAGCCATCTTCTCTGCCTCATATTCAATTTTCTTGAGTGAAGATATACTTTAGGCTCTTGTGATCCGTATACATATTGCAGGTGCTGCTAACAGATAGTGACGCCAAATCTTCAAGGCATGCACGACTGCTGCTAGCTCAAGATCATGGGTTGGGTAGTTTTCCTCATGTTGCTTAAGCTGTCGTGAGGCATAAGCGATCACTCGTCTTCTTGCATCAAAACACAGCCCAAACCAGTACCAGATGCATCACAGTATACATCGAAGGGTTTCTCGATATCTGGTTGAGCTAGGACTGGTGATGTAGTTAGCAGTTTCTTCAAGGCTTGAAAGGCTTGCTCACAGGCTGGTGACCAAACGAAATCCACGGAATTCTTCAACAACTCTGTGATAGGCTTGGCGACTCTGGAGAATCTGGGATGAAACGACGATAGTATCCAGCCATTCCCATGAAGCTGCGGACTTCGCGGACAGTGGTAGGTGGCTTCCAATCCAAGATATCTGCCACTTTTTCCAGGGTCAACTGACACCCTTTCGGCGGACAGGACATGACCAAGGATTGAATTCGATCTAGCCAGAATTCACATTTACTGAACTTGGCATACAGCTGGTTGATCTCTGAGACGAGAGAGAACGATTCGAAGATGCTTGGCGTGATCTTCAGGGGTTCTTGAATAGACAAGGATGTCGTCAATGAACACGACTACAATTTATCGAGCTCTGGCATGAACACAGAGTTCATGAGATACATGAAATGAGCGGGGCATTGGTCAAGCCAAAAGACATGACCAAGTACTCATATAGGCCGTATCTGGTGGTGAAAGCTGTTTTAAGGAATGTCTTCTGGACGGATTTTTATTTGGTGATAGCCAGATCTGAGATCAATTTTGGAGAACACTTTGGCTCCAGATAACTGGTCAAAAGAAGGTCAATGCGAGGCAAGGGATTTTATTCTTGATGGTGACCTCATTGAGCGGGCGATAGTCAACGCCAGAGCACTGTAGGGGACGGGAGGGGTCAACTGTGCGCGTGCGGGCGCGAAATGATGGTGGCGACAACGCGACAGGCTGGAGGCAGGCGAGAGCTGCCAACCACGTGGCACGCGCAGCGCCGGCGGCTGGCCATGGCCGGGCCCCCCCCCCGTCGCTAGGAAGAAGAGGAACATTGTAGGGTGTGGGTTTGACTTTTGGCTAGTTTTTGAATTTTGCAAATTGCTCCCAAAATTTGAACTGTGCGACAAAAACTCAAAACATCAAAGTTGTTCAGAAAAGAGATCTACAACTTTGTCAATAAGAACATTTTCAAAATCCAAACAGTTTTTGAACAATATTTGAAAACAGAAAAGGGGACACTTTTGAAGTTTGAATCAATTCAAAATTACTTTGGATTTTAAACTAAACTTGAAAATCTGCAAATATGAAAGTTGTTCCTTTTATCAAAACCTACAACTTTGCTATTATACACTTGTCCAGAAACTCATTAGTTTTGAACTAATTTTTGAAAACTGAAAAGGGAACAAAGTTGGAGTTTGAATGAATCTGAAATAACTCAAAACTTTATACTGTAACTTGAAAATTTGTGAATACCAAAGTTGTTTCTCTTTGACAGGTCTACAACTTTGATTTTTGGGACCAATCCCTCATTTTGAATAATTTTTGAATCACAACAGAGGGATAAAATCCAAGGTTTGGAAATCAGGGTTTTGCAAAGAGATTTGAAATCAAATTCTGATTTTTGAACTTTGGCCAATCACACAAAACTTCAAGACACCAAAGGAACAAGGATTACACAAGCTAGTCACAGAGATGAAATTACCATTTTGCCCTTGTAGAGAGAGTGGGCTAATAAGGGTTTTTGCAATAGAGTACTTCACATAAAAAGATACACTTAGCAAAATGCATACACATGAAATCATGATCAAGATGCTTAAGATGATAATGATGATATGTCAAGTTAATTACATGCTAAACACCAGAGGTGTTACATTAAGACCTGTTCGCCACCGGGCTACATCAGTGCCCATGTCCGCAGGATCATCTCACAATTCGGTTACAGCATTGCATACTTTTACAAATAACATCGGAATAATGAGCGGAAGACTTAATAACATTAGTTTTTACAAAACAGGGTTCCAAATAGATTTAAGGTGCAGTTTTACAAACCAAGTCTTGATAATAGAAATAGACAAGGCAACATAGTGGAGAACAGCAAAGATACTTATAATCACCCAGCCCGGGTGTACAACTAATCTTCGGCCTCATCGGCATCTTCCTGGACGATGGTCACGCAGCAGGTGCAAGACACATCGGAGACTCTGTCATACCTGCAGCATGGTAACAAACCCTGAGTACTGGGGTACTCAACAAGACTTACCCGACTAAAGAAAAAGGGAGAAGACTCAGGAATGAGAGGCTTAGGGTAGTCCAGGTAAGGCTTAAGCAGATCAAGTATTTTGCAGAAAAGCATTTTTGTAAACCTTATTTTATTTTGAAAGATTCAGTATTCCTCAATTCTTCATCATTCATGATTCTTTTTACATTTCAAAACATTCCTAGTTGAGAACCACTCTCCGTTGACATTCAGTGGACCAAGTCTCCATAACCGAGGAGCACCGTTAATCCGGATAAATAATACTCAGCTGAGGATCCCTATCCACACTGCATATGTAGCACCCAGCTTGCATATGCCCACTCGTCTACCACGATTCCTCCAAGATTGGACCGGTCCTACGCCACCCGGAAGTACAGTCCCACTCCTTTCCAGGTACGACGACCACGTGGGTACATGCTACTTCCGCCATCTCTCCTCGCACTCCCGCGGCGGTTGTCGGTCCCATATCGGATTTCTCGGAGCCAGAGCTTTCCGAAGTATGTGAATAGTTACAAGTCTTGACCAGCAGGCCCCCATACGGATGGTCCCTAATTTTCCAGCCAGAACTATACCTTGGTCATATCTCACCAAGCGTAATAGTCCTGTCAGTTTTTCAACCCTGTCCCGTCGGTGTCAACTGTTGAGTCCCGGACTACAACATGACGGCACCGTACGCTCGGACAACCTCTCCTCGCTATTGACTAGGTACGGATCAGATACCTAGCCAACATCCGGGAGTAAGACCAAAATCCCATAAACATTCCTTAAGTGATCACACTTTTGAAATTGGCATTTTATTGCAAAGTCTAATTCAATAAGCATTGCTAAGCATTTTTCAAATACTTTTGAACAGCAGGTATCAGGTGTATCAGTGGTCAAGGTGGATAGTGCATCAATTAGGATGCACACCAACTCCTATAAACCTAATGCAATAATTTAACTCAAAAGCATTTAAGGAAATCATTTTATAAATTCAAGGAAGGGTTAATGCACCGGGGCTTGCCTTGAAGAGCAAAGACAGCTGGCTCAGGGTTGAGGTGCAGAGTCGAAGCTCGGGTAACCTCAGGGACAGGTTCGTCGGCGGCTGCCTCGATCTTGACTCCTTCTTCGGTGACTATACGAATGCAATGATGCATGCACATGAGTATGCTAGCATGAGCACTGCAAAACAGGACATACAACATGAACCCTAATCACATTCTCTATTTTCCTTAATTATTTAAAAGGTCATTTTATGAAGTTGCTCCAAAAATTACCAATTAATCACATAAGTTCATTATGGTGTAGATAGATGGCAAAACAAATTTCATAATTTTTGGAGTCATTAAGGTGCTCAAATAATTCCAGACATTAATTAACAAAAGGCACTATTTAACAATTAAAGATAAATGCTCAACAATCAACTTGTTCTAAAAGACTTCAAAATTTCACCAGAGACTAAACATGGCATAGGAAGCTCACAAAATTAGTCTCATGATTTTTGGAGTTATAAATAATTTTCTAAAAATCCAAAACTATCCATTTATTAATTAAAAGAGGGATTTTACATTTTTAAATTCTTGCAGAAAAGTCAAGTTTCATATTTTTATAAAATACTACACAGTGCAAGGAGCATACCATAATTTTATCAGGATTTAAGGAACAACAGATTAATTCACACAAAAAAGAGAAAACAGAACACTATTCACATCTTTCAGAAAAAGAAAGAGCACTGTGCTCCTTCTATGAAGGGCTCGGCGAATCGCACGGGCTCGGGCGAATCGCGCGGGGCTCGGCAAATGGGCTCGGTCGAGACGGGCTCGGTCGAGACGGAAAGCGAGCGTCCGTCCGAGGCCTGACTGGAGGCTCGGGCGAAACGGAGTGGAAGCAGAGACCGGAGGCTTCGGGTGCTTACCAGGGTCGGAGGCAGGGCTCGAGGGTGTGGCTCGGGAACGTGCTCGAGGGTGAGGCTCGAGGCTGAGGCTCGACACGTGCTCGAGGGTGAGGCTCGAGGCTGAGGCTCGACACGTGCTCGAGGGTGAGGCTCGAGGAAGGAGACGACCGCGGCGGCACTCCGGCGAGTCGGCGATCCTGCAAACACACGAGACCGCAAGGGCCTGGTTAGAGTCGCGCGGAGCCGGAAGCTGACACAGGGTTCAGGGAAGATGATCGTGGCCGGAGAGGGAGTATTTGACGAACCCGAGTTCACACCGGGTTTCCGCCGGAGATGGAAATGGGGTTACGCCGGCGATTGGAGGCGGGGAGGTGAAATTAAGAGTGGGGAAGCTTCGCACGAGCTCAAGGCGGAGCTTTCGGGCTAGGTGGTTGAGCGGCGGAGGGTCTGGAGTGGGCTGACCACGGTGGCGGAGGTGGGTGGCTTCTCCGGCCAGCCGGTGGTGGCCTTTATAGGCGCGGGCAGGGACGGATGGGTGTCGCGCGGGCGCGAATAAGCTCGGGCGAAGCACGCGCACTCGATTGCACGCTGCAGCGGGGCAGGAGCGTTGCCCAGGGGCCGGGCGCAGCTCGCCGGCGTTTGGACACGCGGCGGCGGCGAACTGGGAGCAGTGGGGGACGGGGCGGAGGTCAACTGGCGCTCGTGCGGGGGCGGCATGATGGCGCGGGCGCAGGCGACAAGTCGGGGGCAGTCGTGCGGCTGCCAGGCGTGCGGCGTGCGCAGTTCCGGCGCGCGGCCATGGCCGGCCCCCCCCCCTCTACGGTGAGGAAGATGAACAGGGCTATGCCCTAGGGTTTGACTTTTGGCTGATCTCTGTATTTTGCAAATTACTTCCAAAACTTGAACTGAGCAGCAAAAACTCAAACACAAAAACCAAAGTTGTTCAGAAAAAGAGATCTACAACTTTGTCAAAAGAAAATTTTCAAAATCCAAATAGTTTTTGGACCACATTTGAAAACAGAAAAGGGAACACTTTTGGGATTTGAATAAATTCAAAATTACTTTTGATTTTACTTGAAAGTTGGAAATCTGCAATTATGAAAGTTGTTCCTTTTATCAAAACCTACAACTTTGCTAATATACCCTTTTTCTGACTCATAGTTTTTAAATAAATTTTGAAAACTGAAAAGGGGACAAAACTGGAATTTGAATGAATTTGGATTTACTTCAAACTTTGTACAGAACTTGAAAATTTGTAAATACCAAAGTGGTTTCTCTTGGCCAGATCTACAACTTTGCTTTTTGGACCAACCTCAAATTTTGAATAATTTTTGAATTACAAAAGAGGGATAAAATCCAGGGTTTGGAAATCAGGGTTTTGCAAAGGGATTTGAAATCTGATTTTGATTTTTGAACTTTGGCCAACACAACAAAACTTCAAGACATCCAACTGAACAAGAATTACACAAAGCTAGGCACAGAGGTGAAAATTACCATTTTGCCTTATAGGAAGATTTGGGCTTTTAGGGTTTTTGAAAAGAGATTGCTACACAAGTACTAAGCAACATAAATGCAAGGCAAGATGATTAATGACTAATGATGGTGACATGTCAGGTTAATTACAGTTAAACACCAGAGGTGTTACAGGTGGCGAGCGCCACCCCCTACTGGCGGGGCGGCCGCCGCTCCCTGGCCGTTGGATGAACCGCCTCTGCTTCAACGGCATCCAGGTGGTTGTCCAAGGCGGTTTGGAGGTCGGTTGCATGTCCTAGCAACCGACATTCAGCCTTGATCCACGCCACTCCTCCCTGAGCCGTCTGATGCCACTGACCTAGTGACCAAGGGCCAGGATTTGGCTGGGGGGTCACACGGATCGGTGACGTGGCAGGGGGTGACACTTGGGCCAACCCAAGTGGCGGGCGCCACTTAGAGGTGGCGGGCCACCTAGGGGTGGCGGGCGCCACCCTCCTTAGGCCCATTTGGGCCCTGCTGAGTGGGCTTGGCCTCTGGTGGGTTCATATGTCCAAATTTGGTTCAAATCCTGCATCAAATAGAATTCTATGGACATGTGGAATTTGGTTAGTTTGAAACCTATTGACTACATTTCATGCCTTTTTGGTGGACTTTAGGGTCAATGTTGATGCTAAAACAGGTGTTTTAAGTACCGTCACAAGCTCCCCCAAGCTAACCTGTGCTCGTCCTCGAGCAACAATGAGGTTTAAGCATTGAGCATGAAATGGATAGCAACTTAAGATGTTTGCAAGTGCATATTGTATAGTGAAAATAACTTAGCATATATCATTAATCATAGCAATGTGGGGCTTATAGCTTTTCACTTCAAACAGCAAGAGTGAAATAAAGCAGTAGATAGGAAACTTTTATCTTGCTTAGGTTTGACTAGGATTCTGTCTGGAGTTTTTTCAAGGTTTTCATAAGATAACAACTTGCTTAAGTCCTCCAAGATTCACTCAATCACTCAATGGTGTTTAAATCCTCACTTAGGCCAAAATGTAGCCTCTCCTATTTCTAAAGAATGATATGTGGAGTTATAGGTAGGCTAAGAACCATGAGCATATTGCCTGATGTTTATTGCTAAGCTAGACACTCAGATCATAAGGAGCAGCAAAATCATAAAAATGATCAAGAAGTGCATGTGTGGTTTATGTGGAAGTGTATAGAGAGGTATTTTATAATCCTTCCTAGTTAATTTCTGGGGTCTAGAGCTAATGATAATTCTCTCTTTTTTTGATACATAGTGAGTAGACAAAAGATGTGTCCTCACATTTACTTAGGACATAGTCCCTCTCTTGAGCTACTTTGCTCACTTTTTTTCACAGGACATAGTCCTTTTTTGAGCTACTTTGCTCGTTTTTCTCTCTCTCTTTTAGCTCTAGATTTCCCCAGACATCTATAGGAAAGGATTTTTGAAATGAAAAGGGAAAGGGAGAGAAATGCTTATTCCCAGTGTAGGAATAGCATAAGGCTAGCAATGGGATGTTTGGCAGGGTATTGCATATCTCCGGTGTAGAGAATAAGCAATTATTTGGTGGTTGCAAACTTCCAAAGTGGAAAGTAGGCAAATTATGGTGGGTGTACGTGAATCTTGATTCAAAAATATGATAAGCTTCTCTACTAAGATCTATGAGGTCTAACAAGCTCAACTCAAACAAAGCTCTTTGTGGTTTTGACTAATGACTAACAAATATTTGGCTGGGTGGGATGGGATAAAATCTAGGAAACTTTTAGCAAGGTTTTTATAATTTTTAAAAGAAATCCTCTAGATTAAGTCCTAATTTCACCTTAACAAGTTTAAAGAATTACTCCATTTCTTACTAACTTTATTCACTAAGCATGATTTCAGTTAAAGCATGTGCAACCCACAAAAGCTACAACTTAGATAAGACTAGTCATTCAAACCATAACAATAGCATTTGTATGACATATTTCAAATCTTATTCAGGTTTCAACTTGTTTAAGCAGATTTTATCAATTTTATTCATGGAGTGGTTATTTAGGTAAGCTTGTGACATTCAAAAGATATAGAATTTAAGAACTGAATGTAAGGTGTATGTTTTGAGACATACCTTATTGGAGCGGGAGTCTCCCCAAGCTGGCTTCTTGCTTGGTGAAAGATCTTCTTCTTCTCAGTCGGAGCTCTTGTTCTCATTTTATTAAAAGGAAACTATCTAATGTTGTAAAAAGGGAAACTATCCTATTTGATATTTTATTATTCTAGCTAAGTTAACATATACCTATGCATATAACTAATGATAACTGGTGAATTTTTTTAGTTACATGCATGACATATGTTATTTATTGAAAAAGGGAAATTTGAAGGGAAATAAAAATTAAAAGTAAAAACCATACCTTAGGTCCATGGAGTTTCATCCTTATCGGGTGGATCTTCTTCCTTGGGCACTTCTTCTCTTAGTACTCCATCGGGTTCTTCTTCTTTTGGCACCTCTCCTTTGTTATGTGAATTACAAAACTCAGGAGGAGGTGGTTCTTTCTTTCTGCTCCACCCTGTTCTTGGGCGCCTCTTCTTGGTACGAACGGTTTTTGCTTCCTGCATGTTAGCGGCATATGCGGGACCACGGGAAAAAGAGAATATTTCCTTTCTCCCTCCTAATGTCATTTGAATTTACCACTTCCCACATATATGCAGGCATCAACAGTGTTCATGAAGGGTCTACCCAAATTAAAGGCACATCTTTCCTATTTCCCATATCTAGTATTATGAAATCAGTAGGAACATAGGAGCCTCTAATATGAACAGGTAAATCATTAACTATTCCTTCTACATAGCAAGTGGATTGATCAGCTAGCACAACATAGGCAGATGTGGATGACATGGGTGGAAAGAATGAGTTTTCATAAAAATCTTTAGATAAATGTTCACACTCGATCCTAAATCACACATGGCATTTTTAAAGACTTCACGAAAGAAGATTGAGCATCTAATTATGGGACTACCAGGATCACCCTTTTAACAGTCATGGTTTGATCTTCATAATAGTTAAAATATTTTATTTCAACCATGTTTGCAGTTTCCATGTCAGGTTTAGCAGAAATTTTGCCAGTTTCGAAAGATGGTATGATAGCAGCAATTTGAGCTAATTGGGTTTCTAACATCTTATTAAAGCTAAGTTGATTTTTCAGAGCAGATGAGAAATCTTCCAATTTAGCATTTATATTCTCAAGGGCTTTATCATTCGACATTAATTTTCTTATTCAAAAATTCAGTAGTTCTACCTTGTGAGTAAACTAAATTCTTTAAGAACGAGAAATCATCATAATTATGAAAATTAGGGCGAGGGAATGAATTGTTACCTTGAGGATTGGAGTACTGATTCCATCCTTGATTCTGTTGACGGAAACCGTTACTGTTGTTGATGAAGTTCAAATCTTTCATGTAGCTCGGGCAGTGGTTCCCAGAATGTCCGTTTCTCCACAGACTTCACAAGTCATGTAGGATTCCAGATATGGACCTCTCTTGTTGGTTCATCTTCTCACAGCTGTCCAGCTTCTTTGCCAGCAGGTCCATCTTGGCCATGATCATGTCGGCCTCCTTAAGGGAATGCATACCTCGCTTACGGGGCTGCAGTCTCTCGTCATTCCATCCTTGGTTCGACACCATCTTCTCTATGAAGCCCTTAGCATCTGCAACATTCAGAGAAAAGAATGCACCGCGGAGACGCATCCAAATGGCTTCTAGAGAGTGGGGTTAGGCCACGGTAGAAGTTCTGGATCAATAGCCAGTCCTCCATGCCATGGTGCAGACAAGCAGCGACGTACTCTTGCAACCTCTCCCAAGCTTCGGGAATAGATTCCTCGGCTTGTTGCGTAAGCTTGAGATTTTGTTGCGAAGAGCGTTCGTCTTGCCCATCGGAAGAATTTAGCGAGAAAAGCATTGGAACACTTGTCCCATGTGTCTACAGCGTTGCGATCGGTATAGAACCTTTCTTCGCTTTCCTCTAGCAAAGAGAAAGGAAAGAGACGAAGACGGATGGCTTCTGGGTTATCCCCTTAATGGTTGAAGTGCCGCAAATCTCCAGGAATTGTTGAGGTGAGCATTGGCATCCTCATGAGCCTTGCACAAAACGGGCTAGCTTGGACCATCGTGATCAGAGCCGGTTTCAACTCAAATTGAGGTTGGCATCGATCCACGTCTGGTCCTATCGCTACATTAGCGGCAGAAGGAGCAGAAAAACTCACGAATGGTCTTGTTGGCCATCGTGAAGATAGAACGAGATAAGAGAAAAAGTTGAAGAAGATGAAGAAAAATATAAGAAGAACTAAAGAAAGAAAGAATGGGTAAGAATGGATTCGCTAAGCAGGAGCTTCAGCGAAGATAAATTCGACCCGGACTCAACCGATACAACCGATATGCCTTCCCCGGCAACGGCGCCAGAAATGCTTGTTGGTAGTTCTTAGGCTACAACCTAGGATAGGGTAACTAAAGTAGCTATCTACTAATGCCGGGGGTTGTCAGTCCGACACTAGTAGGAGCTAGCTAGCGAGAATGCAATCTACCAGGAGAGATTCTGCAAGCGCACAGAACTATCGTAGTAGCACTTCGCCTGGGAGTACAGGTGTCGATTTATTTGATCCCAGGGAAGGCTAGGGTGGTGTCTGAGTTGAGTCAAGGAGGGATGAGAGCGAGAAAAGAAGAAAAGGGAAAAAGCGGAAAAGAGGCTAGAAAGAATATATGGATGGCTAGGTAAGGATGATATGGATGGCTAAGGTTAAGGTGGAATGGATAGGTAGATAGAGGGTAACTAAGGTTAACTATAACTACTAACTACTAACTACTCCTAGATAACTACAAAGCAAGATAACTACGAAGCAGACAGTTACGAAGCAAGGCAGGCAAAAGACAATAAAGCAACTAGTTGAGTAAAGCTTTATCCTATCTTGTCAAGTATCGAGGCGTACTAGCCTTTACCACTTACTTAGGTAACGCTAGCACAACGAGCTTACTGTTAAACTGGGCCAACTACGTGGTGGAATTCAAGGCGCACAGGGCTATCACCACCTGCTTGCTACCATAGCTATCCGGGGGTCCAGCCGTATCTGAAGATAAGTCTATAACTAAGCACCACGCTTAACTATATTCTAACTATCTCTACCCTAGCTTTGAATAGAGACACCCTTTCGGACGTCGAGCAAACACTGACTAATAAGATAAACTAAACTAACTAAGCAAACCTATTGCAAAGATCAACACTAAGCTCACTAGAGATTAACTACTATGGCTAAGTGATTTGATATAAGGATAGCTAGGCACTCAAGCAATCAATCAAGTATACCACCAATACTGATAAGTAGAATAAAGTAATACTTGAAATGATAAACTAGACTATAGTAAGTGCTTGAGTACAAGAGCAAAACAACTGGATGACGAAGCTCTTATGAAGGAAAAATTCCCAGCTCCGCTCGAGAACCGATCACTCGCACGTCTCTACTCTTGAGCTAAGCCTTGAGCAGCGCTACCGCGAGGGCGAAGATGCCTTGCTCTACTAGCTACCTACTTTCCTAAGCTCTCTAAGCTTCTAACCTAACTCTCACTTGCTTGCTTCTCTTGCTTTGCTTCTCTTGAAGTGTGGGATATGAGGGATATGAATGAAGTGATGCCGCAGGGGGGTATTTATAGCCCAAATGAGTGAGGGGGGTTCTTATAGTGGGCAGCCAACTGACCTAGGGTTAGGTCAGGTGGCGGGCGCCACCCCCTACTGGCGGCCGCCAGCTCCCTGGCCGTTGGATGAACCGCCTCTGCTTCAACGGCATCCAGGTGGTTGTCCAAGCGGTTTGGAGGTCGTTAATGTCCTATCAACCGACATTCAGCCTTGATCCACGCCCTCTCCCCTAGCCGTCCGATTCCACTGACCTAGTGACCAGGGCCAAGATTTGGCCTTGGGGGGTCACAACGGATCGGTGACGGCAGGGGGTGACACTGGGCCAACCCAAGTGGCGGGCGCCACTTAGAGGTGGCGGGCGCCACTAGGGGTTGCGGGCGCCACCCCCCTTAGGCCCATTTGGGCCCTGCTGAGTGGGCTTGGCTCTGGTGGGTTCATAGTCCAAATTTGGTTCAAAATCCTGCATTCAAATAGAATGATTCTATGGACATGTGGAATTTGGTTAGTTTGAAACCTATTTGACTACATTTCATGCCTTTTTGGTGGACTTTAGGGTCAAATGTTGATGGTAAAACAGGGTTTAAGGAACGTCAACAGAGGGTCTCTTGAGTCTGTGTCTTGTCTTCTTCAATAAAGCTTCGAGATCCTCAACGTAGTTATTCGGAAGTTGGAAACCAGTCATACATCACACCCTACATAAGATAAAAGATAAACAAAGACGGGTGGGTAAGTCTGTTTGAGTAGAGATAAACAATCAGTTGCATTCTCAGATGTGTTAAAGTTAAATGATATGTTCTAGCTACCGTTTTAATGCTGCTAATGCAATGTCCTAATAGAGTTCATAATGATTTGAATAAAAATCTAGGTACCATCCCTAATTGAATTGATGTGTTCTCCGGCAACGGCGCCAGAAATGTTTGTTGACAATCCTTAAGGGAATCACCCTAAGAATGAAACCCATAAGCAATAACCTAGTGAAGGTACTAAGGAGTGTACGGGACACTACTAGCATCACTTAACGTCAAGTTGTCATCCCCAACTGAAGTAGTAGTGTGATTATATCAGAGCACTGGATCTAAAGATAAATATTTACCCGCAAGCGCAGGATAAATACACCTGTTGTAGAAGCATTTCACCCAAGCTAGTCTCAGGTATCGTTATTTATACTTAGCCTAGAGACTAATCAATTCCAAAGTATGATGGTACTACACTACTGAGGACTTAACAGCAATTAATGTGGCACACCACTTGTGATAAAGATGAAACACACTCATTACTCTAAACAGGGATCAGACAGTAGAAGTAATGATAATGATAAATGATAACAGAGAGCAGATCAATCAAAGATAATCCTAGAACAGTACTACCGCAAGTGTGATTAGAACAGGCATTAATAAGAAATATTTCTCTAAGTTATTCTAATTGCAAGTCATTAGTATACATGATTAGTGCAGACATATTTGGCAATCATTGGCTAGGTCAATATTCATATTTAGGTCTATTCCAAGAGGCAACTCTCTAGTAAAGGGGGCCAAACAGAGTAACGCCCTAAACCATGAGTTACTGAGCCATACTGAACACTCCATTCGAGAGGTGGAATACAAAGGACTCAACAGGAGTGTCACACTCGCGATCTACCACTCTATCCGGAACGTAGGAAGCATTCGTAGATAAATAGTGTATAGACACCACGCCTACACACTATTTATCACCCCCCCAATGATCATTAAGATGAGCGCTATACGAACATGAGTAAAACATAATGGTGATCTACCTATGCCAAATATATAATCAAAGCACACTACAAGCAATATAATTAAGAATATAATTATTGATGTCTTAGTCATATCAATTGTATTGCTATCTAGAACACATGGATGAACAATAAGATGAACTAGAACATCTAGAAGAACTAGAGTATGAACTAGAACATGAACTAGAACTAGGTTATGAACTAGAAGATGAACTAGAACTAGACGACGAACTAGAACATGAACAATGATGAAAAAAGATGAACTAGAAGAGCAATTATGAACTAGAAACATAATTAGATCCATAATGTTAATATAAGAGAGAAGATCTTGGGTTTACCGAGCCTTCTTTTGACTAGATCTAGAATCCAAGCAAAGCTTGCCTCCTCTAATCCTATTCTATCTAACTATTCTAGGTGGATGTAGTCCTAGGGCTTTTAAATGATCTCCTCTCTAGTGATGAACTGATCTGATTCTATCTGATGTGATGAATATGATGCCTGGAGAGGGGGGCCTGGGGCTGCTTATATAGCCCTGGGCGAGGAACCGTGGCCGTAGGATCAAACCGACCTTAGGTACGGCTGAGATGCATCCTCATAGGTGGTGGAGGAATGTTCCAGAAGGCGGAGACCAGCGGGGCCAGGGGCCCACCTACCGGTCCTAGGGTGGGACCGGTCGATCCCACCTGGCGGCCTCTTGGGGTGCTCGGCCTCCTGGTGTCCTCTAGGTCCTTCTGGAGTATTCCTGATGCGTCGGTTTGGCTATCTTCCCTCGGGTTCCTTCCAGGAGAAGTAATCTGTGTTGGTTTTCTGGGTTTAGTCCCTGCAGAATCACAATTCACCAAAACTCATGGAATTTGTCAATTAAAACCCTAAACCTTTATTGGTCATTGAATTCATGCCCTTTTCATATTATTTATCCTTTAATTTTGATAGATAACTAGTGTCAACACCCATTCACCCCCCCCCCCCTCTGCTCGCTAATTCGGTCCTTCATTTGGTATCGGAGCCGGTTAAGGATCTTCCTTACCTTAATCGGTTTTGGATCCTAAGGGCGACATGGATCGAGGGAACGACAAGGCTCTGTTTTTTTATGGCACCAACTATCCCTATTGGAAGATTTGTGCGTGCCTATCTCAGCAGCATCGACTCTTCCATCTGGGAGATATGTGAGAATGCTGAGTACGAGGTGCTTGTGGCTCGCGTGGGTCAGATCCAGATTGACCAGCACAACGCGAACGCAAAGGCTCGTAACGCGCTTTTGGCCAACATCTCCCTTCCTGAGTTCGAGCGTGTCTCTGAGCTTGAGACGGCAAGAGAGATCTGGGTGAAGCTTCAGAGCTATCACGAGGGGGCCGATCACGAGGGGCCCATTCAGGTCAAGACCAGACTCTTTGAGACATACAAGCATGAGTACAAGAACTTTAGTCAGTTGGAGGGAGAGACGATTGACGCTATGTTCACTCTTTTCCAAACGATTATGAACAAGATGCGTGCCAATCGGGCCAACATACCTATGAGGATCATGAGAGGGCACTCAAGTTGCTATATGCCCTAGATCGGAAGGTATGGGAGGTGAAGGTGTCGACTATCATTGAGTCATCAAGCTATGCCCCCTCACCGTGGACGAGCTATTCAGCAAGCTCAAGTCTACCGAGATCGATCATCTGACTCAGGCCAAGATGAAGAACCCATCTTCACATACCATGGCTTTGGTCTCAGGCAGGGCTGGATCATCTGACTACAGTGACGGAGGAGCAGGTGGAGGTGTTGGCGATGACGAGCTGGCCCTCATCATCAGCCAGTTCTCATGGTTTCACAACAACTGTTTGAAACGTCGGCGTGGTGGCGCACGTGAGGGCTGCTAAATGTGTGGCGACCCCGATCACTTCGTCGCGAGCTGTCCCAAGCGCGACAAAGGCTTCCCCGGCAAGAACCACAACTCCAGGCGCAAGGACAAGCCCGAGTACAAGGTCGGGAAAGAAGAGACCAGGGCGGCTACCGCAAGAAGGATCTCGAGAAGTCGTTTGACGCTGGCAGGCGTGCCTTCATCGCCTCCATCAGTGACATCGAGAAAAGTTTCGACGGCGACTCCAGCGACGATGAGTCCGAGCACAACAGAGGAACGCTTCAACGGACTCTTCTTCTTTGGCAGCTCCACCGACGGCTTCTGCACCATGGCCCTAGACGAGGAGGACCACAAGTGCCAGGACAAGCACTCCGACGCCAACGCCGCCGCCGACGCATCTTCTAAGGTATCGACTTCTTCCACTGTCGATCGTCTTTCTATCGAGCTTGATTCCATGGCCGCGATAGTTCTTGCTTAGGACAAGTAGCTTAAGCGTGCCGCTAGAGAGCGCAATGAGTTTAAGGCCAAGCTAGGCAAGGTGCTTAAGGAGCTGGAGTTCGCTAGGTCCAAGGTGAAGGTGACCGACGAGGAGGAGTGTGAGGAGTGCACAATGCACAGGACAACTTTTCCACCCTGCAAGCCAAGTATGCCTCTTTGATCGAGGTGTATGATGAGCTGAAGAGTAGGCTAGACTTGGTGGGTGATTGCAAAGAGTGTCCCTCTTTGAAGAAGGAGCTGGAGGAAGTGAAAGCGAGGCCTTCTTTGCTGGGTGCGTGCAAGTCTTGTCCAGTCTTGCGAACTGAGTTGGCGAAAGTTAGTGCCAAGCTTGCTGAAGCCTTGAAGGCCAGCTCAGTTAGCACCATTTCCGCTCAGTGTCAGCGATGCGTGGGGATGGAGCTTGAGATTGCCAACTATCGGCATGACAAGATGCAAACCGAGGAGGAAACAACATACTTCGGTCCATCCTGAGTTGGGTGTCATGCAGTGAGCCACAGTTGGGCATGATGATCAGTCAGTTCAAGAGGGGAACTGGCAGTCTAGGAGTAGGCTTTGCTTCAGGTGGGAAGGGCGCTAGTGCTTTCGACAAGATCAGTGAGTTTAGCGGAGTGAACTCAAGTGAGAAACCATCCGCTATCCCTAAGTTTACCAAGATCACCCCACCTGAGCCTCCCAAGCCTATCACCAAGGATGGTATCCTTGATGAGCCTCCCAAGGCTCCACCTCGCAAGAAATTGTGGGTTCCCAAACCTAACCATCTTAGGAACACACTTGACATCCTTCCTGACGTCTCTAGTGATCCCCTTCCGAGAGGCAAGCAGCCGGCTAGAGTGCGTAACCCCCGCAACCAAACAACAACAACCAACACCCAGAGAGTGGTGAGGTTTGAGTGCGAGTACTGCCACCGTGAAGTCACCTAGCTGAGTTTTGCTTTCGAAGGAAGAGAGACGCTAGGAGGGAGTTGGAGCTGAACACCAGACTAGGCACCACCCTCTCCATGGTGTGCAGGGTCATGGAGTTTAGAGGCAGAGGGCTACGCCAGGAGGCACCCCCTTATGTAGCTAGGCCCCAGGCAGCTAGACCACGGTGTGGTGGTCCTGCCCGTCGCGGCTCCGGTCGTCCTCAATACAATCGTGAGCTGGGTGTAAGAGGCTTTGTTACACCGTCCCATAGTGGACCACCTTTTCAGCATGGTGGTGATCTCTATCCTCAAATGGGACGAGGAGTGAGTTTGGAGTTTTTTTGTTCCATAGCGGACCACCCTTTCAGTTGGTGGTGATCGCTATCCACCCATGGGATGAGGTCAGTTTGGTGTTCTTCAACGCTTTTTCTTGGCCTATGACACAGCACTGCTATCCTTCTTAGTATACTAACCCCAGTGTTGTGCCATACGCTCATTTCCTGCCTTTCTATTGATACAGGAACTTCGGTTGGAGAACATGTGACTCATGGATTCCGGGTGTTCGCCCCACATGACCGGAAGCAAGGAATGGTTCTCCAGCCTGAACCCCATGTCTCATAAGGAGTACATCGCATTTGGGGATAGTGGTAGAGGTAAGGTTGTTTTCTCGTGGGTTGATTCGACTTAACGAGAACTTTGTTCTCAAGGATGTTGCTTTGCTTTCGAATTGCACTTTAATTTGCTTTCTGTTTTGCAACTTCTTGAGGATGGTTACGTAGTGCACTTTAAGACCAGTTTGAATAGAGTTTTGGATTCTTGGGGCGATCTTGTTTGTTGGATCGTCCCCTTTGGCCATGTCTTCCGAGCCGATTTTTCTCGCTCTTTCGGCTCTTCTAGATGTTTGGTGGCAGGTCCTTCTTCTGATTTGTGGAAGTGGCATAGGAGTCTGGGTCACTTGAGTTTTGACTTGCTTGCAAGACTTAGCTCACTTGCCTAATCCAAGGATTTCCAAGCTTAAGTTTCAGAAGGACCTTGTTTGTCACCCTTGTCGTCACGGGAAGATGGTTTTGCTTCTCACCCACCTGTGAATCAGGTGATGACCAAGCGACCCGGTGAGCTTTTACACATGGACACTTTTGGTCCAACTCAGGTCTGCTCAGTGGGTGGGAAGTGGTACGTTCTAGTGATCATGGATGACTTTTCAAGGTACTCTTGGGTATTCTTTATGGAGGGAAAGGACGAGCCTTTTTTTTGCTCGAGATTTGATTTTGGGGTTGGAAACTGAGTTTCCCCCCTGATACTATTAGAGTTATTCGTAGCGATAATGGTACTGAGTTTGTTAACTCACAGTTTACTCTTTCTGTTCTTCACTCGAATTGAGCATCAGTTGTCTTCTCCTTATGTCCCCCCGCAGAACGGCGTTGTTGAACACAAGAACCGACCCTTGTTGAGATGGCCAGGACGATGCTCGATGAGCATAGGACTCCTAGACATTTTTGGGCCGAGGCGATCAACACCGCTTGTCATGTTTCGAATCACATCTTTCTTCATGCTTTCATGAAAAAGACTTCTTTATGAGTTGCATTTTGGACGGGTACCCAAGGTGTCTCATTTTATGGTGTTTGGGTGCAAGTGCTTTATCCTGAAATAAGGCAATTTGGACAGTTTGAATCTTGTTCTACTGATGGTGTGTTTCTTGGTTATGCTTTGCATTCTCGCGCTATCGAGTCTTAACCTTGAGACTAATATAACCGGATAGTGGAGACCTGCGAGGTCACATTCAACGAGACTATGCCTTGTGTTTCTTCTGCTTTTGATGTTGCAGGAGATTAGGAGCTTGGAGAGACGATCTTTGTGGAGGAGGAGCAGGAAGATGCCAATTGGGGCGATCCCGAGCCAACTCCACTGGCTGCCCCTGTCGACCTGCGACACGACTTCAGCTCGAGGACCCGATCCCACTACTTCCACTACTTGGGGTCCTCTTGAGCCACCTCTCCAGCGAGCACCGGCTGCACCTGAGGGAGCGACAGCATCTGGCTTGGGGGAGGCAACTTCGGTGAGGCAGGCGCCCCAGAGGTTCAGCAGATCCACCCTCCGCATCAGATGATCGGCGATATCGACCAGCAAGTCACGCGGTCACGAGCGTATGAAATCTCACACTTTGCTCATTCTGCATTTGTTGCTTCTTTTGAGCCCAAGATTTGGTCATGCTCTTTTTGATCCTAACCTGGGTTAATGCCATGCATGAGGAGTTAGAGAACTTGAGCGAAACCAAGTCTGGACCCTAGTTTCACCTCCACCGGAATGCCTCTATAGGTACCAATGGGTCTTCAAGAACAAACAGGTGAGGATAGGATGGTAGTGAGGAATAAGGCTAGATTAGTATCCCAAGGTTTTGCTAGAAAGAGAGGATAGATTATGAGGAGACCTTTGCCCCTGTAGCTCTTTAGAGGCCATTAGGATCCTTCTGCTTTTGCTGCTTTGAAGGTTTTAAGCTATACCCGATGGATTCAAGAGTGCTTTCTTAAACGGGTATATAGAGGAAGAGGTCTATGTTAGGCAACCCCAGGTTTCAAGAGTCCCAAGTTTCCAAACCCTGTGTTCAAACTTTCAAAAGCTTTATATGGTTTGAAACAAGCCTCGAGAGCATGGTATGAGCGTTTGAAAACTCTTCTTCTTTCCAAGGGTTTTTAAAATGGGACGGTTAGATAAGACTCTTTTTCTCCTCAAGCAAGGCAATGACACCCTTTAGGTTCAGATTTATGTGGATGATATCATCTTTGGTGGCTCCTCTCATGCACTTGTTGCTAAGTTTGCAGATGTTATGAGCAGGGAGTTTGAGATGAGCATGATGGGTGAGTTGACCTTCTTCCTCGGGTTGCAAATCAGCAAACCCGAGACGGACGTTCATGCATCAAGGCAAGTACACGAAGGACATCCTGAAGAAGTTCCATGGCGAGGCCAAGCCCTCTCACGACGCCCATGGCGATGACTATTGTGATGGACATGGATGCAGACGAAGAGCCCATGGACCAGAAGGAGTATAGGAGCATGATTGGCTCTCTCCTGTACTTGACGGCGACGGGCCAGACATACACTTCGTTGTGTGTCTGTGCGCTCATTTTCAGTGTCCCCTCGAACTTCCCACAAGCAGGCGGTCAAGCGCATCATGAGGTATACACTCCTGAGTTCGAACTTTAGTACTCTTCTTCTTCGACCCTTTCGCTTTGTGGTTATTCCAATGCGGATTTTGTCGGCTGTCGGCTTGAGCGCAATTCTACTTCTAGGGACTTGTTAGTTTCTCGGCTCTTCGCTTGTTTCGTGGTCTTCTCACAAGCAGTCTAGCGTAGCCCAGTCTACCACCTAGGACGAGTATGTCGCTGCCGCTTCTTGTGCTTCATAGCTTTTGTGGATGGTTGCTACTTTGTGTGATTTTGGTCTTGATTTCAGTCGGGTCCCTTTGCTTTGTGACAGCATGAGTGCCATTAGTGTAGCAAAGGACCTTGTTCTTCACTCCAAGACCAAACACATCGATGTCTCTCTTTCACTTTCTTCGTGATCACTATGAGAAAGGCGACATCGACCTTAGGCATGTAAACACTCACAACCAGCTTGCGGACATTTTTACCAAGCCTTTGGATCTCTCAACTTTTGCTAGGTTGAGAGGTGAGCTTGGTGTGTGTTTCCCCTTTTAGATGGGGAAGCATTTTGCTTGTTGTACCATAGTTTGTTTTCTCCGATACCCTTTTGGTTTGGGTTTCTATTTCTAGACTAGTTTTTGCATGCATCTCATCATGTGTATCTTGCATTTTCGAGCTTCATGTCTATATTCTTTAGAATGAAATTATTCTCTAAGTAGTTCTGTTTTGATGATACATTATGATGCTTGTAGCTTAGGCTCTTTCTGATCATAAGATACATGTTGTGAGCTAAGCTATTTCTATAAATGGTGAATATGCTTAATTGAACATAAATCTTGGTAGTTGTTCACCATTGAGATTGGCACTAGCATGTTTAGAATGTGTTGAAGTCACTTGTGCTATTTCATATATGCTAGGTTGCTATGTCTCTTGCTCTGAGTCATTCACTTGCTTGGTATGTTCATATTCTGCTTAATTTGAACCAAGTATAAGTGAATTTAAAAAGATTGAGATGGGATTGCTTTGTCAGCACATCACGATATCGAGACTGTTTCTCATTGCACTTTTGAGTTAAACTTGAACCATGTAGTGTAAGACTGAAAACCGATGCTTTAAGCTTTTGATTGCTTTATGCATAGGCTTAGCTCGGTTGAAAAGTTAGGCAATGACAAGCTTTCAACCTCTCATAATCACATGCTAAATCTGAACTTGTGTTGATAACCGCCGTGCATATCTCCAATAAAATTTGATCACCACAAGTCTATGTTTCATTCTATAGATGATGATTGAACTTTGCTAGGGGTAGTTCACCTTTCATACATGTTTAGCACTTGTTTGACTTCATGTCTATACATGTTTAGTGCTATTTTGATGGTGAATCCATTTTCTGAATGGCTTAAAACTGCTCACTAGCTTAATTGTTCATATTTTGTATTCTGTTATCAGTTTGAGCCTTTGCTAGCACTTATTCCTGTTGCTAAGTTGTCGAATCAGCACTCTTTAGAGCATTCTTTCACTCTAATGACTATATACCTGAAGCTGCTAACTTGCATTTTAGACTTATGTGCATGTGTCTTGCTCCGATAGGCATGGCCTAGCTCCGATTTGCTTGTTTGAGCTCTGTTTCGTATCTTGACTAGTTGTAATTGTCCCCTAAGGGGGGGGATTTTTGATGTGTGGTGACAATTTGCAATTTTATGTGCTTCACTTGTCGAGGGGGAGTTCCTTTAGCAGGGGGAGTTTCTAGCATGTGCTTAGGAGGAGTCATTTGTTTCTTATGCTCCGATCGCTTCTTGCTGATTTTTACTTGTTCTGGCGAGTTTTTTTGATTGATATGGAGCTTTTCTGCTAGTTGTGTTGAGCCTTTGTGCCTCTATCTTGAGGGACTAGCAGTTTTTGCATTCTTATGCGTCCTCAGTACATCTTCAGTTGGTATGGAGTTTTTCAGCTAGTGGTGTGGATCCCTTTTTGCCTCTTCTTGAGGACTAGCTAGCCCTTGACTTGGTTGCGTCGAGTCGTTGCACATGTCTTTGGGAACCAAGTCTTTGCCTTTGTGATTGAGTTTTGCTCTTTGTTGAGTTGTTGCTCTGATCCTTTGCTTGGTTGTGTCGAGCCGTTGCCCATGTCTTTGGGACCAAGCTTTGCTTATCTTGATTTGTCCTT
Organism: Coix lacryma-jobi var. lacryma-jobi; assembly: GCA_009763385.1. NCBI lineage: Eukaryota > Viridiplantae > Streptophyta > Magnoliopsida > Poales > Poaceae > Coix > Coix lacryma-jobi. The sequence continues at coordinate 546,945 of VDCT01000344.1, forward strand.
CTTTGCTTTTATCTTGGCTTTTGGGACATTTTGAGTGAGCTTCTTCTTCCATCCACTTCTATTTCTTTTTATTTTTGATTATTGGATACTCTGTGTTGACGATGCACTCATCAAGGGGGAGATTGCGAACACAAGGTTGATATGTGCCCTTGTGGTTCCTTCCTGAGTGATGAGTGATCGGTCAACAAGCTCACCGGAAGGGGTGAGTGATAACATATGTCTTTTGGCTGTAAATGTAGTCAAAACCAAATGCAACTAAAGTAAATGTAGTTGCAATACTACCACACAATTGCAACCAAAATCAAGTCTACTGCAACCATTTTTCACCATTGCAATATTGTCCACCAAATGCAACAGACCTTTGCAACATCTTGAAAACCGTTGTATTAAAGGCATGTATCACTACCATTTTTTTAGAATGGTTGCAATAAAACGATCTCTGGCAACCAAATTTTCTACGTTGCAATTCTTTGGCGTTGCAGTAGACCAAAATCTTGTAGTATGTGTTGATGTGCAGGTGTGGAGCTCAGAGACAGTGGTCGATGGCGACGTGAAGGTCAAGTGGAGATGGTCGTGCCGATGGACCGGGAGCGGTGAAGGACGGATGTGAGGCTTGGACTGACAGACCGGGAGGCCGGAGGACCAGCTGTGGTAGCTGGCACTTGGCTTCGACGAGCATGAGCACATGGGGATGTGCGATGGCATCGACCGAGTCAGGAGGAAGATGATGGCGTCATGGCACTTGGCGGGAGTTCGGACACGAGCTGCGTGCGGTGCAAGTGTTGTCGGCCGAGTCAAGGAGGAAGGCAAAGTTGTTGTGCCTAGCGTGGAGGCTGGACATGCATCGGCATCGGTGCCGGTGGTCGGGTTGTGCGAACCACACTCCGTCTACGGCGCAGGTTCGGTAGTTGAGCCTCAGAAAGCTACCATCGACAGTTTTCGAGTTTGGGCCGCAAAACTCGGGGTGGATTGTTTCCAGGTTTGGGCCTCAAAACCTGGGCTGGCGAGTTTTCTGAGTTTGGGCCACAAACTCAGCGAGGACAAGTTTCCCGGTTTCGGCCTAAAAACTGGGGGAGGTTCCAAAACGGAACAGTTGACGCGTGGCGGCACCGAGAGGCTTGCGTTGCGGCGAAGCTATCGGTGAGGAAGGCGCGGCGGTCGACGGGACGACACGTGGTGGCATCCTAGAGCTTGCATCGAGGCGAAGCGAAGGATGATGAAGACGTGTGTCCGTCGGATGAAGACCTGACGGAGTTGGACCGGAATACCCCTAGGGTTAGCCTGTTCGCTCTATGTATCTAGGGGTAGAAGGGGAATAATTGTATTAGGCTATAAATAGAGATGGCAGCCCCTGCATCCATTTTATCCTTGCAGCATTTCATTCTCGTAGACTCTATTAAGTTTTCCTCCCTCTAGCTGCTTGTGATCCGCAGAGAGATACAATACTTCTGTATACTTGGCGATTTTGAGGAAACGGGACCATAATCCCGTTGTCTCCTCGTGGGGATGAGTTTTGGCTGAAATCGAGATCGACATCAAATTAGCGTTTTGTGTTGTGTTCTTCGCGTTTCGTTCTTTGCCTCCTCGGAGATTTGCCTCGTTCTCCCAATCTGAGGGATGGTTTTCGATTTTGTTGGAATCACTTTGTGCTAAGACATGAGTGTCATCTTTCCACCGAAGGATTTCCTGTCAAACCTCACGAGCACATAGATCGGTCTGAAATCACATTCGTTCTTCGTTCTTCCCCCTTTTCTAGTGATCTTCGAATTTCTCACGGTTGAGTTGGTTTGGCGATGATTTCCTAGGATTAGCACCCAAACACTAGAGGAACACTTGGGAGAAGTTTGATTGAAGCCCTCTTCGATTGGTGAAAATCAATTGATTTTGGTTTTAAACAGAGCTGTTTTTTGTGCTTTCTAGGCACTCGTGGACTATCCGGCCCCAGGCGGTGGACTGTCCGAGGATCGGGTTTCGTCCTGGCAGAACTGTGCAGCTCGACACAGTTCGCGGTCAAGTGACTGGCGGACAGTCTGGGACTTGGTCGCGGATAGTCCGGGACTTGGACAGGGCTGTTTCTGAAAATTTGGATTTGGGAGTTTTGTCGGCGGACAGTCCGGCTCTCCAGGCGCGGATAGTCCGGCCATCCACGGATAGTCCAGGACTCAGACCGCGGACTGTCCAGGAACCTGCTGAAAGGCAATTTCATCTTTGCTTGTTTGGTGCTTGGTTTTCGGTCTTCTCCGGTAGTTTTGTTATACCTCTAGAACATCTCCAGAGGTATCCACCTACTCGTAGGTGGTGAACTAGCCAGTCGTTCGAGTCTTGTTTTTGGTGGTGATTTTCTGGGACAAGGGTCATCTATTTCTCGAGAGAAATTTGAGGCTCCCATTAACCCCCCCTGGTCGCCAATTCGATCCTTCATATATCTAACAAATTCCACAAGTTTTGGTGAATCATTGGTTTATAGGCATCAACACTGAATACCATGAAAGGCAAGAAGAAATACGCCTTCCGGCAAGGCGTAAAATCAAGAAATAAAGGAAGAAGCCCATCAAACTCCAAATCTGGACTGGAACCCACCATAACATGCAAGAGCATCAAGTCCACGCCCACAGGAGAAATGCGGTGGCGAGGTGAGCCAGCAGGGGTGGCGGCCGCAACACCACCGCACCCCCTCGGACCCACCTTCCTATGTCGGTTGTATAGCGGTATCCTAAGGTCGGTTATGTAGGTGTTCAGGTTCAATGAACCCCGAAGGTCAGTTTGCACCTTCCATGTGAGAAAGGAGGCTCTCCACTCCCCCAAGGCACCTCCACTATATATAGAGGCCCTCTCCCATCATAGGCATCATTGTTGACACTGGTTAAATAAAATTAAAGGATAAATAAATATTAAAAGGCATGAATTCAATCACCAATAAAGGTTTAGGGTTTTAATTGATAATATTCCATGAGTTTTGGTGGATTGTGATTCTACAGGGACTAAACAGGAAAACCAGCACTGATTGCTTCTCCTCCTAAAAGAAACCGACAGAGATTACGGAACCGCCACGTCAGAATACTCCAGAAGGACCTAGAGGACACCAGAAGACTCCACGAAGCGGGCACCCAGACCCCGACTGGTGGGACCGAGTTGTCAGGTGGGCCCACCGGTCAAGTGGGTCCTGGGCTCCCATGCCTCCTTCTGGAACCTTCATCTATCTAGCCGCCTCTGAGGATCTCTCAGCCCTACGTGAAGTCGGTTTGATCTAACGGCCGCGGTTGATCCCTCAGGACTATATATACATGCCCCCAGGCCCCAGGGAAGAACAAGTCTCTCTTCAGAAAAGTCTACGCCTCATTCAGAAACCCTGAAAGAAGACGTCAAGAACCAGCTTTCGGGTAGAAGACTAGATACCCCTCTAGTTTAGGTTTAGAACCTAGTGTTGGTATAAATTAACGCACACTCTACTTTATCCGCAAGCGCACAGATAAATCTACCGATGTAGCACTTCACCGAGTAACCAACCCAGTTTAATATCGAACCCAAAGGAATGGATAGTGTTAAGTCTTAAAGTCTAACCCCTGAGTAGCTAACAAGGACGTAAAATCTAGAAGTATAAAGGGGATCACTAAGTTGTCTAAATTCAATTCAAGGGTGATATGTTTATATTATTCTTAGTGGAAAGTTGCCATAAAAGGTCACAAACAGTATGAATCTTTTATGCAAATGTATAATCCTACCGAGCTACACACCAGGTAAGTGGACTATAAAAAATCAACAGGCTATAAGAGTCACCCTTACGAACAACCACTATTACCAGCGTTATAGGAGGCATTTATCACTACAAGAATCCTGTAATCCATGATGAAAAAATTCATCACGGATCACTAAAAAATCGTCACAATACAGTATCTGTGATTATTTACATATCATCATGGGTTGAGCGTCATGGATTAACCTCCGTGACGATTTTCTGTAAATCATCACAGATTAATAGATTCTGTGACGATCTTAAACCGTCACAATAGAGCCCGAGACCTAATCAGCCCAACCCAAGCCCATTTTTCATGACGAAAAATAATCGTCATGGATGAATTACCACATCATCATATCAGCTTACATGGATGATGACATCACCAACCCAACCTATTCATTAATGGGCCACATCAAGGATGAGCCATTTTTTCCTAGTTTCAATCTATTTTTAGCCCATTTAAATTCTAGTTTTAGCTCATTATAATCTGGTTTCAGCCCATTCTTCAATTTATTTCAGCCGATTGTTATAGCAGATACCACAAACATACAATCCATATAAACGTACAATCGATATAGACAAAAGGCTCATGTTCAATTACATAACAACTCAATCCAGCAGCATATTAGATCCCTCCGCCCAAGCAAAAATGTACAGTAGTACCATTGGATAGTCTACATGAAGTACATGGATTAAATCATAGGTAACTACAATTATGATATGACCCACTCCTTGATTAATAAAAGCACCGAAGGGTATCAATGGCACCAAAAATCTCCCTCTTCTGCTAGCTACTTATCTCATCCTAATTTTTAACAAAAAAGTATAACTGCACATCTCGCAAAAAAATCAGACAGGAACGGCCAAGCTCCCATGTCCACTGCCCTCACTTAACATGCTTGTTGCATGGCTGCAACCTGCAAATGAATAAACACAAAAGAAAATAAAATAAGTAGTTGGACAGAAAATAATCTCATTTAATTCGGGCCATTTGTGCAACTTCTTTACACAGGGCACAAGCACCTGCTCTATATAATTCAAATGACACCAAGACTATAACATAACCTGCATCAGTAGTGTTCTTCATCGTCATGGGACAAAACTGCAGTAGTACATTATACCATTAGAGTACTGCATATTATGTTGATGAGGTTTCTGCTGGCACTACACCAGACTAACACTTAACCAACTCAGTATGGAATTTTGAGCTGGTTTTTCTACGAAAAAAATATCAATGGAATAACTCTCTTTGTGATCATTGTCATAACCTATTGTCACATTTAAAAGGAAACTCGAGGTTTATTATTAGCAACTGCAGAACAATGATCATTACACTTTCTTATATGAGGTTTCTGTTAACAAAGAAAGTCTCTGTGTGCATGCTGAGGCTACTAGAAACAGCCGGATGTGTCAAAATAAGAATCATGTGATATATTAAACAAAAAACTCTATAATTACTGCATGTGCACGGAGCTATCAAATTCCTAACCCAGCCATCTCCAATTAGTAGATTCATATATATTAAACAAAAACTCTATCTACAATTACTGCATGCTTGCACGAAGCTGTCGGATTCCTTGCCCAGCCATCTTCAATTAGTAGATTAACTAATCAAGATGCATGAAGAACAAACACATACCTCTCGGTGTCCAGTCAGGATGGGCCCTCAACGGTGCGATCTCCAGAGGCGATGCAGAGAAGTCCTCTTGTACTGCCAACCAATAGCAGCAGCGCCGCCGCCTGCGGTCTCCGGCCAGATCTCGATGGCTCCCGCCGCTCAGATCAGAAAACGTCGCCAGCGGCCACGGTCTCTGGTCAGATCTACACGACCACGGCCGCCAGGATTGGCACAGACGCCCCCACCGCTCTCGCCTTGCTGGATCTGCGTCGCTGCAGCTAAAGGACGCTGAAGGTGTGGAAGCTAGACGGAGAGAGCGCGTGCGGGTGTGCGGAAGGAGGTCGGCGGCGGCTTTCTGCGGCTGCCAAACCCTAGCCGGTGTGCAGCCTCTCTTTTATATGCGTGCAAGCCCAATGCAGCGCCTCTCGGGTGGGCTGAAAGGCTGGCGCGGCCCAGGCCCAGGTTAACTGCTCGCCATGGCTTGAGCAGCGAATTCGAACATAAGTCAACCGACAGTCGTAGCCCCATTTATACCATAGGATTGTGATAACTAAAACCACATGTAGTATGTTTTGGGGGTGTCAGCTATGAGCTTTTTTTCTACTAGTGAGATATTTTCTTTGAATAATTCCAAACTATTTATTAAAGATTGGAATATTTTAAAATTCAACAGAATCATAATATTTATTTATGAGATATTTTTGAATATATGACATATGGAACAAAAATGATTTATTTAGCACTAGTCGAGTGATGAATGGGCCACGCCTAATGAATGCTTGGCTAATAAAAAATAAATAAAGTTAAGTGCTCATTGGAGTTGTAGTTCTTGTAGCTCAATGTGGTAAGGCGTGTTGCATCTTTCCTACAGGTGCTGGTTCAATCGTAAATGCTTCAGATTTTTTTTTATTCCCTTGCACACCATATATACATGGAGAATATTTGTTTTTTCATTTTGTGTTCCCATATATTCATATATATATATATATGATTTCTTTCCTCCTATTTCTTGTTCCCTTCCACACCATATATATGGAGAATATCTTAAATTTTGCCACATGCATAGTATACATGTAAAGAGTAACAAATTAATTTATGTAAATAGTTTAACAAATCGTGGGTTTGATTCTTTTTGCAATAATAACATTTCTTATTTTTTGCATTAAATATTGATAGCGGGCCTATTGTTTTGGGCTAAATAGAGTAGGATGAATTTAAAATCATACACTGTGACGATTCAGATAAAAACGTCATGAGTTAACGGGCCAAGAATACCCACTGGTGTACAACCATGATGAAAAATAAATTATCGTCACGGATTGGATCCGTCAGTGATGATTTGTAAATTCGTCACTAAGAATTCATCACGGATTAACAAGTTTCTTGTAGTGTATGAGCTATCAAGTCTAAGCACCACGCTTACACTATCCAACTACTCTAACTCTAGTGCAACTAGATTTAAAGTACTCAAAGAGAGTCATAAACTTTAAGAATAATAAGAACAATGGCTCAAACTTAAATATAAGACATTGATTACCGAAACAATCGCTTACTGTTGGCATTCTTAACATCATTACCAAAAGTAGACTTAGTTTCTAATTCTGATAACAGCGCCAAAAATGTCGAACCTATCTCTCATGCCACTTAAGCCAAGTTGTCATCCCCAGCATGACATGAGAGACGCGGTATTGAAATATGCAATTGCTCTTCTGGATAAATAATAAATGAGATCTGCAAGCGCACAGATTAATACCGATGTAGCATTTAACCAGGAAGTATTCCAGGTATCGTTATTTATATTTTTACTACTGGGAAGGGATTACTAACACCAATATTGATTAGGAATGAAATATGGAACTGAGTATCTATCATTGCATGTGTAATAGAGAGCATTCATCTATCTCTTGCATACAGGGATAAATGTCACATAAAATATAGATAAAGTATGAATGGTGACAAAGATAACTAATCTGATCAGCATAACTAGCCACATATAATAATGATAAGCACCTCAACAGATATTCTAGCAAGTCATTAGCATGGGATTAGGATGAACTACAAGAATATTTCCTAAGTTATTCTTAACTACAAAGTCTAGCATATCATAGTTAGTGCAATCATACTTGGCAATCATTGCGAGAAAGGACTACGCCCATGCATAGTGATATTATCAAGAAAGATGAGAAACATAGCAATCACTCCCCTGTAATAATGTTGCTCTGCCTGCCCTATACACGGGAGGGGGACTATATAAGAATCAACGAAGCTGTCACTATCGCGAACTACCCGCGATCCGGCATATAGGGTACAATCGCAGATAAATACGGTATAGGCACCACGCCTACACAATACTTATCATTTACCCACTGTACACATGGATAAACGTTATACGATCCTAAACATGTATATAATTCCAATCTAACTAAGCCAAGCATATAACTATGATAAACTAAGAACGATATAATTGCAAATATAAACAAGTAGAGTAAAGTCATAATCAATATATTGAAATAGAACAAAGTTGTATTCATAATATTGAAGAACAATGATGAACAAATGAAGAACAGTAGAGGAATTACCAAGAATCCTCTTGACAGATCCGAAAACCAATCGAAGATTGACTCCTTCTAGTTCTAATCCTATGTAGCTATGCTAAACGAGAGATCTAGTTGATGTGGTGGCTCTAGGGCTTGATCAGAGACTCTCCTCCTGATGAATGAATTAGGGTTTCAGAGAATGAGGAATGATCCTCCAGGGCCAGGGGGCCTGCTTATATAGCCCCTCCAAATGAACGTGGGACGGATCAAAACGACCTTAATCGCACGGTTTTCCTTAATCCCTTAGGTCGGTGGAGCATGATCCGCGAGACGGGCGCTGATTGGCCTTGAGACCTGGGGGCGCCCAAGGGGGAGGGCGGGCGCCCAGCCCCCGGGCCCGCTCGGCCTCCCGCTCGTTCCCGTGGCTTCTGGACTCTTCTAGATGTTGGATAATTGCCGCACACGTTAATATCTCTATGTAAACCCGACGTGTGGGCCTTTCCTCCATATTTCCTGATAACCCCCTGCAGAAATAGACAAACACCAAAACTCGTGGAATTCTGTCAGATAAAACCCTAAGTCTGGGTGTTGGTTGCATTTGGATCCTTTTCTTTATTTATTTGATGATTATATTTGGTACTTAAGGATCGTCAACACTTACGTCGAAGGGAGAACTAACTGCCAAGAATTGAGGAGGGCATCATGAAGGATGAAGCACTGCACCACAAAAGTTAGAAGATGGAGAGATAGTACCTGAGCCAGCAAATCAAGAAGATAGCCGATAAGATCTCCATCATCTAGACACTGTTGAGAGAACAAGTCTTAGTTGTGACATTAAAAGACAAAGACTATCATAGAGGCACTCGAGTAGCAGCTCTAATTTCAAGTCTCTTGTCAACCCAACAATTAAAGGGAAAACAAGAAAGGTTGACAAGAGAGAAGAGAGAGGATCCTAGTCAGCATACTCGAGGAACAATGTGCCTTCACTGATAAGTCGACACAAGAGAAGGAAGGTCGATACCCTCTAAAGATGATTCCACTGTGATCTTTCCTCTCTAATCATACTGTACACAAAAAGAGAAGACAAGCCATTCTAATAAACAACAACCAGCTAGACAAAGAAAGCTTCCACAAGGAGGTCGACACATCACTCTTCAATGACAAAGTAACATTTCAAGGTAAGTGACCGTCACTTTAAAAGCTTCTTCTTGATTCTAGTATGAACATAAATAAAGAACAAAAATGTTTTAAGTTGCACCTCACTTGATCCAACCTAATCAACTCAACATGTTTAGTCCTTTAATCTTTGTTCTTAGCTTTACTCTCTTGAATCTCATTGTCTTAACTAAATGAGCTAAAATGTTGTGCATCTAACCTTTGGAAGATGATATACTCAATCATAAAAAGATCGACACTTTATGCAAGATTATCCTTCCTTGGGGTAAGTAATTTGATCTGTTAAATATTTTAAGATGCTACTTTCATGCTCATCCTCTGATCCTATCACTCATGTTAAGATTGAATAGAACACATAAACAACAGGTTTGTCTTGTGCAATGTGCCTAAGGTTAGAGAATATAACAAAACTTTTGGTTCTGTTGGTGTTTTTTCACCAACAGAGCCCATGCACTTGATCTCTACCTTGTCTTTATGAGCAGGACACACTCTTGAGCAAAAACATGGAGAAGTCACTCCCAAATTCTACAGAGTGAAGGTCCTAGATCTACAAGAACATGCACCACTGTGGACAACCGATGCTGCACACGTCTACGAATCATACGCTTCACTTCAAACTGGCGGTGACGAACAAATGACATGAGTGACACCATATCAAGTAGAGGCATAATCAAGAAGGAATGATGGAAGACGTCGTAGTCATAATTTGAGGTCATAAAGTCCCCACAGACTTGTTGATCCTCGACATGAGAAGACGATGATGTCCACCTTATCCTAGGAAGACCATTCCTCTACGCTACAAGTACAATCATTACAAGAGGAAATCCATTTTCACTTTCCTGGAGAAAAGGTACGATGCTACTTCATCAACTACATACCCAATGAAGCACCAAGAAGAACAGAAGTGAAACACGCGCTCTCAATGTCAAAGAAGACAAGCTATCGAGAATAGAGAGGCCAATCATGAAGAAGAAGCTATCGACAATGTCCCAGAAAAGAAAGAAGAAGAGAAACCCAAGACAGTGAACCACAGGAAGTGAAGACTCACACTAAGAAAGTATGGAAGAAAAAAATCTGCACCTAAGAGGTACAATAATAACAACTTTCCAAACGTCTAACATACCTTGGGAGGTCTAAACCAAGGGAAGGTCCGGTCGTTGGACCTAAATATCCGACCTTCGCCAAAAGGTAAAAAATCGGTAGTTATCTTTATATTTACTTTGCTGCATATTTCTCATATTTAATCCATAACTATTTCTTGCATCATCATATTTAATTTACAACACATTTTAATTTCTGCATTACATTAGAAAACAAAATAAAAATATTTCACTACATCATAAAGCCTCATGTGAATAATTCTATGGCGTGTAAAAACCCGCAGCAATGTTCATCGTGGTGGCATAAAATAATAAAAATAAATATGCATGCATTCATCCTGTGCATTTTATCTTGCATCATAAAAATATAAAAAATATAAAATATTGAGAAAGAGATCTTACTGAAATTCTGGACAACTAAGGCTTGAGTGGCCAACCACTAATGCTTAATCTGTTCCATAAGTTTTGTTGTCTATTTGAGTTTCACACGATTTGAAAGGCCAAAAAAGCTGACGAGCAAGTGAATGCTCCATCCACTGTTGGAGCACTGTCTCAACAACCATCAACATCAATCAAAGCTCTGATAGAGAAGGACATATCCATGGCCAGTCTGCTACATTGCAAGATCGAACGACTACGTCAACATTCAGCTTCGGGAAAGGCATCCCCATGTATCCACGTAAGTATCTTTATGCTCTAAGTTTTTTATAAATAAATTCAAATTTAAAAAAAAAGTGAGTACATGAAGGCTCACCATTAATTAAAAAGAACAAAAATATATGAGCACATGAAGGGCTCACCATTAATTAAAAAAGAGACAAAAATATATGGGCACATGAAGTCTCAACGCTATTAAGGGAACCAGTTGGGGGAGGCGCACCCCCGTTATCTTCGCGATTCAGGTATGTCTTTATTATTATTATTATTATTATTATTATTATATTATTACTACTACTACTACTATTATTAGCTTTTATATTATATCTTAAAGTGTGTAGATTAAATAAATAAAATAGTGTGTCTAGTTTGTTTTAAGAAGTTGATGACTAAAGAAGAAACCCTCTCTCTCTATTATTATTAGCCTTGTTGATTCTTCTATAGTCCATTTACCCGTGTGTAGGCTCGGTAGGATTATACATTTGCATAAAAAGACTCATACTCTGTTGTGACGTTTTATGGCAACTTCCCCACTAAGAATATATATAAACATATCACTCTTAAATTGGAATTAGATAGCCTTAGTGATCCCTCTATACTTCTAGATTCTCCATCCTTGTTAGCTACTCAGGGGATAGACTTTAAGACTTAACACTATCCGTTCCTTTGGGTTCGATATTAAACTGGGTTACTCTGGTGAAGTGCTACATCAGTAGATTTTATCTGTGCGCTTGCGGATAAAGTAGAGTGTGCGTTAATTTATACCAACAATCATCTACATAGAGATCATACACACCACAAGGAGTCCTCTTCACCATATCGCCAAGATGTAGTAGTAGAATAGCTCTAGCTGAGAGTGAGGGAGAGATGCTCAAGTTTCGGAGGAGTCCTCGGGGGATCGGTATAATCTTGTATCGCTTCTTTGTAAGACTCGAGTATTCAAATATTTAGCTTCTCTAATTACTTGAATCGCTTACATGGTTATCTAGTTCTTACCTTATGTGTTTAGCTAAAGCATGGTTAGTATAATGTTTTGCACTTGGCATGGGATCTTCGCTCGACCGAGTGCTCTAGTTATTATATGTGGCTAGAGTAGTAATCGATAGTATAGACGTGGTGTATAGACTATCGGTTACCTGAGGTTGCGCCCAACCCCATGGATAGTTGTGGTAGCCCCCGGGTGGCAGCTCCGACCAGGCCTTTGTATTCCACCACGTTCGGGTTGGTGTTTCGTAGAGCTTTTGGCAGCCTTCTCCTGGTTACCCCTTCCCAGTCTCTTCGAGAACCGGAAAGGAACTGCTGCTCCAAAGTGTCATGGTGTGATCATTATGCTTGACCTTTGCTTTAGTTAATCCCTTGGGTTAGCTCTAGATTAGAACCACAGTAATGGAGAAATATATAGGAACCTTGAAACTCTTCCGATGACCACCAACTGTGCTTGTCTGCTCTTATCTTTTTATGGAGTTCTCTAGTGTATCATTCATATATCAATCATATATGCTACCACTACCCCCACTTAATCTAGTCGGTACACTAAGTTAGTAGATACATTATCGTCAGTTATAAACTCTTTTTACACATTACTCCTTGGTGAAAGCTACAACGGTATTCGTGCACTTGCGGATTTCTCTGTATGCATTACACATACCAACTAGCTTTCTGGCGCCGTTGTCGGGGATAGATTTAAACTCTATTCTTGGTGGCGACGCTAAGAAATGCCAACAACCATCTGATCCAGCATTCTTACGTTCGACATCATCCATATGTCATCTCTAGCAACAACATCATCAACTTCTTTGGCACCAGTATTACTTGGACTAACATCCATAAACATCTTCTACATCAACTCCATGTCCTAGAGAAGGCACTGGCGCAACATTTGACCAGGGACAACATCATCACCATCACCATTAGCTGGAGGAGGCACTCTGCCAGCAGAAGTCTCAGCTTGAACAGGTCCTTTACCACCATGACTAGAAGTCCCAACTACATGAGTTAAATGCATGTACTTGAACATTTTGGAAGAAAAGGGGAAGTGACCTTCTTTTGGAAGAAAAACTGGAGGCACCGAGCTCGAGGCTATGGCGGCTCGCTTGGGAAGACATCTTCTGGCTGATTTTGAGAGTAGCAAGGGAGAAGAGGGTTTTCTGGTTTGGAGGCTGAAGTAGAGAGTCTGAAATGCACTGAGCCGAAACGAAGTAAAGGGAGAGTTAAAAGACCCAAGTGCATCGGGAAGCGAATCGGCAAGCACGGTAATTATGCGTGTGAAGGTGGATGCTTTCCAGAGGTTCCACGACAGTGCGAAAGAAAATGGGAATTTTGGAATAAACAAATTTATCCCAAAATAAGGGGCATCTGTTGACACCAGATTTTCCGCACGTAAGGATATGACAGATGGGCCCAGCCAGCAAAGGAAAAGGATTCGGCAAGCAATCAACAACTGTTCAACCCTCAGAGTTTCGCGTCGTTTGTCGGTGCGGTCGGCTATTTCACGAGGCCATAGTTCCATTCGGGAACGCGTATCGCAGGTAAACTGGCTTGCACGAGAAGACACATGGTGATGGAAGGCACCAAATACTAAAATTTATATCTTTTTCCGTATCTCTTTGTAAAGTCATGATCGTCTAGGACTCATGTTCGTCCAGGGTATAAATACAAGCCCTCGACCATTGTAAAACTGTTCACAACCACATCAATACAACTGGCCCGTGCCACCTTCAGTTCTAATAGTCGTGTCGTCGAGTTCTTCGAGAGGATCATCGATCCATCGACCTCCGTAAGTACCGGAACCTTGTTATCATGTCTAGTATCATGCGTGGTGATTTAGATATGATGCAAGTAGTCTCGTATGTTAAGCTTAGTATCGTGCGGCGGATTTAAGCTTATGACGGGAAGTTTTTTACCTATGACTTGTATGTGCCGGATTGAGTCATGAGTAAGAATAGTTATCGGCTCTGTTATTTGGCAGATCTAATAGATTCATTAAGTTATCACGTGTTATATGTTTTATTTATTTACTCGTACACCATTTTTTGCCCAATCTAGATTGATCTTCGTTCGGGCCTTGTTGCACGAGTTTTCTTGTGCTTTGCTAATTATAAGATCATGGCGGTCGAATCGACTTTCAATCTAGGTTGTTACATGTTGCGGGTTCATACATGCCGATCATGTTTAGGCTTTGATAGAGCTGGGTGCCGTGCGGCAGGTACAGGTTTTAGATTAGTTAATCATGCTTTGCCTGTGTGTTCTTCTCATGGACCCCAGTTCGGCTAGTTTGCCGATTCTGGTTAAGCTTACATGAGTAATGAGTATGTATAGATCTGTCAGATGTATGTGTGCTTTTAGCTTCTTATAATTAGATCGTATCATGCGGTGGATTAATATAATTATAAGAGTGGTGTAGATTTATAGCAAGTGGTATCATGCATGCTGTGGATTAGCTTTGCTGAGTTTATGCCTGACGGGTTTATGAAGGCTATACGTGCGGCAGACTAGCTGGATTGGCCTATGCATATGTTATCTGAATAGATTTGTATTTACAAGTTACCTCTTTTATCTTTTGTCACGTATGTATTCGGCATTCGACATGTTTACATGCTTTCTCTTTATACTTGCCAATCAACATATTAAACCTGTTTCGACAAACAGCTTCTATAGCTGTGTGGCCGTCGTGATTGGCTTCCAAAGCCATACATATGGAATTGTCTGGTTTCACCCGCGCATGTTCCCAGGTATGCTCACACTTTTATCCCTTGTTGGTTCTCAGGTCAAACCGACTGGCACGTCTCCGGGTTCGATACACCTCGGGCTCCCGATTGAAGCTAGCCTCGTTCGGCTTGCTGTGTGCCTTGACGCAAGGTGACGAATTTTGCATCAACACACTTTTTGGCACGCCCGGTGGGACCCCTTCATTTCAAGATGCCTGAGATTAACGAAGATCAAGTCTTCGAGGTGACCATGGACGATTTGCCGCTAGAATCAAAAGATCTGTTGCAGCGAGCTTGTGATGAATTCCAGCGCAAGTGCTTGGAGACCTTCTCCAAGAATAAAAGTGGCAAAGTCTAATCAGAAGCAGACGTTCCTGAAGGTTGTTCCTCATCACCAACTTGAGCTGCCTGACGGTAGCGAAGAAGCGCTCTCCAGAAGATGGCGGAGATGATGCATAGAGTCATATCAGGAGCAGTGACAGTCATCAGTCGGCTTTCCTCCTGAACACCTTTCGTGCTGTCATGGTCAATACTTTCGTTCCAAACGCGGATAAATATTTTGAAGAAGCTGCTGGTCCAATACGGGGGCCATTGTTGTTCCAAGTACCCCTCACGCGGAGATTTTGCCAAAAACAGTGGAGCTGGCCCGAGCACGGGTGGAATGGCGTCTCAGGAAACACAACAACTTCCCCAGACCTATGGTCAGCTCATGTTTGGCACAACAGGGAACGTCCCACCATCTGCTTCTAGAGTGTCTCCTGTGGCAAACAGGATACAAAAGATATGTTTTGAGATGGATATCGGAAATTCATTGGACTATAACTCGATTAGTGCTCTTCCGAATCCAGGCTACAGGAGTTCAGCAGGATTACATACTGGGGGCAAGCACAAACAGCTCCTGATTCAAATGTTGACCTCATCATGCATAAGATGGCTGATATGATGCAGAATCAGTTCGGCCTAAAGCAAAGAATCAGACATACACATATCAAATCTCCTTACCAAGAGTGGTACAATCGGGTAGTTCTTCCCCGGAGTCAACCTCCCAGACCTGACCAAGTTTTCAGGACAATGATCCAGTACCAGCAGGGAGCATATCAGCCGTTACCTGATGCAGCTTGGTGAAGCATCGGCAGATGAAGCTTGGAGGATTCGATACTTCCCGTTGTCATTGACAGGACCAGCCTTCTCTTTGTTCGCATCTCTGCCAGCAAATTCTATCAATACATGGGCAGAGCTTGAATAGAAATTCCACTCATACTTCTTTACGGGAACCAGTGAGAAGAAGTTGGTCGATCTCATGAGCTTGAGGATGAAGCTTGGCGAGACGCCGCAAGAGTATCTACGCCGATTCAGGGAAACCAAAAATCTTTGCTATTCTCTGAATTTGCCAGATGATCAGTTACCGGGGATAGCCATAGCTGGCATGTTGCCGAGCATCAAAGAAAAGCTGTTCGGCATGGACTTTGAAGATCTCGGGCAGTTATCACAAAGATTGGCTATGATGAGCAATCAAGCTCAGGGATTCAAGAGGAGCAACCAGTTCCAGAAGGGTGACATAGGTGCTGAGATGTATCAGGCTTTCCTAGAGGAAACAGATGAATATGATGATGAAGATGAGGTAGCTGCAGCCGAGAGATAACCTGGTCTAAAGAGCCGACTCAAGTCAACCAACGGTGGCTGAGGCAACACAAAGGTACTTATGACTTTGATGTGTCCAAGTCAGACAAATTATTGAATAATTGTTGAAGGAGGGACGCATCAAGTTGTCGGAAGGTCATCCTATGCTGCTTCCTGGGGACGTCAAAGACAAGAAGTGTTGTGGTTTCCACAACACTAAGTCCCATTCCATAAATGATTGTCGAGTGTTCAGAGTGCGGATTCAAAAGGCTATCCAAGACGGACACCTGAGGTTTGATGGAAAGATGAGAATAGATGGTAGTCCTTTTGGGCAGAGTACCGTGTCCTTCTCTGTTAATATGATCAATGCAGCCGAATTTAGGGGTAAGAACTAAGTGAGTGTTTTAACTTCTGCTAAGGCGAAGGAAGCTGGTGCTGTTGACCCCGATTGAGATTACAAGTAAGGAATTTCAGCAAAGGGTTCAGTTTCAGAATAGGCGAATTGAAACAGGTGAAACCTCTAGGCCCAGAGTTACGACACGTATTCTATTGAACAAGTGGCGTCGCGAATAGGAACGATATCAAAAGTAGAGGTTTTATGAAGAGCAAGAGTTCCTGAAAGAACGGAGGAGGTACAAGGAAGAGATGTACCGAAAAGAACGAGAAAATATGGAGGAACAGGAACAGTCTCATTGGGAATGCTCGTTCTTCAATATTGTTGGAACGAAGGCTTGAAGTTGCCTGTTAAGAACAACTGCCCTGAATGCAGTAGTCAGTACTCCGAGTACAAGCAATCTCGAGTCAACCGCCATTCTGTCCGTGAAAGACTTGGGGCAAGAATCCCTGAGGACGATCGGTGCTTAAAAATAAATAATTCTGAGAATCGGCAGGAGAGATTTGTCGATCGAAGTTGGGCTCGCACTGAAGAGAAAGAATACCGCAAGTATGTCTGGCAGAGGGGGCAATGGTGTCCACCAGGATCAAGAAAAAAGCCAGAAAAGGAGAGTGCAGCGCTTGAGGAACAGGGAGTTGGAGCAAGCAGACACCAAGACGAAACGGGTTTGGCGTCCAAAAGAAAAGTTGGATGAAGGTGGTCGTTCGACTGATACATGCATGGCGTTCTTTCTCCCATCAGAGTTTGCAGCTCCCGAAAATCAAGATGTCCAAGAAGAAACGTATTCAGATTTTGATGAGAGTGAATTTCAGGACTTATTGGCTCATCTCGTCTTGGCTGATAAGGCAGTATTCGATAAACCAATCAGACATCGACACTTGAAGCCATTATATATGAGAGGGTATGTCAATGGCAAGCCATTAACCAAGATGTTCATCGATGGAGGAGCTGCTATCAATATCATGCCATATACCACTTTCAGAAAGCTTGGCATGACAAGTGAAGATCTACTAAAGACCGACATGGTATTGAGGGATTTTGCGGGAAATTCTTCTGATACACGAGGGGCAGTCCATGTCGAGTTAATGATTGGATCTAAGACCTTGATCACTACCTTCTTCGTCATTGATGGCAAGGGGGCATACAGTTTGCTGCTGGGAAGAGATTGGATACATGCAAACTGTTGTGTGCCATCGACCATGCATCAGTTCCTCATACAGTGGATCGGAGATGATATTGAGATCGTTCATGCTGATGATTCGGTTAGTGTTGCTAATACAGAACCAATCTATTGGGAGTATGAAGTAGTGTCGTGTTTCTCTGGAAGAGCCTGGGAAGCAGGTCCTGTGAATGTCTTCGACGAGGACCAACAGCCGATTCAGACAATCGGCTCTCAGAGTAATTTTTAAATCTAACTAATGGTAATGGAGAAAGCTAAAGCCAAAGTCTCATATCGGCTGACAAGGAATGAAGTGTTGATAATGGAGCCGAAGTTGGATCCGTATGTTCAAGTTTGGGTCTCAAATATGCTTCGAAATCTGCAAACTTTTAGGGGTTCTGATTATTTCTTCATTACCGGGGCTCGTGGAAACTCAGAGAAAATTCT
Organism: Coix lacryma-jobi var. lacryma-jobi; assembly: GCA_009763385.1. Classification (NCBI taxonomy): domain Eukaryota; kingdom Viridiplantae; phylum Streptophyta; class Magnoliopsida; order Poales; family Poaceae; genus Coix; species Coix lacryma-jobi. Next base: position 565,096 of record VDCT01000344.1, read on the forward strand.
TACGAGGTGGCGTACAACAGAAGCTTTATGATGAGTTTGAGGATATGTAAAAGTGCTTCTACAGCTTGGTGATTATTTCGGGTTGTACGTGACGGCCGATAAGCCTTATAATAGGATCGACCCTTATATTAGTTTTGAGGGAAAAATGAACGGCAGTTTGCTTTAGCCGAAAATGTTAAACCCAAGAAAGGGGATTCGACTATGACGAAATTGGTAATTCATGTGTACTTTTGTCAGTTTGAAGCTTCGGCACTACTTGTTAAAGCCGAACGCATGAAAAATGTGTAACTCAAAGGATATTTTATACAGCCGATGTAAAAGCATCGCCTTTAGCAGAAAAAATATTCAAAGATTTAAGTTATAGCCGATATTTATATCGCCTTTAGTACGGATGTTTATGACCTTGGTGACCCTAGCATTTTTCAAGATGGCAGGTTTATTGGGGATAGAGAAAGGTGAAGTGCAGTAAGTGCAAAGCCGAGTGACATGACATATCGGAGATGAGATTTAGTCGGCTAAAATGACGTCATACACTCGGCAAACGTTTTTCAAAGAAGATGTCGCAATTGGGGAAATCATTGAAGAACCAAGGTTATGCAAAATAGACATTATTCAGAGAAGGACAAATTCTATAGGTTACAAGCTTCATTCATAAATTCGTCCTAGTGCAGAACTACCCCAAGAATAATGTGTTTACAATAGATTGCGGATCAGTGATTTCGGCGATAGCGGCAGCATGACCATCATAAATTTCAAGATCTTCGAATTCGTCTGGGTCGCATGCGAATCAACTGGTAGGGAGGAGTAGTCTTCCTTGGTCCATGAACTCATTGCTGCTAACCCGAAAGTGACCCCGGCGTGTACACCTTGGATGAGGGCCTGATCTATACAGCCGTTCACGGCGTCAAGACGAGCTTCGACAGAATCCCCACGGGCATTCACATTGAGAGCGACTCTGTCTGCTGTTGCCTTCAAACGGTCATTCTCTGCGGACAAGGCTGACGAGAGGCAAAAATATGATAGGCAAAAGCAGATTCAATCAGGAGGAAGGGGAGGACCGAGATTCTGCTAACCTGTAATGATGCTGCAGAGGTGCTTCCGTTGTTCTGCCCACTCGGTCTCCTCAGTGCCATGTTTCTTACATACATCCCCTAGTTCTTTCTGAGCTTTGTCCCTTTCTTCGCGGTACCGAGGAGCATCTAAACGGACCTGCTAAAGCGAATCGTTAAACTTAAAATCTGATGGTTTGGAGAAAAATTGAAGAGAAGCTTTTAGATCTACCGTTTCTGAAGAGGGAACCCGAGCATGGCTGGAGGAAGACTCCACCCTGGAGAAAGGATAAACAACAAATCAAGGAACGAGCTATCGCAAGGGGGCAGAGAATTGGTTTCTTACCTGTAACGCCGGTGAGTTCGTGTTCGGCTTCCTCCTGCTTCGCCTTCAGTAGGAGACTTGTCGTAATCGCCATTCCCTGCCATTGTTTTTTCTCTGACTTGAACTGGAAGTTGAAAGGTGAGAGTTTTGCAAGATGAGTTGTTTGATTGAAGTCACAGCTTATATGCGGTCATCTTTATAGAACTATAGCCTGCACCATGGAGACCAAGCGTCGGGGTAGGGTTTTGCACAGTTTATGGACCGTTGTTGGGCCAGGCCGAATCTTTTGATGGTTGGAGAAAGCTGTGGCTTCAGGATCAGGAGGCCAATGGGATTCGGCTAAAGTTTTTTAGTTTTAATTGGCTATTTGGAAGCTCATATTGCCAATTAACAATGAAAGCAGAGGCAAAAGGATTCCTTGATGAGGGTTGTTCTGACGTCATTGGAAATTTGAAGAAGAAGATCAGAACTTCAGATCTGAAATGGCCAGTTTCAGTGTTCTATGCAAAGTGAGGTTCTCCGGTACGGTCACCACGGTAGCCAATGTGTATGCATCACCGATTGAAGCGGAAAGACAGAAATCAGTGGTCGATATGCGAAAAAAGCAGAACGCGCAGTGATCTCGGAAGATCAGTTGTGGGTCGATTTCATAAGGACAAACAAGGGAGCTTCATATTTACAAAAGGAGAAACAAGATTACAGGGAGTTAATTTATCCACTCCATCCTACGCCTAATTGGGAGAAAATGATCGAAAGTGTCGGCCAGATCTGATCCAGCCACCTTCATGTCATCTGCAGAACGTTCTACTCTATTCTCTAGGTCTTGTTCACAGACATCGAATCTGTGGTAATCGGCGCCGGAATGAATCTTCACGGCGGAAAAGGCGAGTGTCGCGCCGTACCCCATGCCGGCTCTAGAGATGATGGGGGGACGCGGTTGACTTCGTTTACCCGTTTCAAGGGTGTTGTGCCTGTTACATCGGCTGTGGCGGCAAGCTTGGTGATGGCAGCCTCGAGATCATGGAGTTTGGCCGCCAAGGCTGAAAAAAGAAGAAATCAGTAAAAGCAGAAGAAGAGAGTACAGAAAGAAATGGCAAGAAAACACTTACTGGTGGCTCTTTTTCGAGCGGCGTCACGCTCCTGGGAGATTTGGGTAATTTCCTGATCTTTCCTTTCCAGGTCAAGCTGAAGATTTATGATTCTCTGGGTCAAGTCCTCGGTGAGATCGTCGTTAGTCCTCCTGAAGCAAAAGCAATGAAATGAAGCCAGATTCTTTGGAGAGGAGAAAAGAGGGAAGTGACCTTCTTTAGGAAGAACTGGAGGCACCGAGGTCGAGGCTATGGTGGCTCGCTTGGAAGACATCTTCTGGCTGATTTTAGAGTAGCAAGGGAGAAGAGGGTTTTCTGGTTTGGAGGCTGAAGCAGAGGAGTCTGAAATGCACGAGCCAAAACGAAGTAAAGGGAGAGTTTAAAAGACCCCAAGTGCATCGGGAAGCGAATCGGCAGACGACGGTAATTATAGCGTGTGAAGGTGGATGCTTCCAGAGGTTCCACGACAGTGCGAAAGAAAAATGGGAATTTTGGAATAAAACATTTATCCCAAAATTAGGGGGCATGTGTTGACACCAGATTTTCGCACACGTAAGGATATGACAGATGGGCCCAGCCAGCAGAAGGAAAAGGATTCAGCAAGCAATCAACAACTGTTCGGCCCTCAGAGTTTCATCGTTGTCGGTGCGGTCGGCTATTTCACGAGGCCATAGTTCCATTCGGGAACGCGTATCGCAGTAAAGCTGGCTGCACGAGAAGACATGGTGATGGAGCACCAAATAATATAGAATTTATATCTTTTCCGTATCTCTTTGTAAAGTCGTGATCGTCTAGGACACATCATGTTTCGTCCAGGGTAAATATAACCCCCTACCATTGCATGTTCACAACCTGTCAGGGGTCCCACCAAAAGGGGTACCCCCAATCAATGCAAAACAGATAGGTTAAACCAAGAACACCAATAATAAGAAACCTAACAAGTCTAACCTTCCAAAAAGCCAACCCCTCGAGGCCTCAACGCCGGCCCATCACCAGGGAGCCCAGGGCCGCCGAAGCCTTACAATCCGCCTCATGCAGCCTACCCCTCGAGCCCTCAGCCCGGCACATAGGCCTCGAGCCTCGCGCCGCTCCTTGAGACCCCACCGGGAACCTCGAGCCTCACTAGTACGGTAACCTATCCCTCGAGACACATCATGCCAACCTCGAGCGGCACCAGGCATCGGATGTCAATCCCATACTGCGCATTTAATGCGTCCACCTACTCCGGTCACGTCCTGGTGGTACACGATGTGCGCCACAGTGAACCAGGGCAGAGTCCAATCTCTTTTTCACCACAAGCATGGGAAAAAGGCACCAGTACAGCACTGTTCGGCCATACCCTGCACTATTGCACACTCGAGTCACGACTCGAGGCCCGACAACCCGCTGTACGATCGGGTTTTCCGGGACTTGCCCATACCTGCGGGGACTCGAGCCCCCCCCGCAGGCGCCACCTCGAGGCTGGCTCCGCGCCCCTCGAGCCCTGACCACTTTCATGATATTGGAAGACAGGTGCCCCAAGACCCGGAGGGACCCTGACACGTCCTGTACGAGTCGGAATGGGCGCAGCACAACCTCCACGACGCCACGCCTCCACGTCCCCGCCCGGAATGGAGGCCATGCTTCAAGGACGCCTCAACACCAACACCCACGTCGGCTCCAGTGACCCCGACAAGACAGACTTCCTACCCTCCGTCGTATTGGGCATTGTACACCCCGAATCCTGTATCATTCCTCTGTGTAACCCTGGCCCCTCTTGCTCTATAAAAGAGGACACACCAGGGGTCTTCACGCACCCGGTTACGCACGGGCTTGCGCGACACGAGTCCACACACACACACACACACGAGTCCGGACTCCGGTCCACGCTCATTGAGCTTGTATTGACCCTGTACAAGCACTTAGGTGCAAGTAATACAAGAACCTCCTCCCCCTACTGGGTAGGGCCTTCTTCGCCCGAACCAGGATAAATCCTTGTGTCATCTTGCATCACCATCCAGGAAGAGAGCACGTGATCATATTACTCGTTGGTGTTAGACCCCCGGGGTCGAAACACCAACAGTTGGCGCGCCAGGTAGGGGGTGTTCGCGTGTCCGAGTCGATTTCTCGTTGTTTCCTGGATGGCTTCTTCCGCTCCTTCGTTTTCTGCTGGTGCCGTCATCTGGTTCGGGAGCCTCGAGTTCCTGGCCACCGGCAGCGTCAACGAGCTGACCCTGCTCTCCACGGAGAGCCCGAGCGGAGGGCGTGTCACGCCTCCCCGCGCGGGGGGCGTGGCGCGTCGCCCGCACACACACGCGTCGCCACCTCGTGAGCGGCGCCGTCGTCACCATCGTCGCCAGGCACAGGCGGTGCCCACTGCGTACACCCACTCCCCCGCGGCCGGCATGGGGTCCCCGAGGAGGAACCTGCCGGCGTACGGCTGGAGACTTCTAGGGCGCGAGCGCACTCTCCCAGCGAGTTCGCGTTCGTCATGCGCACGGACCGGGAGCCTGGCCAGAGGCCCTCGAGCCGTGCTCCGTTGACACCACCTGGCTTCCTCCGGCACAGGGTGTACCGCGCTCAATGCCAGCGGTGCCCGTTCGGCCTCAACAACTCTGCAGCTGTCTACGAGAAAGAGACACCTCGTGGAGCGCCGTCCGACGGACACGAGGGGGAGGCGGAGCAGGAGGAACGTCCGGGGCGTGCTCCTACGAGCCACCGCCGACCTGGAGATCGTCGACCCCGCGCACGTCGACGCGGCTTCTCGCGGGTCGTCGAGCAACCCCGGTGAGCCACCGTCGGAGAGTGGTACCGCGAGCTGCAGTCCCAGCACGAGCCAGGGCGGCGCGTCACCAACAGCTCCGACTCCGACGAGTACGACTACCACGACCCTGACCTCTGGGATCCCACCAGGGAGTGCTTCCAGCTCGAGGGGGTCATGAGAGACACCGAGGACCACGACGACGACAACAGGCCGGCGCTCAACCTCGAAGAGCCCGGAGACGTGGCTGCGGCAGGCAGATCACGCGTTCAGGGGAGGAACGAACCCGGCACCGGCTGCACCATCTCGGCACAGCGACGACCGGGCGGCGCAGCTCGCATAGCTGCGGGAGGCCATCGCCAAGGCTGAGGAGGACCGACAACGCCTACTGCAGCTCGAGAAAACCCTAGTGCAGGAACAAGCCCAGCCTCGAGGCGCGGTGTTCGTGGCCGCGCTCGAGAGGTCCACCGGCAGATCCTCGAGGATGGGGCGCCAGCACGCCCGAGGTACGTTTCCGCCGGCAGAGCGAAGACGTGGTGGCGGCCGCAATGCTGCTCCGCGATCTACCCGCCGTCTCCAACCCTGACGCCAGGCGCATGCTCGGGGAAATGAAGAACCTCCTCGAGACAGCCGCTGTGCAGCAGGCCGAGAGCTCAGCCTCGCGACGGCGCGGGGCGGCCTCGGGGAAGCCAGCAGACGCGCCCCGCAACGAGCGGGAGATGTCCGTCCACCAGCCGGACGCCCTCGAGCCAGGCCAGTCCGGGAACGGGTCGTCGACAACAGGCCACCTCGAGATGCCAATGACGCCCGCAACGACATCAACCGACAGCGCAAGGACAAAGGGCCGAGGAGAGCGTGGCTATAACGCCCATCGAGGAGGGCGTTACGACAGCGACGAGGACCGGCAAGCCTCGAGCCCCCGGTGTAACACTCTGGTGTTAAGCAAACTAAAACCTGACATGTCATCATATGCATTGGCATTTCATTTGAGTGATACCTGGTATTGCATTCACTAAAACAAGTTTATCATTGATGCTTGTGCTTAGTTGATAAAGAGTGCATAAGTTAAACCCTAGTTTATGTTTTATTTTTGGTGCTTAGTGCTTGTTTGCTTATAAGGGTATTAGGTAATTTCTTATATAATAGTGAATTTTGGATCAAACTTTGATTTTATGTCTCAAAGATGTTTTTGGACCTTGATTCAAGTCATTAATGAGATATAATTCAGTTTTGGTTAAAATTCATTTAAATAGTTATATAATCCTAAAATTCTATTTCGTCCCCTTTCTATAAATTAAAATCTAAAGAATTTGGGTATGCTTCAAAAAGCAAAGTTGCTCTATTTCTGATGAGGAACAACTTTGATGTGTAAAGTTTTTCAAGTTTTCATGTGAAATCTAATGTATTTGTAAAAGTTCCCTTTTGTCCTTTTTGTCCCCTTTTGCAATCTACCTCAAATTCAAAATGCAAATCAAATTTGGGGGTGTTGCAAAAATAAAAGATGTTCAGTTTGAAATTCTGAGCATTGATATTTTGGAATATTTTCAACTTCTATTCAAAATTTCAAAGTAATTTTATATTAGAGAAGGGTAGAAAGGGAAAGGGAGAGGATATGTTCTTGTCCCTGTTCATGGCGGCAGGGAGGGGGTGATCTGTTGATCACCCGGAGCGCGCGCGTGGACGCGATCTCTCCCGAATCCGCACATGACCGTGACCGTGGCGAGGTTGCGCACCTGCTGGCCAGCTCTCTCGCGTCGTGGCACCTTCTCCTGCGCTCGCCGTCGCCGTTTGCCACCGGTGCACCGACGTGCTCCTCTCTGTCTCAATCCTTAAATTCACCGCACTCAAGCATCCTCATCCCAATTGATCGCGGGTATAAATACCCTACATCTTGCGCATCTCCAGAGTTCAATCTGCAACCTCTACTCACTCAGAGAGCTCGAGCTCGCCGTTTCCTTCCCCACGGGCGAAATCGCGCCGAGTTCGACCTCTACCGTGGTCAGCCCAACCGGGCACTCCTCTACTCTCCCTGTTTTGTGTTTCCGCTTCACTTTGACTCCAGAGTGCTCATCGGCTCGGTGGTTTTCCATTTGGTGTTCAGGTCTCGCCGGAACATCACCTTCCTCGTCGGAGTTCGCCGCAGGAAGCCACTGCTCCGTGGACACCTTCCCTCCGTTCATCCTCCGATCAAACCAACTACACCGCCAGCACCAGGGTGAGCCACTGGACCTTCCTAGCCTATCCGTTCCACTTCTACCGGCCTAGGTCTGCCGGAACAGGTCCGCCGCGGCTCGGTCCGCCGCCGTGCGTGGCCAGACCTCACCGGAGCGGTAGAGTTAGGGTTTAGAGGCTCTATCGGCCGCGGGTGACTCGCTGGTGCTTATGCTCGCGTCCGTTAGGTCTCTAGTGGCCGGAGTTGGCCGGCGTAAGGCTCGCCGGCGTTCGGTGCGTCGCCGTCTGTTCGGGCCACCGTCGAGGACCTCCTAGTTGTAAAGACGAGAAGTTCCAGGGTGTTGGTTGCAAAGGCGTAGACTCAGGTGAATAGCGCTGTGGACTGCGGGTTGGTTTCCTTTAAACCGAAGGGCTTTTCTGCAAAAGCGCCAGAGCGCGCGGGCGGGAGCCTGGCTGGGCCGTTTTCGCGCGTGACGGGCCGCGCGGGAGTGGGCCGAAAGCCCAGGTTGGGCTAGTTTGAGTTTTCTTTTTTCTGTCTTTTTGAACAGTGAGCAATTTTGTTAATTTTGCTATAATTAATCTGTAGCTCTGATAATTATGAAATTTGACATGTAAGCTAATAACATGTCTGTGCTAATATAAAAATTATAAAACTTGTGTTTTGAGTACTTTTGCTATAACAATAAAATCTGTACTTTAATTAATAAATGCAACTTTGATGAATTATGTAATTTTCTGTGTTTCTCCAAAAATCATAAAATTTGACATGTGAGTTTATATCACTGATATACACTTTCATAATTAATTTCATCTCTGTTTGACAAAGTATGATTTGTGTATAAATAAAAGGCTATATAAAAGGTTTATTAAATAAAATAGAAAGATATAGATATTCACTTTAGGATTGTGTGATTTTTGGTATTGTTTGACAACCAGTGGAAAACTAGCATGATTTGCTCCCTGGTTATGGACTCATTTATACAAATACCTTTTGTTGCTTGTTAAGTTGTATCATCATATTTAAAGAAAATAATAAAACTTGTTTAACCTTTAAAATAGCTATAATGGGTTTGTTGGATTGCAACTTTACCGTAATGGAAAGTTGTGCTCTGTAAAGGTTATAGCTTAGAAAATTTCCATCTTTACCATGATCATGTCTTAAGCATCTCATTGATCATGCATATGCACTTTTACGTGTAGCTCCCACTCCGGAAGAATCTGAAACTCCGGGGATATCTCTTGAGGGAGTGGATTCTTCTTTTCCTAAGATTTCGGACTTCGCTGACTTTCAAGGCAAGCCCCGGACATTAACCTTATCCTTGTGATTTTCTAAAGTTATTTCACTTAAGTAATATGATGCATTAGGTAATAGGAGTTGGGTGAATCCTATTTGATGCATTACCTACCTTGATGATTCCAACCCTTAACCTTGATACCTGTTTATGAAAATGTTTAGTATGCTTAGCCAAGCTTTACTACTTTAATATAGTAGATGTTTTTCAAAATGGTGGCTATGCTATGGGACTAATGAATCGTGAGACAACATGATAATGATAGTAAATTACAACAAGAGTGGAGTCTTGTTGTAAGGTTACTCAACTTAGGACCGTATCGTTGTTGGACCGCTGTGATTGAGACCTTTGAGTACAGCCCACATGCGGTCGTAAGCCTCGTCTATAGCTATTCCGATTCTTGAGAACGGCTAATCGCGCACTGGGAGTGGAAAGATGGCGGGAGTAGCGTGTACCCTCGGGGCTATGAGATAGTCGGGTTCGAGGTGTACTGTACTCTCGGGTGGCGCGAACCCGTTCTTGTATGGGAGGATCTATAGATAGGGTTGACGTATGCAAGATTAAGTTCTACATATGTCGTGTGGTACTGAATCCCCAGCTGGGTTTGAACGATTCGAATCGCCGTGTTTCCTCGGATATGGAACCTCAATCCACTGTCCCGCACCGTAGTAAAGAATGGGATGTTTATGATATGAGAGTTTAAAGAGGATGAAGGTTTAAGAATCTTTGGATAGTTACAAACTTGAGTTAAAACTTGAAAATATGTTTTATTTTTAGTAAGCTTTTACGCAAACAAAATGCTTTGACTTTGCTAAAGTCTTACCTTGAATCCTTACGGCCTTCATACCTAAGTTTTCTTCTTTTCCCTAGACGGTTAAGTCTTGTTGAGTACTTTTGTACTCAGGGTTTGTTAACCCTTGTTGCAGGTGAGTACATGGATCCACCTTTTGATGGACAGTGCTACTTCACTCTAGTAGAAGAGAGTGATGATGATTCTAATGTGTAACCTTGGGCAAGTGAGAACTTTTGTGTGAAAATATGTAATATTAGTTCCGAACAAGTTATGTAATAAGTACTTTGGTTTGTAAAACTCTAAGTTTTTAACCTATGTATTATAATCTTTCCGCTTTACTCTGATTCATCTTATCTATAAAACTGTTGTAATACTGTGATGCTTGATGGGGATTTTCCTGGAAAGAATGTAACGTGGATGATTCGGGTTTCCCGAGGACACCCGACAGATGTCTTGAGTCATTTGGAACTCGTGCACGCCGATCAAAGGTCTTTAGGACAATGATGGGTGCATGTGGGCCACTTAATTCAGGAGGTTCTGCCACACCCGGGCCCCAGGGTCTTCAGCCGGACCATCCGCAGCTCAACCCTCTCCGACCGCTTTCGACCACCGACCAACATCGTGAAGTATGACGGGGAGGTCGAGCCCAAGCTATGGCTCTCTGACTTCCGCCTGGGCTGCCAACTGGGCGGGGCGAAGAGCAACGACCGCGTGATCATACGCCAACTCCCACTCTACCTCTCGGACACCGCCCGTCGGTGGCTTGAAGGGCTCCCACCGAATCAGATCCACGACTGGGCTGACCAAGTCAGGGTCTTCGATGGGAATTTCAAGGGGACTTGCGTGCGCCCAGGCAACCCCTGGGACCTGCGACGTTGCAGGCAGACAGCGGACGAGCCCCTCTGTGACTTCGCTCGGCGATTCTCGAAGCAGCGTCTCGAGCTCCCCCATGTGCCTGATGAGGATGTCATCTCAGCGTTCCTTGCAGGCACGACCTGCCAAGAGCTGGTCCACGAGCTAGGGCGCTACCGTCCCAGGACGGTCGAGGAGCTGATGGATCGTGTCACCAGCTATGCCTCAGGCGATGAGGCAGTGAGGGCCTTCTTTGGCCGCTCCATGGACAAAGGCAAGGCGGTGGCCGCACCGGAGGGCTCGAGCAAGGGCAACAACGACAAGAACCGCAACAACAACAACAAAAAGAAGAGGAACAAAGGCAAAGGTCAGAAGGCGAAGCGCGACGCCGATGACGACGACAACGAAGAGGTGCTCGCGGGCGCCCTCGAGCACAAGAAGCCTCGAGGCCCCCCTGACGGGGCTGTCTTCGACACAATGCTCGAGGATCCCTGTCCTTATCACAAGGGTCCCCACGAATC